>OW119931.1:57082957-57505496 GCA_933210815.1 Meta bourneti | reverse complement strand
GTAGCACAGCCAAATATGACCCTTGCGCCATAAAACCCCAAAACCAACCCGGACCGTCGCCAATAGCCCGTTGCGTTACTCCAGTGCGACGTTTTTTAAAATACCTACCTACCTTAAAATTATAGCTCGTCGCCGTTTTGATGACATTTGCATTTTATCTAAATGCACTGACCAATCAACTATTACACAATCAATTCAAAATTCATTCTTAGGAATCTCTACCTCAGTGTTGCCTCGTCATCTGACCATGGTTCAAAATTACGAGTTGTCCTCGTATCTTTCCTTTTGCGATTGATTCCGGACAGTTTCCTATAGCCCGTTGTGTTTCTCCAGTGCGACTAATTAAACTACCTACCTCTTAGGAATTTCTATCGGCAAAATCGTTCTCGAAAATCAAGCCAACTGACTTCGGAATACGCACAGGTATAGGAAACAGCAAAAACCGGATCTTTCGCTTTGGGATTGATCCCGGACCGGCCAATAGCCCGTGCGATCTTAATTAACTACTTACCATCCACAGTAAAAACATTACCACAACCTACATTTCGCTCGACAGAAAAAGTATCTCCTACATAAAGGGTTATTATACGTGTTTTTAAATAGTAAAATAATTATTGCACTCTCGTCCTTAAAAATTCAAAAAACCCACTTTTCAAAAGATGAAATTTTTGTGACCTGCCTCCAACAATTAAGTTCGATGTGCCAGCAAGTAACAATACCTCTGGTATCCGCCTATTCAATTTAAAGCCGCGTGTTTCCCCATCTCTCCGTCGTGACAACGCATCAATGAATAATAATCAGCTGAATGCAATTCCGGTCGAAATTGAGCGGAACTCGAGTTGTTCCGGACTATGCAATGGAAATCTCGGCTCGGAACCTCAGATGCGTCAGATAGAGGTTGCTTATTATTCGCACTCATCGGTCCGAACTATCCATGAAATATGAAGGTCCAGACATCAATTTATTACCACACGCACGCAATCTGCAAACAAATATTTTGTTTCTAAGGTCATATTTTGCTCTTTGGATCGGCACCTATGGCTTAAAGCGAATTTCTAACCACTATGAATATCCATGTCCATACCGGTACCGCGGTAGCCCGGTTGGCAGAGCAACGGATTGGCAACGTTCGAATCCAGCCAAAGACCGTCTTGTACAAAGGGGACTGATGCTCGTTAAATCTGTCGTGACCTCAAATGTCCTCACGTTAGCGGGGTGTGAATGTTTGGAGAGTGGGGTGCCAGTTCAAGTGTGGCCTCTTCATCTGACCGTGGTTCAAAATTACGTGGCGTTGTCCTAGGTTCTTTCGGGGCCGCGGTGGCCCGGTTGGAAGAGTAACGGACTTGCAACCGAAGGGTTGCGAGTTCGAATCCAGCCAAACACCGTCGTGTACAAAGGGGGCTGGTGCACGTTAAATCTGTCGTGGCCTCAAATGTCCTCACGTTGGCGTGGTGTGGAAGTTTGGAGAGTGGGGTGCCAGCTCAGGTGTTGCCTCGTCATCTGACCGTGGTTCAAAATTACGTGGTGTTGTCCTCGGATCTTTCCCTTTGGGATTAATCCCGGACCGTCACCAATAGCCCGTTGTGTTGCTCCAGTGTGACGTTAATTGAAATACCCCCCCCCCTAGGTTCTTTCGCTTCGGATTTGATCAATGACAGTCGTTAATAGCCCGTTGTGTTGCTAAAGTGCTACGTTAATTAAAATACCAACCTACCTTTCCACTTTCCTGACACGTTTAACTTGACGATGGTCGTCTGGTGCTTGGCACAGCTTGGTCAAATATGGCTCTTGCACATAAAACCTGAAAACAATCAATCATCTGACCCAGAGTATGTTGGTTTGTTGGGGATAGGAAATATTTTTCGAAATTCGTTTCTTTTCGTCACTTAAGGGTACTTACGTATTAACCGCATGCCAGTGATTAATCGCCAAATCTGTTGGAAGGGGTATAAGACGGAAGAACTGGAACAATCTGCTTATATTCACTGCCAAGTGAACCACAAATACAATTTCATTGATTCTGATTGCTTCGCAAAACTTTTTTAGAACCACAGTTCAGTGTTCAGTGCGTAGTTGCATTAGAAACTCGTGTTTTATTTTCTGTTTTTACGTCGAAGTAAATTTTTACGTAACGCTTGATCGTTACGAAATAATACTGGAAGAATATTTCTATCCCAATGCATATTTGGGGGCATTTGTCGCGAAACATGAACGAAATAAAAAAACACATTAAAGATCGATCGACCATTTTTTCCGACTGTTGGAAGGGGTATAAGACGGAAGAACTGGAACGATCTCGTTATATTCCCCGCTAAGTGAGGGTATAGGGGTATTTCAATTAACGTCACACTGGAGCAACACAACGGGCTATTTCCCGCTAAGTGAACCACAAATACAATTTCATTGATTCTGAAACTGGCACGCACACACAGAATATATAACGCATTTTGGGAAGTGAAAAATGGCGAAATAAAAAACATCGAGGAACATCTCGCCACCACCTCAAGTCCCTACCTCGCAGAGTTTATAATGATAATATGTTTGAGGCCATCCTAAGGGCAATTGCTAAACATTTTCCGCCCGATACAACTTGGCTGATATTCGCCAATGGCAAACAAAACTTGGCTGATATTCGCCAATGGCATGCGGTTAATACGTAAGTACCCTTTTAAGGTAGGTAGGTAGTTGAATTCACGTCGAACTGGTTTTTTTTGTTATTAATTAACGTCGTACTGGGGCAACACAACGGGCTATTGGCGACGGACCGGGATCAATCCCGAAGGTAAATTTCCGAAGACACCTCGTAATCTTGATTCACGGTCAAATGACAAAATGAATACCTGAACTGGCATTCCACTCCAGATTTCCACACCACGCCAACGTGAATCCCTTTTAACCTTTACTGTATGAGGCATTTTCTATCAAGCTAAAGTGGCAGTAGTGCTTCTGCAGCGATACGTGCTTCCTGTAAGTATTCCGAATGCGATGTCACTTGGCTTGTTTTTCAAATACGATTTTCAGCATTTCGTGAATAAAAATTCCAAACAATAAATTCCAAATTAATAAATGATAGTTGTTTGGTTAATACTAATTGGATTAAAGTTAATTTAATTATTAAAAGTCAAATGTCTCCAAAACGGTGAAAAACATAGGGTTACCTCTTTATATGCCATGGAAGAGCATTTGGACAGCAGATGCAAAATCATCGCATAAGTGTTTTTTTCGCACTGAAAATCCCTCTCATACGTTCATATTTCGTAATGATTAATCTTATAATTTTTTGGTTGATTTAAAGCTTATGTTTTTAAGAATATCACAAAAGGTATTCTGGGGATTTCTAGTATTAAATTTGTAGACATAAAATCACGAAACCAAAACTGAAGGGGCTTCAGCAACCAAAGCCCTTCTTTGACTACGCCGCTGAATGATGCCTTAGTTCTAATTTGTTCGCCATCTGACCCGATTCCTAATTTCGAGGTATTCACGCATCTTTCCCTTCGGGATTGATCCCGGAGCCAATAGTTGTGTTCCTCCAGCGTGCGACGTAAATTTAACTACCTACTTACGCTGCGCATATAGTATGTCCATTTCTTTGACGTTGTTTGGCGCAGCCAAATATGGCACCAGAGCCATAAAATCCGACTAACAAATCACATAAAAATTAAATTTACAAATTTTCTTGCTAACGACGAAATTTAAAATAAGCAACACATCAGATAAAGCAACTGAAAAGAGGAATATAAATAAATGGTGGTGGTATTTCAATTAACGTCACACTGGAGCAACACAATGGGCTATTGGTGACGGTCCGGGATCAATCCCAAAGAGAAAGATCCGAGGACAACACCACGTAATTTTGAACCACGGTCAGATGACGAGGCAACACCTGAGCTGGCACCCCACTCTCCAAACTTCCACACCACGCCAACGTGAGGACATTTGAGGCCACGACAGATTTAACGTGCACCAGCCCCCTTTGTACACGACTATATATAAATAAATGAAAAAATATGTAAAGTTCTACATTTCTAGGAAATATTATCTGCGGAATCTATTGGAGAGTCGCTCAAGTTTCTCTTATTTATAGCTAGCTCTTAATTATACCACACATACAAAAGGGAAACAGTTTATTTTTTAAAAAGAATATCTACGTTATAGGCATCAGCTCCTATAGGCCCGAACGCTCCTCCCCCCCCCCAATACTTTTAATTTTTCCTCCTAAAATTGAGGGATAAACATTCAAAATTGGAGTTGATGTGGGTAGCGAAATGAGAAATTTGGTTGGTTACTTTTTGGCTTTATGGCGCAAGGGGTCATATTAGGCCAAGCTGCACGAAACACCATCGACCTTAAAATGAAATAGACGGAGCATGTGCCATCAGCTTCATGTTATTTCCTCCAGTTGCTCGGTTTAAAGATCTGTCACGTGGTTGTGGGGAAAAGCATGAATCCTAAATTATTGATTGGTTAAAGTGATTATCCAGTGATCAAAAACACTAGTCAGCGGCGCTTCGATAACCAATCGGCTTAGTCGATTCCTAAGCCCACGTGATTTACCAATCAGAGATCTTACGACATCGACTCCTCTCACATGCTGCCAAACACCGTCGTGTACAAAGGGGGCTGGTGCACGTTAAATCTGTCGTGGCCTCAAATGTCCTCACGTTGGCGTGGTGTGGAAGTTCGGAGAGTGGGGTGCCAGCTCAGGTGTTGCCTCGTCATCTGACCGTGGTTCAAAATTACGTGGTGTTGTCCTCGGATCTTTCCCTTTGGGATTGGTCCCGGACCGTCATCAATAGCCCGTTGTGTTTCTCCAGTGTGACGTTAATTTTGAAAATACCAATACCAATACCAACCTCTCACATGCTCTGTCTATTTGATTAGAAGGTCGATGGTAAGATCTCGGAAGGGCAAATCACGTCAGATAACGAATCGACTTAGCCGATCGGTTATCGAAGCGCCGCTGACTAAAGTTTTTGATCACTGGATAATCCAACAATTTAGGATTCAACGAATCAATAATTTAGGATTCATGCTTTTCCCTACAACCACGTGACAGATCTTCAAACCGAGCGACCGGAACAAATAGCAAAAGCTGCGTGCAATGCTTCGTCTATTTCATCAGAAGGTCGATGCCAAACACAAGACAACGTCAAGTAACAAAATAAAATGAGAAAATAAAACATGAGACGTTAATATCTGTTTGAAGCTATTGGGGACTAACTTATGCCCCCACCCAAAATTTTTAAAGTTGATGCTGATCCAACTCTCCGAGTAAATTGCATAGGCCATTGAACGTTTTGGAAAGGTTTGATTTGGTTTGTCGCTCTGCATAGGGAATAGGATCGGTTTTTGCTACGCAAGGGTACACGAACGTAAAACACGAACATAAAATAAGGTCAAGCATATATTGGTATTTTTTAATTAACGTCACACTGGAGCAACACAACGGGCTATGGTGGTCAAGCAAATAATGATACTATGAACTAATAACCTCAGGCATGAGGTTTTTAAAATGTATGAAGGAATTGAATTTTTAAAAACTATTTAAACCCTATATTGGTAAAGTTATGAGGCCTTTACACAAGTGGTTCGTAACTACCTAAATTTTACGTGCCTAATCAATCTTAATATGGTTTATCACTTTCGTCATTTTTTGCTGAGGACTAATTAGACCTGGATATGGATTCCGAACCACAAAGAACGTCCATGCCAAACACGGGATTCCACTTAAATAGGATATGTGAATAACAATAAGAGGAAAAGGTTTGATTTGGTTTGTCGCTCTACATAGGGGAAAGGATCGGTTTTTCTACGCAAGGGTTAATTTGACCGCGAGATGGAGAAGACACCTGATCACAAGTCCCACATAATATCCACACAATTTTCCGTATACCCAGATATATATTTCATTCCTAAAAATTTTCTCTTTTCAATTCCGACGCCAATTTTCGTTTCGTTTCATTGAAAAAAATCGGGTGCAGAAAATACCCGTTTTTTGTATGATTTCTATGAAAATCATAGAAAGAGGACGATAAACAGACAGAAACCTTCGCAAGAAAAAAATGCGCTCAGGCAATAATCCTCTTTTAAATCCTCCTAACATTTTAAAACTGATATCGCGTATACGACCTCCAAATTTTCGTAAAACTACAATCGATAATTTTTGCATTAAAAAATTAAATTGAAATAATAGTGCTGCTGGATATGAAAACACGGTGAATCACTTCAGTCCGTTTGCAAGAAATAATCACCTCAATTTGAAATGATAGTTAAGTCACAAAAATATATTGTCTTTGCATTAACCAAACTGGAAAATCCTAATCAAGATTTTTTTAACATCGAGGATAACACACAGGTCCAAAGGTTCTGTTTCAAAGCGGAAAAGAATTTTTGAAAGCATGTTTTACTTTCCGATTTTCAAATGTTCATAAAATAAAAACCACATGAGCATCCATAAAATTCGCGATATTCAACTGATGAACAGATCTTCAGAACCCAAAAGCGCCGAAAGCACACCTTTCTTCAATGCCACACGTGACAAGCGAGCAGTTGCATCATCGACATTCAGCTCGAGTGAAAGAAAAAAAAGTCAATCACAACTCACCCTAGATATGACAAGTGATTCACCGTTTCCTTCCTTCATTCGAAACCCCCATGGTGGCCCACCGTTTAATTGTATCCAAATACTCTTGGCACTCATTGATAAAATTCGGATTACTGCATCACATACCGACTGACCATGACATAATGTTACCCATCACTAAGCTTTTCTGCATCGAACGTTCCTGGTCCTGTTTACATTCGACGGATTGAACTTTGAATGCTTTTTATCTGATCCCTCAATGCAAACGATGTTTGGGGCTGAGGGTGGACGGTGTATACTTGTGGTTAATTCTCAGTTTCGTTCATTTTAATCAAAAATTTGATTTCATATTCGCTATTTTACTGAGAAAATTATATTTTTATTTTACTACGCTAGTTTTACGTTCATCAATATAAAAGCAGCTGTGGCGCCATCTTATGGTTATTTTGCAATTTATTTGAATAAAATCGAAAATTGTGGAAGGCAGTAAAATAGATTTGAGATTTGTTTCCGCTTTTTTGTGATTTTCTTTTTCTTTCAAGAAAAAAGCGCTACTCAAACTGGTACTGATGAGAAGAGAAAAACTACAGCATTTTCAAATTTTTTGATCCCCTGCATAAACAAACTAATTGCAATACATTTATTTTAAGTTACATTAAATAGAATGCTTACATTTTAATAACTTGTATCGACTGTATTGAATACATAACATTAAATACATTATATCAATTTAATTATATTAAATTAATTACATTTTAATTTTTAAGATTAGCACTTTAATTTAAACAAATTTAGTTCTAATGAACCTACAGCAGATTTTATGGCATTGAAAGTCAATTTGAAAGCTAATTTCTTTATTAGTTTTTCCAATGGGGACATGTAACGTAGTGGGCTATAAACGATGAAAGTCAAAATACGAATAAAATAGTTATTTCTTTAACAGTAGAATTAAGTATTTACAAAATTAATTCATCGATTTGTAAAAAGGGACAATAGAATGTCCTCAATACTGCCTGCGCCAAAACTGTCTGCACGGTTTGATTTTTAGAAATCGTCTCCTTTTGTCACTCCAGTTGGCTCTGAGGGACAGTTAATTATAGAGGGTCCTTCGTGCTCCCCTTAAAAACCATCTGGATGGGAAGGAGATTTTCCCGATATAGTTCGAGATTTACGACCGGCGGTCAGTGGTACAGGTGTTGATTTCTGACCCCGAGCTATTAATATGGAAGTGCTCACTCGAAAGTACAAAAATGGAAAAGATTTGAATTTGGTATAATTGTGTGGTATAATTTTTGTGGTATAATTTTTATTTCGTCTTTTCTTACTAAAATCTAAATGTATTATTCCAACTTTAAGATCATCTTCAGTTCTTCGAAGCCGTCTTCCTACATTTTCTCATCGAATTACCCTGACAGTGAAATCATCCCAACAAGTGCCATGGAATTCAGAATTATCAACGCTGTTTTATACTTTTCTCAACAGCAACGAATTTGACTTTTTTTCAAACTTTACAGCGCGGAAAGCCAAATATATCGCGGATCATGCTGAGAGCTGTCAAATTTCAACAGCTTCTAAGGAACCCACAACAGTTTGAAAATCTCCCTTTCTCTTTTCGTCCCTCCAAAACAATATAAACGTTAAAAGCCAATTTGAGTTTCTGATTTATTCGGGTAGCAAAAACCGACCGTGGAATGACAACCAAACTTTATTGCTTACTTTGTTTTTGATACTGGCGGACCCCCGAACTACCTATTGACCAGTTTGTTTTTATCATTGGTTACTAGTCATTTTTATATTGACTACTTGTTTGGCTATGGTTTTAACCTTTCATTCCAGTTGAGACAGTAATTGTTGGGCTCGAAACATGATTGGATGTGAGGGAAGCAAAATCTATCTTGGACTTCCTTCAAAATATATTTGTGTTAATGAAAAGCTCGCCAGAAATGAGAGTACTATTATTTGTTTCCTCGTCCTTAAAAGTTAAAAATGATCTACAAGTTTGATAAGTGAATCCTGGTGGTCGTCTCGACGAAGTATCTCGTCATTAGCAATGTGGTGGCATCAGTCCACGCAAATCAGAAGATAGTCTGGCAACGGAAATAATTTAAATGATCGTTTCTTTCAGTTGTTCTGCGTATGTCATTTGTTTTCAGCAATAAAAATGTACCGATCAAGCGATTGTTAGAAGCTGCTGATCAAGCTGTAAGACTTCTCTTTGTTGCTGCTAATTAGCGTTATGCCAGTAGACTAATCGACTATCATGCATATTTAACGTTTTATTAAAGTAGCTGTTTTTACATACAGTGGCTCCCAAAAGTGTTCGTACACTTTAAAAATTTGTAGAAAAAGCGTTGTAGCCTGGAATTGAATTTGAATATAAAGTCCAATATTTTTTCATATCATCTCCATGTGATTCCGAATAAAACCTAATATTCTTTAAAAAAATATTGACTCAATTTCTTTTTATAAAAATGAAAATGCAAGGAGGCAGAGAAAGAACACGCCACAAAAGTGATCGTACACCGAAATATTTTCGGATAAATTCATAAATAAAATTATCGTTTATCGCTTTTTTTTATTTTTGCATTGTGGTGACATTTAAAAAATCGTTTGGCTTTAATCTTTGCTTGTTTACTTCGTAATATTCTACTTATTATTTAAAAATGGCTAGTAGTCGTAAGGAAACAACGAACAGCATTCGAAAATTGATTATTTTTCATCATAGTAGTGGTAAATCAGTTCGGAATATCTCTAAATTAGTAAATTTATCCCATTCTACGGTTCAGTATGTGATAAAACGCTTTAAAGAAAATCGGATCGAAAACAATGTAAGGAAAGGTCGTCCGGTAAAGTTAACTCAGTGTAATCAGAGATTTATAGTTAGAAAATTTGTGAAAAATCCACATTTGAGTGCTGTAAAAATTTCTACAGAATTTACTGAAAATTTTCTACTTCAATTTCATCTGAAACTGTTCGACGAGTGCTCAGATCAGCTGGATTAAATGGGCGTTCTGCCCGAAGAAAATTTTTTGTAAGTACGAAAAATAGAAAGCTTAGGCTTTCCTTCGCAAAATCAATGATAAATAAGCCGAAACGTATTGGAATCATGTCTTATTTGCAGATGAAAGCAAATTTAACATGTTTGGTTCCGATGGGCATATAATTGTATGGAGAAGAAAAAATGAGGAACTTAATCTCAAGAACTTAGTTGGAACAGTAAAGCATGGTGGTGGAGGTGTCCTTGTGTGGGGGTGCATGTCAGCATCAGGACTAGGTAATTTGGTATTTATTGATGGCATAATGAATCATGCTCTTTATTTAAATATTTTAAAAGACAATTTAAAATTATCAGTCCAAAATTTGGGTATTCGAAACGACTGTTTTTTTTATCAAGATAACGATCCTAAGCACACGGCTCTCTACGTTCGCCTCTGGTGTCTATAATTGTCCGCAAGTTCAGAAAACACCACCTCAGTCGCCGGATTTAAACCCAATTGATCACATTTGGAGAGAACTGGAGGTTAGAGTACGAAGACGCGACATTAAAACAAAAGCGAACTAAAAACAGTAATGATTGAAGAATGGAGGAACACTGATGCAAAAATTACAAACAAATTAGTGAACTAAAAATTATTCCCAGACGTTTAAAAGCTGTTGTGGATGCTATAGGATATCCTACAAAGTACTAATTTACTGAAATATTACAATATTTACTAATATGTAGAAATTTTTTAAAGTGTACGAAGACTTTTTGTGAGGTAACTTTTTTTTACTTTTTGATTATTGATTTTCCAAAAAAAAAGTTTTACTATGTTTTAAAATATTTTATGTAGTTTTGTTAAGAACAAGCAATAGATGTTATTAAAAAATTCCCATTCTGAAAAATATTAATTTTTAATAATGGATAGAGCAGTATTTCATTGAAATTCGTAAGTGTACGAACACTTTTGGGAGACACTGTATGTCGTCAGTTCTTGAATCAGCCGACACATTCTTATAAAGTATTAGAATTAGCCTTCATATACCTACAAGCAAAACTGACCAGATCTTGATGGACGAGATATCTCGTCATTAGCAAAAAACTGACCATATTTTGATCTCGTCGTAAAAAAATCGAGTGTCTTGATGAAGAGGTATCTCGTCCTTAGCAAAATTGATCAGATCTTGATGGACGATATATCTCGTCGAAACCACTTGAAAGGTTAACGCTATTATAGGACCATCTCTGGGTAATCGCTCTACCCCCTTTCAAAAATATTTGTTATTCCAAATGAATCGCACATACTGAATTCGCTTGTTGAGTAGGTGTAAAAACACCCATTGGATTCGCTAATAGCCCGTTGTGTTGCTCCAGTGGGACGTTAATTAAAATACCTACCATACCTACCCATGGGATTCATAGTTTTCTGTCCGACCACTAAGAAATGAGACTTGACCACTCCTACGTCGCGTGGTAGCGGACAATACGATAAACCCTACTTTAAGGAAGTGTCAGACCTGGAAAATGCGGCCGTGGTTGAACTACACTGCTGGCCACCCAAATTGCAACACCAAGAAAGACAAGAGATATCACAACAAAATTTATTTTGTAGATAACATGTTGACCAAGTATCAAATGATTAAATTTATAGACTTCTGTGAAGTATGGTTCCTGCCAAAATCAGTATCCAGAGTAGCCGCCATTGTTGGAGATCACCGCTGCCACACGCCTCGGCATTGATTCAAAGAGACTTTGGATGTGTTCTTGGGGTACAGCAGACCAAGCAGCTTCCACACGTTGCCAAAGTTGATCTGGTGTGGCAGCTGGGGATGTATTCTGGGTCAATCGTTGAGCAACCATGGACCACGTTTTCTATCGGCGAAAGATCCGGAGAGCGAGCTGGCCAGGGAAGCAATTCAATCTGGCGATTGACGAAGAACCCTTGGACAATGCGTGTCACGTGTGGTCGCGCATTATCCTGTTGAAATATGGCTGTGGGCAAGCCCTGAAGGTAAGGAAGGACAATTGGCTCCAACACCTCGGAGATGTAGCGCTGGCTGTTTAAAGTACCGGCAATGCGTACTAGAGGAGTGCGAGAGTGATATCCAATACCGCCCCATACCATAATACCCGGTGCAGGACCAGTGTGGCGGTGCATAACGCAGCTGTTCAGCATCCTCTCTCCACGGTGTCTCCAGACTCGAATCCGACCATCGTGGTGTTGCAGACAGAAGCGTGACTCGTCAGTAAAGACAATTTCATTCCATTCTGCCGTCCACATCCTTCTTTCATCGCACCATTGGCGGCGGAAACGTCTGTGGTTCTGCGTCAAGGGTAGACGAAGCAATGGACGTCTTGCGGACAGACCACTCTGCTGTAAACGGCGTCGAATGGTACGCGCAGACACTGGATGATGCGGTACAGACTGAATGTGCTGTGCTATGGTTCGTGATGTGGCTGAGCGATCCGTCACTGCCATACGCACAATATGCCTGTCATCACGTGAAGTGGTGCACTGAGGTGGATGCGATCGAACACGTCGGTCCGTCGTACCCTCCTGCATCCAACGATCACATATCCGCATTACAGTTGTTTGGTTTCGTCCAACACGACTACCGATTTCCCTGAAAGATAATTCACAATCTCGGTAGGCCACTATCCTTACTTTGTCGAACTCGGATACTTGATCAAAAGATGATCGCTGTTTTCTACGAGGCATAATTGATCGTTTTTTTGAAAAAAAACCACAAGAAAAACACAATTGCCGTACTTGAAATCGTCGAAATCTCCAAGCCTTAAATAGCGCTTTGAAGTGGCGCCACAGGCGCGCGTGATGTGCGTCTGCGCTGAAATTCTAATCATTTGCATATCTCACCTCTGCTAATGCATGTTGTAAATTTCATATTATTTGCATGCTTCCTTCAGGGTGTTGCATTTACGGTGGCCAGCAGTGTATTTCTTTTCGATGCGACTTGACTCACGACCCTGTTCAGTCAAAGTACGGTCAACGAAGAGCACTTGCGTACCTGTATTTGGTAAGAGGCATTCGTAAAAATGGCTGTATCTTTTATTGTTTATTTATTTAAAAACTTTCTTCTACTTGAACAGTCTTCCCCTTTTAAGTAAGCTTACCCCAATTTTTAGAGTATGTCACTTTTTGCATAAAAATGTTAATATCAAGCCGTCACGCATGGAACACAATGTGACCAGAAATCCAAATATCCTTAGAGTAGTGATGGCTACCTTGGTGACTAGTTCTAAGCGGTTGAGTTGGTTTCTTCCCGTCAGGAAGAAAAGATCGAGCGACCTGGGTTGCGCTGTTCAGGTGTTCCCGTGTGTCACCCACGTTAGTGTGATAGCTTGCACAAAAGGCAGGAAAGCTAATGTTATGGGATTCTATCCTCTGCAAGCCCTGGGCTGCTGTAGCCCAGCTGGAAGTGCAATGGATTAGCAACAGGAGGGCTGCGAGTTCTAAACTTGGTCCAGTCTAAGACCGCCGTATAGATAGGGACTGGTGCATGTTAAATCTGTCGTGGCCTCAAATGTCCTCACCTGGGTGTAGTGTGGAAGTTTGAAGTGGGGGTGCGAGCTCAGGTGTTGACCTCATCATCTGACCGTGGTTCAAAATTATGAGGCGTTTTCCTTGGATCTTTTCCCTCAGGGAAATGATCCCAGACCGTCACCAATAGCCCGTTGTGCTGTTCCCAGTTGAAGTTATTAAAATATCTACCTATCTACCAACCAACGGACCAAACAAATTTCTCACGTTGGCGTGGTGTGGAAGTTTGGAGAGTGGGGTACCAGCTCAAGTGTGGCCTCGTCATCTGACCGTGGTTCAAAATTACGTAGTATTGTCCTTGGATCTTTCCCTTTGGGATTGATTCCGGGCCGTAGCTAATAGCCTGTTGTGTTGCTCCAGTGTGACGTTAATTAAAATACCTACCTACCAAACAAATTTCATCTTAACTCTGAACTACCAAGTAGTCAACAATTTTCACTCAACCAACCGTGTCTTGTCATTTTCGTAAAAATTTCGCTAGGGTACTCGAGAGTTGACGGGGCGAAAAATTGAGTTAAAAATTCAAAACTTGACGCTTTCCTATTTCATTAACTTTTTTCAATTATTTTCGATTCATTTACCGAGGCAAGTAAATATAATTTAATAAAAAATTATTCGACAGTATTTTAACAACTTGGCCAAGCTATCCATTCCACAACCTCCGAGGATATCAGAACTGACAAAACCAAGAAATGATTTAGGATCCGAAACAAGTCACAACATGGAAACGGATAACTCTTGGTGGAAAAAGAATTTAACATCGGAACTCATCGACTTAGCCTCTGACTACGGAACAGAAAAATATTGTTTATTCCTCAGCTCAAAAGATGATAGAAATGGAATACCTCAACAATATCCAAGAAAACTCAAGAACTAACTCAAAAAATTCACTCTCACAAACAAATTAAAACAGTAAGTTTCACACGCAACAAAATCATTACAAGTAGACAGAAAATGTGCATCTGAAATAGCCAATTTGGAAGAAATACTGAACATCCCTATTACGACAGAAGTAAAAACAGAACATGTTACACGATTTCTCTTATTTGATATTCCGATTGATGCCCTAGCAGAAGAAATAGAACTAAAACAGAAAACGACTTAAAAATACTAGAAATTAGAAGATTTCAAAAAAGAATAGGAAACAACTGAGTACCTACCCCCACTGTCCTTGTAACAAAAATAAGAACGAAAATACCTCCTGAAATTAAAATGTGTTACACTTTCAAAAGATATCAATTTTCATCGACAAACCAAGACAATATCAAAAATGTTTTAAATTTGATAACGCAACAAAAAATTGTAGAAACGAAGCAAAATGCGTAAAATGCGATCAAAATCATGAGAACCCAAACTGTGACAACCCAGTACAATGCTGCAATTGCCAACAAGACCATCCAGCAGACTACCCAAATTGCCCGAAACGCCACGAAGAACGCAAATTTCTGGAATTCAAAGCATATACTAATCACCTATCATTCACTGAAGCAAGAACCTATAAGCCAACTCCCAAACCAACAATATCACAAATTATACAAAATAATCAAGAAAGCAAACCAACTAACTTAGAATATAAAAAAGTAATTCAAGAAATTAACAAATTTCAAAACAGTCCTAACTGAAGCATTGAAAGAACAAGCACAATTCATTAAAATCTTAAACGAATCGGCAAATCATTGATCCAAACCATCATCCAAGGAAACACGCAATCATCTAAAGATTATTCCCAAGCACTCAAACGTTACAAGTCCGGAAAGAAAAGGAAAAATTAAACCCCAAATAATCCCAGTTCTAAAAAAAGTGATCATCATAAGGATAAAATTGAAGCTGACTTGGAAACGGAAAGCGATGCTGACTTGTATGACTCCATAAAACGAAGCAGAACGATTCAATCAAATTCAAAGACATAATCTAAGAAAACTAGTCATGTTTTTTCTCCCAAAAAGGTCTTTCATTTATTTACCTTTAAATTGTTTCCAATCTAAAAATTGTTCAGTGGAACGCAAGAAGCGTTCGCAATAAGAATCTATGGCTATAGTACTCTTTAACTCAATAGGTAATGCATATTTCAAGAAACGCATTTAAAACACGAACAAAAATTTCATCTTAAAAATAAAACAATATTCAGAAAGGACAGACCTAACAAAGGACTTATCGCAGTTAATAAAAAAATATCAAAAAATGTTATAAATTTTCCGCTCTCATCAATTAATGAAGAAATTTTAGAAATTATCATCCATGACTCAAACAATCAATGCATAAACATCATCAATATTCATTGTCCCAAAGGAAATTGTCAACAAAAGAGCTAGACCCATTTTGTACTATCACTTCTAATTCTACCCTCATTCTTGGTGATTTCAACGCCCACAACTTTTGGAACGCTTAAACCAACATAAGAGAAGGAGAAAATCTTGCAAATTGGATTCTCGTAAATGATTTTTGTTTCGTGAATAATCATATCCCCACTCACATTTCCAACGGATCCACTTCTCTTATCGACCTTTCGATATGCTCACCAGATGTCTTCCTTCAAATTAAATATGAAATAGCAGAAGATACTTTTGGAAGCGATCATTACCCGATTATCTTCACAATTGGAAAAACCAATAGATTACCAAACTAGATTAAGATACAGATGGGACTTAATTTCCAAAGTCAATGATAAAATCCAGAAAATTGAAAATCTAACATACCAAAGCTTTGAAAAGATTTAACAATCAATCTTTCAAAATAAAAAAGTTCAACATTTTCCACTCAAAGATTTTCCGATTTGGTGGACTTCTAAATGATCTTTGCAAAAAAGAACACTGGATTTTATATAAAAGATCATCAGATAAACTTAAAATGGAAATTAAAAATGCTTCAAGACAATATTGGCATAAAACCTGTTCAAACTCAAACAATTCAAAACTGCTTTTCAAAATATTTCAAATAGATCTGCAATGCAAACCTCAAAATTTACTTAATCTTGACAAGAAAATTATTACGCAGGCAAACGAACAAATTGAAACATTTTAATATTTTTCAGTCATGCGATCGATCACGAACTAATCCCTCTTGATTGCCGAGAACAAGGAGATAAAAATGAATCGCGATTTCTCTCGACGAGCTAAAAAATTCAATCAGAAAAGCAAAAATTTCTGCAATCCTTTTAAAAAAGGTGAGTGAAATATCTTTCCGAATTAAAGTTTTAATCATCTGGCAAGCCAACGATATCCCAGACAGTTGGAAAACAACTATCACCGTCCCTATTCACAAAAAAACCAATAAACCTAAATAAATTAAATCATACCGACCAATTGGTCTAACTTCAGTTCCCGCAAAAATCTTTGAAAACATGCTACACCTTATTGAAAACAATCCTTGACTCCCCGTTCACATGAGGCGTTTTCCCACGCGTTTTACGTCAAAACAAAACGCGGATAGCCAAAGTACATAGAGTTCTACTGGAGTATTCACATGAAGAAATCGCGAGAATCCAAGCGCTAGACAGCTTCGGCGCTTCAACAATCTTAGGTCGTTCTCGCGATTAGAAGGCGTTTGATAGGTATGGTATGGTATTTTTCAATTAACGTCACACTGGAGCAACACAACGGGCTATTAGAAGGTGTTTGAAGAAGCATAGGTTTCTTCTGCACCGTTAACATGACACGCGTTTTGATGGCGTTAGGGCTCTTTTATTCCTCTAGTTCAAGTTTCTATCTTCGCGATTGCTAAAGATAGAGTGAAAATTTCAACAGATTTGAAATCTGTGGAAAATTTCACACCAGATCGATACCTGAAATGTGATTTCTTTAAATAAATAATTTTTCTACTGTAACTTTAATATTTTCGCGATACGGATTTGACGAATATATTCATTACGAACACAAAAGGGAGTATTCATCTCGTTTTTATAGAAAAGATAAACTTGATTGGAGTATTTTTCTTAATCCACTGCTTTATATTTGTGGCCATTAAAAATAGGATGAGAAAATTTAGTCGTATTCGATTTATTGAAGAAATTTACCTTGCTTTCACACAAAACTTGCAAAAATGTGATAGTTTATAACTAAAAAGGATAGTGGGTAATTTTGCTTCTGGGAATAACGCATACCGACAATTGTCCGTTCTAGTTTTCATGTGCGGCAAACGTCTTTGAAATAAAGGTTAAATTAAATATTCAATTTAAAAGGGGGCTAAACTTTAGTTATTTTTTACTTGTCCTCAAACAGGTGAAATGCGTAAGATAAGTTTCAATTTTCATTCATTTTTCACATTCTCGTGTTACATTAAACTCGAAATCCCTTTTGAAAATGAACTTCTGATTTACTGAACTGAATTTACTGTGAGCTTATTTTTCATATAATTCATATTTTAATCTTAAAGTTAGTGTTATTACTACTTTAATCGAAGTTTTTATATTATATATACGTGTAGACGCAAATTCTATTAGCAATCTCCTTGTTTTCGATATATACTGTTTTTGGGATTTTTACAGACACGACGCGCAGGAGCTAGTAAGAGAAGGCTGACGATCTGCACAGACATGACTCGTAGACGCTAGTCTGAAAGAGGGTAGGTTGCAGGGTTAGTTTTCATTTCGGATAGTTGGAACTCAGGGAAAATTGTGTTTAAAAATTAAAAAACTAATTATTGTTATATATGTGTTATTTGTGCTGATACATTTAAATGTTTAGAGATAGGTTTTAAAAAATATAGCGATTAATTTGAAGAAAAATTAAATAAAAATTAGATATAGATGGTAGGAAACAAGATAAAACCTGCAAAAATAACAAAAAAAGAAAGTTCATCACCAATGCCGGATTTTGTTTGCGTGTCTTCTTTTTGATAGTACTTCGTAGACAATGCCATATAAACAAAAATTCCGTTTCCAATTTCCTTGTCTAGAAATGTAGTTTTTGGGGGATATATTTTTACTTTACACCGTCAATTTAAAAATTTTGAGGAAATTGGTCATTTTACAGTTGGTTTCGTTTTAATCAAAGTTTTACAGAAATATTCCAATTTGTCATACGCTGTTTCGCTTTCAAGATAAAACACATTACAAATGACTCATCTGCCAGCATCTTGAGCCCAAAAAATTCCTGATCACCCCTTAACACAAAACAAATCCTTCTTACTATTTTTTGTTGGTGGGTGAATCATCGAAACTGGAGAGTGAAGGTTCTAGGGTTTTTCCTCTAGACTTGAAGTAAAAAACGAATACTTTAGGTTATTATAGTAATGAAAATGCCTTAATAATGCCACAATTTGAACTACATAAAACACTGTTTCTCTGTGTTCCGCTGGCTCTTA
This sequence comes from Meta bourneti, assembly GCA_933210815.1. Classification (NCBI taxonomy): domain Eukaryota; kingdom Metazoa; phylum Arthropoda; class Arachnida; order Araneae; family Tetragnathidae; genus Meta; species Meta bourneti. The sequence continues at coordinate 57,487,070 of OW119931.1, read as the reverse complement.
CCTGTTTCCTAGGTCCAAAATATCCCGTCATTCGAAAAATTTTGAAAAACGTACGAAAAGCTAACGTTCAAAAATTTACAACCCAGGTTGATGACATTGGCATTGCACCGGAACGCATCGTATACTATACGTTACGAAAGATTTACCTGTTTAGGTTGTCACTTCTGGTCAGCAAGTCGATTATATTGCATTTATTTATGTATAAAGATTGAAGCTCAAAAACACTTTATCCACAGGCAATTATGGAACGGATGTTTTACAAATAGAAATATCAAATTTTTACGTCATTTGGAATATTTTTTAGATTATTTTAGGCATTTTATTGGTAAATTTTATACATTTCTAAGTTAACCAAATCCAGGCTCTTGTGAATACAGAGAAATCAATTTTTTAGGTTGGGAAAGAAAGATTTTCATCCTATTTTTAATGGCTGTAAAATTAAAACAGTTGATAAGGGGCAACAAAATATCTTATTAGAGTGACATTCCCTTTAAAAACAAGGCAATACTTTCGCTTACGCTTAGTATAAAAAGAATATCTGAAAAAAGATTAGTTGCTACTGTTGTCAAAAAAATAATTTTTTTAAAGAAAATTATGATTTTGGTATCGATTTAACGTAAAATTTTACGCTGATTTGAAATCCGTTGAAATTTTGATTCCATCTTTAACCATTCATAAGATAGAAACTTGGATTAGGGGAAAAAACACAATTTAATGTATAACGGAATTGACCTTGAAAAACGCCCAAGAGGTGTTCACATGATAGCGCTCGAAAATTCTTATGAAACGCGCGTTGGAAAAAGTCCATGTGAACGGGGCCTTAGTATAACAGGAATATCTGAAAAAAGATTAGTTGCGACTATTAATAAAAAAATAATTTTTTCAAAGAAAAGCATGATTTTGGTATCGATTTAACGTAAAATTTTACGCTGATTTGAAATCCGTTGAAATTTTGACTATCCTTAACCATTCAAAATATAGAAACTTGGATTAAGGGAATAAAAAAACAATTTAACGCATATAAAGAGAAGGAAATCGCTTGCGCGCGGAGGAACTGTGGTGCCTAGCAGCGGAAAAGAGTACTAATTTATTACTTTCTCTTTATACTCAACTGGGAACGATATTCAACGTTCTGATTAGTTCCGGATATGAATACTTCATTTCTGTTCCTTTTTCAAATTGTATAATTTGTTCAAAAATGGATGATGTACCTGATCACAGACAAAAAAACCTGATTATATGTGTTTAAAAAAATTCGAATGTTATTTTTTGTTCAAATAATTTTTCAAACTAAAGAGATCAACAATCTTGTAAATAATAAATCGAAAGGGCTTGTTTTGGAATGTTTTCGTATTTTTAAAAATCATTCACTTAAAAAAGAATCAACCAAAATTGAAGAAACAAGTTCGCACGTTAGTAAAATTTTATAATTCACAAACGACTTTCATAAATTAAGGTTCTTTTTAATTTCAGAAGACATTAAAAAATTGCATATTTAAAACATTTATGCTAAAAATATATAAATACTTAACTTTGAATTAGAAATACAAAGCAAAAATGCAAATGGCCTTTCAAATCGTAGAGAATGAAACAGCCAAAGTAAATAAACAGCTAACGGATGGGGATGTACTTAAATCATAAATATTTCTGCTTTATCGTATATTTGAAGCTTGTGCTACAGCAGTCCTGACCCCATCTATTCCTGAATTAAAACAAACAAATCTGTTGACATCGTTTGAATAAACCTCACCACTCTAGCAAACTTAAAATGTACATACGAAATAAACACCAAAACAATAAATAAACGAACTTCATCTAGTTCGGTTGTTATGGAAACGAAGCTAGATTGGTTGCCATGGTAGTATTGACACACCCACCCAGAGCGCCACTGTCTATGCGATTTCCCTGTTATTAGCAAACCATTGCTTTCTATGACAGTGATCCCTCTGTATGCGTAGTTATTTACTCTGATAATCTGATGACCCGAGCATTTGAAAACAAAGCTAAAACTAAAGGAAGGTATTTTAATTAACGTCACACTGGAGCAACACAACGGGCTATCTAAAACTAAAGGAATAATCCCATTTCTAATCTCTACAAATTCTAAGCCTCGACAACTCCACTCTTCTGCCTACCAATAAACAAAATCAGACTCGAGTGCATAATAGCCACCCCCCTACATACAAAATTTCGGACCCTGTGATTGGGCCGTCAAAATCACATGACGAGGAGTTGCTCCTTTCTATGTCGCCATAATTGGCGATGTATCAGCTTATTTGTAGAAATGAACAAAACAGTTATTTTACGATAACATGTTAACCGTTATTGCTATTTCGTGATAACCTATTAAGCAATGTTAATAATTGCAGTTTTATTATCTACGGGTATTTTTTCCTATCAGGTATGCAGTGAAATTTTAATCTCAATTCGGTATTGAGAAATTGAAAAATAATTCGCTCTTCTAATTTTTTGGTTTTGCCCTCCGGATGTTTTACAAAAGTTATTTTCTAACAAAAACATTTGTATACAACCTTGTAATAGCGTTCCGCTTCTAGACAAATGCTAATGTTTTAGCCATTTTGGTCTGTATTTTAGCTTGCTTTTCGTGCTAAATATATGAGCTAACAATCGCAAAGCTTAAAGCCAGATAGTTAAGAATATAAATCTGTAAGTGACACCATTTATCACATTTTTATGGTATTTCATATTGATATATAAAATGCATGTTTTACGTTTGCTTAAAGAAATGTTGAATTCCCTTGAGTCAACTTGAATGTTTAAGTTTTACTATGGAATGAGTATTTCTGTATGTAATTGCTGTTATACCTGTATTTGATCTAGCATATTGTGTTTATGGTTCGTAATGCACGTTTTCTACACATTCAGCTTCAGAAGACGCTTTAGCCATGTTTGTTGCGTTGATGAAAGCTGGATGTTCCTGCGCAATATGAACTAATACACGCAAGGATTAAATCTAGTTAAGTAACAATTTTTTTTATCCACTTTCATTTCTATTTTTTAATTTTTCCGAATTGTAGGTAAAACGTAGCTTGTAACCCAAACAACCCAGCAGAATATACTTTTTAGCTGGCAAATAGATTTGACCATTTGCTTCTATTTATACCTACTTGGGTCTTCTTATACTGATAATTTTTCTCTTGACATTATAGTGTGCAAATGCTTTTATTATACAGTTAAACCTCATTAAGACTAACTCGCTTAATGTGAATAACTGATATGAACGAAATTCCAATCCCAACAAAAAATATAAATGAAGATTCCGAAGACAATGGAATAAGCATACCTTTAAAAGAAGCTACTGCTGGCTTAGAAATTGATCACTGCTTTTTGTTAAATGGTGAAAATTCATCTTCTCAATTGCATAATCAAGAATTATGAATAATAATCTTTGTGATGAGAACACAATTTATCTGTTAGCCAAGAATTGTACAGTAACGTAAAATACACGAACTACGGTTAATACGAATTCTTTTTACTGTCCCTATTACTTATTATGATTTGTAATGCATATTTTCTGAATGAGTGCATGTTCAGCTTCAAATCAATTCCCTTTAGCCATTTTTGTTGATGAAAGCTGGGTGTTCCTGCGAATGAGTTATAATGTGCAAGGATTGTCTCCATGTTATAACTCATTCAGTCTACCTGTCAGGAATCTACAGGAAAATCTACCCGATTTTCTCTATTCCACTAAAAATGCGATTCGCAAGAATTCCATCATATTTTCCTTCCAAAATAACAGTGTACTGACTTGCTCAAAATTTTAAATTATCATCACAAGGAATACTCCTTTTTTTTGGTTCAAACCATTTTAATGAACTCACAGGACACAGTACAGGCACGACACACAACACAAAATAATAAAGGTAGTAAATATCAAAAACGAAACATCTCAGTCTCGATCACTCTCCAAAAAACACAACCCACACGTCTCTCGCCACACTCGTTCTCAACTCTTTCCTTTCTCAAAGTCCTTCTGGGCATGCGCAAGAGCGCCATCTATCTTAGTCTGAAGTCTTTACAGACTTATAAACTCCTCCCCACAAGGAGGAAACTTTTCTCGAAGAATGAGGGAAAAGTTTTGATGACTCCACTGCCTGAAAAAGTCTCCAGATAGGTGCAGTCATTGGAAAAGTTCAAGAGTTCAAGTACACAAAACACACTGCACATGTACCAGATTATAGCAATCAGTGCCTTGAACTCAAAAATATTATACAAAAAATTATATACTTATTAAAAATTTAGGAAAACAATTTACACTAATGATAAGAAAAATTTAAAATTTTCACACATAATACAAATATCAAAATAAACAATAAACTTACTAATATAAAATAAAAGGATATGAGGTTTATGGGATGCGACTTAATGAATCAGCATTTTGATGCTGTTTCCCCCTCTTATGGACAACCTCATAATTGAATGGCTGCAGGATCAAAGCCCAACGTAAAAGTCTAGGGTTGGTTCCCGTATTTTTGTCCAGCCAAACAAGGAGATTATGGTCCGTCTGGATGATGAACTTCTGGTGTCCATCCAAATAACATGGCAGCTTTTGGATGGCGAACACGATAGCTGCGCACTCTCTCTCGATGGTACTGTACTTTTGTTCTGCATTTGAGAACTTCCGACTCAAGTACATGACAGGATGTTCCTCACCAATGTCATTAATTTGGGACAAAACGATGCCAATCCCAAGATTTGACGCGTCACATTGGACGAGAAACTGTCTCGAGAAATCTGGACTGTACAACACCGGATTCTCCGACAATCGTTTCTTTAACTTGTCAAACGCCTCTTGACAAGCATCAGTCCATATGACAGCAGCACGACGATTTTTTCCTTTCAGCAGATCTGTAATTGGTGCTGAGAGGACTGAAAAGTCAGGAATGTATTTTCGATAATACCCCGCAAGTCCTAAGAAAGATCGGATCTGCGTCTTAGTCGCAGGGGTCGGAAAGTCCTTTACAGTTTGGATCTTCAATTCTCCAGGTGTTCTCTGGCCCTGACCAACCAAGTGCCCAAGATACTTTACGTACGCACGAGCAAACTGGCACTTAGAAGGCTTGATGTGCAGATGAGCTGCATTCATCTTTTCTAAGACGGTTTTCAAATGTTGTAAATGATCTTCCCAACTTAGGGAATAGATGGCTACATCATCCAAGTAAGGGCATGCAAATTCTCCACAGTCTTTCAACAGTTCGGCCATCAAACGACTAAAGTCATAAGGGGCATTTTTCAAACCGAATGGCAATCTCAACGGTCGAAATGTCCCAAAACTGGTTACAAAAGCTGAATATCTTTGGGCTCGTTTACTCAGAGGTATTTGCCAATAACCTCGGGTCAAATCTAGAACGGTGATATACTTGGCAGCTGACACTTTTTCAACAAGCTGCTCAATGTTTGGCAGAGGAAAGTACTGGGTTCTAGTGACCTTGTTGAGTCTTCGATAGTCGATGCACGGTCTTGCATCCTTTCCTGGTACTTCTACCAGAATAAGAGGAGAAGTAAAATCAGATTCTCCTGGCTCAATGACTTTGAGCGACAGCATCTTCACTTCCATCTTCAAAATTTCTGTTTGGCGTGGAGACATCTTGTAAGGTTTGGCACAGATGGGCCTCTCAGATTCAAGCTCAATGTCATGTTCAGTAAGATCAGTACACCCCGGCTGGTTTGAGAATGAGCTAGAGTATTTTGATAGCAACTCTCTCAGCTGCTCCTTCTGATCTTCTGACAAGCGACCATTTTGTTCTATGTCTTGCCAAATTTGTGTCATTTCCGAGACTTCAGGCTTCTGCTCGAGACTTGGAATGTCCTCCTCGTTGTCACAGTTCCTAATCTCTTTTAGACAGATTAAATTCACATTTTCGGGTCTCTGGAAATATGACTTGAGCATGTTCACATGGTACACATGGGATTTGTCTTTTTCTGGAAACTGCACAATGTAGTTGGTTTCGGAAAGCTGTTTAACGACTTTCCCTGGGCCGATCCAATGAACTGCCATTTTGTTAGGCCTAGATGTAGCGACAACCAGCACAAGGTCGCCTTCACAAAATTTACGCTTCACAGCCTTGCGATCATACCATAGTTTTTGTTTGTCTTTGGCGTTCTCCATGTTTTGGACGGCTAATTCTTGACACCTTTTCATGCGGTTTAGTAGCTTGAAGACATATGATACTACGCTAGTCTTCTCTTCCTCGCTTTCCGTCAAGTTCTCGTACAGTAGAGTCATGGGAGTCCTCAAATTCTGTCCATGAACCAGCTCAGCTGGAGTATATCCAGTACTGTCATGAGTAACAACTCGTAGAGCAAACAGGGCATGAGGCAAGATTTTCTCCCAATCAGGTCCTGACTCCAGACACAGGACTCGAAGAATTCTCTTCAAAGTTCTATGTAGTCTCTCCACAGGATTGCTCTGGGGATGATGTACGGAACTTCGCACTACTTTAACTCCAAATTTCTCCAGGAACTCCGTTGTGAGTGCACTTGTAAACGACGTTCCTTGATCGCTTTGCAGCTCCCTCGGGAAACCCATCCGACTAAAGATTTGCAGGAAACTATCGACCACGGTTGAAGAACTAAGATTTGGGACAGGAACTGCATCGGGATATTTGGAAGACATGCAAATTGCAGTGATGAGATACCGGTTTCCAGATGGTGTAGTAGGTAAAGGACCACAAGCATCCACATTAATCTTTGTGAAGATCTCCGAGATGACAGGAACGATCTTCATGGGTGCCTTCTTCTTATCCCGAGGTTTCCCGACTCGCTGACATTGGTCACAAGATCTGACAAATTCTTCAACATCTTTGTAACAATTCGGCCAAAAAAAAGTTTTAAAAAGAGCATCTTTAGTCTTGGTCACTCCTAAGTGAGCCGCTGTTCCTTCATGAGAAAGTTTCTTTAATTGGTCCCGAAACTTCTCTGGAACAATCAGCAGTTTTCTCTGTGTACCATCCTTGTCACTTTTCAGATAGAACAGCATTTGATTAACGATTGCATACTTGGTTTCCTTTGCTAACTCCTCAGCTTCTAGGAAAAGTGGTTTCAACTCTTTACTCTTGCGCTGCTCTTCGACAAAATCATTCCGTGAGGCTTTAATCAGATCTGGAAGTGAGGCTTCTTCCGCCATAGGCAATACCTCTCCGTCTTCCTCTGTTAACACGGTACTGTCATTCTCTTCTCCAGGACTCGACTCAACTGGATACTCTTCAACTTCGGCTGTCAAAAGACTTTTCTGAGCTCTCGTCTGAACTGCATTAATAACTTGGATCTCCAGCTCCTTATCTTTTTTCATACTCTCGATCAGAGCAACGGTTTTGTTACTTAGTAGGTAATGCTCTTGATCCAGAAAACTGTCTCTTACAGCAGCTTTCGTAAGGACATGTCCCAATTCGCAGTTCAAATCAACTTCTGCAATGGGCAAGCAGACCGGGCTGTCTACTAATGGAGAAGCGAGCCACACATGCTCACCTGTGTACATATGTGGTTTGATAAATTTTCTGGGAATAAGATCGATGCTGGCACCAGTATCTCTCAAGATAGACATTTGGGCTCCATTTACTGTCCCAGCACTAGTATAAGGAGACATCAACTCAGGCACGTGTCTTCCAAAGACTTCATTGGCAGCTACTACTTCAGATCTCTTGAGCTTCGGGCATTGGGGTCTCAAATGTGATAACGAACCGCATTCATAGCATCGGAGCTGTCTTCTCTTTTCAAACTCTCTTTCACGGTTTTCGTTGCTTGCGGGTTCGGTTTTGACCGGATGTTTGTTCTTGTCATCCTTGAATGGTACTTTGGGTCTACTTCCACTAAAATGTCCCTTTGAATCTTGATAGCCATACTTCTTTGGAAATTCCTTCTTCCTGAAACTCTGCCTGATGGTTTCGTACTCCTCGATCACTTCTGCCAATTCAAAAGGTGTCTTCAACTTCATCCATTTGTCAAGAAAATGCTCCTTGATTTGATCTGGTACACGATACTTCAATTGCTCGGCAACGATTAAATCTTTTAGTTGCTGAAAGGTTTCAATTTCCAATTCAGCAAGCCATTCAGTGAAGTAGCTGTACAGTTCATGAGCATAATTTCTCCATGTTTTCTCTGCTGTTTTCTGATGTCTGTAGAAACACTGTTTCAATTTTTCAGCGTTCATTTTGTATCGTTTCAGAATGAGATCTTTCACAACATCATAATTGTTGGCCACTTCAGGAGGTTCTCGGGCAAGCATGTTAGATAACTCGACTGGCAAAACGGCCAGCAAATAAGCCACCCAGTCCTCCTTCGGCACTCGAGCCATCTCTGCTTTCCTCTCGAAATTGATCAAATACAATCCCATTTCATCCCCTTTTTCGTCGAATTTGGGAGTGATTTGGGTAAGTTGGATTTTTCTGTTTCTATCCGCCCCATTTTCAGATCCTTCTTCAGACTGGCGAAATTCCTTCTGAGCCACTTCTAGTTTTTTAATTTCGAGCTCATGTTGTCTGACCCTTTCCCGCTCTTGTCGTTCTTCTTCACGAATTTTTTCTTGTCTAGCTAATTCTTCCTCATGAATTTTTTCTTGCTTAGCAAATTCTTCCTCTTCCAGTCTATCCTTTATGACTCGTTCCATTATTATCGTTACCTCCTCCCGATCGAAATTTGGGCTTTTTAAAATTATTTGTTTAATATCTGCAACCTTGCACGAAGCTGGTACCTTCTCACCAATTTCTTCCGCAACAGCAATTAAGTCCTGCTTTCTACCAATTGCAAGAAATGCCATGATTAAGGGCCAGGGGAAACACTATCAAAAACCTCTATTAAGGTATTAAATTCCAACAGATTTCACAAGACTTTATCAAAGAATTAAATTCGCTAATTCTACGTTACAACTTTCTTACCGAACAACCAAAAATCAATAGAAATAATTTTCGAACACATAAACAAATTAAAATTTTCATTCATTAAAACAATATTTTTTTTTAAAGATGTTTTCAAATTGAGAAGAAAATAAACAGTTAAAGAAAAGTTCAACTAAAGAACAGCTGTTTTGAAAATAATACTACAATTAAAATACTATTCAGAATATAAACTCAACTTTCCTGTCTAATCAAGAAAAGGTATTGCAGTTCAAAAGAATTCCCTTTTCTCTATGAACAATTGATTCACACTCAGAAGCATAAATGCACACACAAAAATATAAAACAGAATATCATTCTTTTCCTTTTTTTTTTTCGTCAACGAACACAGGAAGTGAATAATTCAAATCCACACTTTCGGATTTTTTTTTTTTCGAGTTCTTTTTCTGAACACAAAATGGTCTCACATTTGCCAAATTAGTTACATAAAGCAATTTCAAATTACTAACAAAAATTTCCTTAAGTACACAAGTTAGACATTCAAAATTCCGCAAAATAAATAAACAATTCTAAGGGGTTTCTTAGTTATTTAAATGAGCAACAAATGAAAATGACAATTTCAAAACACTCCAAAACTCTTTTAAATGAATTTCCGATTCATTCAGAAATATAACAAAATATTTTCCAAAGCAAAATAACCCAAGACGCACTAAATATTGAAAATTCTAGGCATTTGGTGCTGTTGACAACACTCATCAAAAAGAATTATACTTGTAATTCAAACTATATACTTCTACACCAAATTTGTAATTCTATTTTGAATCATACAACAGAATCAGATCAAATTTTAACAACACTTCAATTGTCATCAGATAGCATCATACATAAGAACACAAAACAAACTAGGCTATCTCAATTTAAAATTTTAAAATCGTTCTCTTTTCTCAGAAAACAAAACTCAAACTGACCATTTGAATAGTTCTAATTTTAACCATTCAGAACAGAAATTTCTTTTTTTTATGTATACCACATGAGTGTCCTAAATTTTCTTTTTTTACAATCAAACAAAATTTTAACTATATCAGTCTAGCTAAAATAAGAATAGTTTTGCAAATCAACAGAATAAATTTGCCTTTCAAAATCAGACAAAATTTTAACTATATCAACCTAGTTAAAATAAGAACACTTTTTCAAAATTACCACTCAATTTTACCAAACAAAATTTTAACTATATCAGCCTAGTTAAAATAAGAACACTTGCAAAATTGCAACTACCTTTCACCAAACAAAATTTTAACTATATCAGCCTAGTTAAAATAAGAACACTTGCAAAATTACAACTACCTTTCACCAAACAAAATTTTAACTATATCAGCCTAGTTAAAATAAGAACACTTTTGCATATTACAACTGCCTTTTACAAAACCAAAACTGCATGAAACCAAAACAACGATTCTTCAATGAACCAAAACTCAACATGCAAAACTTTACAAATTACAATTAAAAAGGCACTGTTGCTAATGAAATCTGGTACTCACCCAATAATTTGCACTGGAGATATCAGCAATACCAGGATCGTATCCAAACGGCTGCCACCATTTCTTCGTAGTCTGTACTGACTTGCTCAAAATTTTAAATTATCATCACAAGGAATACTCCTTTTTTTTGGTTCAAACCATTTTAATGAACTCACAGGACACAGTACAGGCACGACACACAACACAAAATAATAAAGGTAGTAAATATCAAAAACGAAACATCTCAGTCTCGATCACTCTCCAAAAAACACAACCCACACGTCTCTCGCCACACTCGTTCTCAACTCTTTCCTTTCTCAAAGTCCTTCTGGGCATGCGCAAGAGCGCCATCTATCTTAGTCTGAAGTCTTTACAACAGATATGAGAAAATAATTCGCGAAGAGAACAAAATTTTCGCAACGATTTGATTTCCTTTTTATTAGAACAACAGTTGTCTTCGACTGATGCCAAAACAAAACCAACAAAAACTCGTTGGAAAATAAAATAATCTGGTGGCTCGTCACATCCTCCCACCTTTTTATGAATGGAAATTTAATAAAAATATTTCATTTAACACCACACACACAAAAAAAATAATACAAAAAATCTAGAGTTATACGATTTACAGTTCAAAGTCCTGTAACTTGGACGGAGCTTTTATGGTTCTATCAAACCTCGTCTGACGCTTAGCTGGTCCGACCATTTTGTTAGGTACATCCTCTTGACTATCTTCCTGTTCATTCTCCCTTTTGTTAATTTTCAAACTATCATATGAATCAGGAATCATCTCTAAGGGATACAACCGTTGAACAGGTCGAAGTATTTCTCCGTGCAGTCTTCAGCCGAGCAACTCTAATTTCACCATCCTTTCCTGGATACAATTCAAGAATTCTTGCGAGTGGCCATGATAATCGTTTAGAGTTATCACTTCCCACAAGAATAATCTGATCCAACTGAAGAGTAGTGGGACTTGTTACTTTAGTAATGTCTCAGTTGCCCTAAATATTCAGTCCTAAATCTCTTTCTGAGGTCTTCTTTCAATTTCTGTCTATAACAATAACGTTTGTTCAAACTGGAGGAGTCAAGAAGTTCTAAGTCAGGTATACAGCTGTCTTTTACCTCCTGCAGAAACAATGATGGTGTCAACGGTTGTAAATCTTCAACATCTTCGGAGAGATAGGTCAAAGGTCGATTTATAACATTTTCTGCTTTGCATAGAACAGTAACGAGCTCATCATGTGTCAGTCGAGCTTTCCCCATGACTCTTTTAAGGATATCTTTTATCGTGCCAATCAGGCGTTCCCACCAACCGCCCCACCAGGCGGCGGTAGGAGGGTTAAAGATCCATTGGATGCGCTGGGCTAATGATACATCTTTGATCTTTTCCCAATTTATACTTCGTAGAGCGTTATTCGCTCCTACCAGGTTAGTCCAGTTGTCAGAATAAACAACGACTGGTCTGCCTCTTCTAGCTACAAATCTTCTAAAAGCCAAAAGAAAGCTATCTGTACTCAAAGATAACACTAATTCAATGTGTACTGCTCTAATCACCGCACAAGTGAAAAGGACGAACCAGGCCTTCTCTCCCGCTCGTAAGTACAACGGACCTCCCAAGTCAATGCCTATTATCTGGAAGACAGTAGCATCTTTGACTCGGTTCCCAGGTAATGGTGCTGGTATAACTTCAGTCCTTGAAGCATCAAATCTTCTGCAATTTCTACATTTTCTTAGAGTTTGTCGAATTGTTCGTCTGCACTGCAAAATCCAATATCTTTCTCTTAACCGCGACATCAGAGTATACACTCCAGCGTGGCTCATACTTCTGTGTTCTTCTAAAATAAGCAGCTTAACGGCAGGATGTTTACTAGGCAACAATATTGGATTTTTGAAAGCATTGGTATCTTCTCTTTGTACAAGACGAGTAGTAGTACGGATTAAACCATCTGCATCTAATTTTGGTCGCAAAAATTTCAGAGCATCATTCTTAATCGTTCCAAATGCTTCACGTTGTATTAGCTTCAGTAGCGTTATTTCAGCCGTTTCTAATTCCACAACAGTAAATGCAGATACATTACGGTCTGACGAAGTCTTTTTTGCATTATCTACAAAGCGTTTCATCCAAGCGATGGTTCTAACTATTTTCAAGTATGATGAAAATCTGTAACAATACCAAGGTATTTCCTTTTCGATGCTGACTGCTACTGTCGTTTTCCTTTCCTGAGAAATTTCATCATTTTAATTGCGACCTCTGAACGAGGCCAATTTTCTTCGTTAAGTTTTAACTAAGATGGTCCCTCCCACCATCTAGATTCAATTAATCTCTTCGCTGTACAACCTCTAGATGGTAGAATTGCAGGATTTTCTTGGCCAGGAATGTCTCCAGTTTTCTCGTTTCGTTAGCTTTCTAACTTCATCAACTCTGTTTTTAACGAATACAGCCCACTGCTCATCATGCTTGATCCAGTACAATGCGGTAGAGGAATCAGTCCAGTAAAACTCCTCAAACTCATAATCTTTCAAGCTCTCTTTTACAAAATGTGTCAAACGAGCACCAATGCAACATGCCATAAGCTCTAACCGGGGTATGGTAATTTTCTTCAATGGAGCTATTCTACTTTTTGCCATAAGCAACTCGACTGATATATTCTGACCTATTTCACAGTGTAAAAACACAGCTGATGCATAGGCCATGGAAGACGCATCACAGAAAGTATGCAAGGAGATCTTCAATTTGGTAGTAAGATGAACACATCTAGGTATTTTTACTTCAGCTAGAAACTTCTGGTCATCAAGCCATTTCAAAAATGTCTTTGAAACTTCTTCAGGGACTTCTGCATCCCAACTAAGTTTGGATTTCCAACTCTTTTGCAACAAGATTTTGGGACACAAAGATACAGGACAAACTATACCCAGAGGATCAAATATTTGCTGCACAATGGAAAGTATAATTCTCCTACTAATTGGTCCTTCAGGTTTTTGGATACGTCGTGTGTCACAAAACAGAACATCATCTTCCTTGTCCCACAAAAGTCCTAATACAGGTGTCGGATCACATTTTAGGAGACTATGATTCAGGTTTGAATGCTCCCATCCTCGCAAGTCAAATTTTGCTTCTGCCATCATCTGGGTTGACAACTGAATGAAATTTTTCAATTCTGTTTCCGAATCCACAGATGTTACTCAGTTGTCGACATAAAAGGCACCCTTTAGTTTTTCTGTGACCTCAGAGTATACAGCCGATGAATATTGAGTCAAATGATGTTTTATCATCGCTCCAAGAAGATAGGGACTGCAATTCAAACCAAAAACTACTCTACAGTGCTGAAATGCCTTCACAGTATTCATACCTACATCTTCCCACCAGAGAAACTTGAGAAAATGCCGGTCTTCAACATCCACAGATATTTGTAGGAAGGCTTTCTTAATGTCAGAAATGACACCAATCTTCTTCTCACGAAATTTTAGAAGAATTGATGGAATCAACTCTAAAATGTTTGGGCCTTTTTCTAAACAGTCATTCAAAAACAATTTCCCTTTCTGCTTAAAAGACGCATCAAAGACTGGACGTACTGGAGTTGTAGATTGAAACTTGAACACTCCTCTATGAGGCAAAAAATATCCTCCATCCAAAGAAGTCTCGAGAATTATTCCATCGTCTAGCCAGTCTTTAAAAACCTTGTCGTAATCCAGGGATTTTCCTTCCTTTTGAAGTAGTGGAATACAATCGTTTGTCAGCAATTTCTCGGTTTTTCGGTAACCCTTCTGGATCATACATCCACGGGAGTCGTACAGAGTAACGTCCTTCTGCGTTTATACGGATTGTATCTTTAAAATACTCTTCAACTGCAGCTTCAATTTCTCCTCTGAACTGAGTTTCGCAAGGGTCTGTGATACCAATGCTTTCAAGCTTCCATAAATCCGTTATATCATTGCTCTGTATCAAAAGTGAGATCAAGTCCGAACCGTAAGAGTCCTGTTCTGAATTATCCGATGACTTCCCCATTATCATCCAACCAAGATGAGTCTGCACTGCAAATAATCCCGACTCAAGCTGACGTATTTCTCCGGTGTACAGCAAACCAGCAAAGTCGGAGCCTATGAGAATCTCAATTGGTGGTTGACCATGTCCGACATCTGCCAACTGAATACCCATTTTTTGGGCAATCTCTGAACACTTGTTCTTGTTAAGCCTAGGTATAGAACCACAAATAACCGGTTGGTCCAACGCTTGGATTTCAACTGAATTATTACCATGGAGGCTTCTTAGAACTACATTATAGCACGCATGCTCTTTTCTTTCAGCATGCTAAACAAAAACTACTTGGGTTAACTGTTCTTTAGAAACTGGTACATATTTCATCTCTTTAGCTGTGTTACTTAATATATAAGAACGTTGTGAGCCCGTATCTATTAACGCTCTTACAGTCTTTTCCTTTCCTCGAAAGGAAAATCTAACAAGTAATGTTTGTAAAAACACTTCAGCATGGCTCTGATTGGATAAAGTGGTGTCCTCTGTCTCCTTTATTTCAATCTCTGAATTTTTCTTACCTAATTCGGGACACATAATTACCCAATGTTTATTTCCACAAACTGCGCATCTTACATTAGATTTACAATTCAGCGATCGGTGCCCAACCTTTAGACAGGAAAAACAACACTTATTCTTCTTTAAAATATTTGTTTTCTCTTCTAAGGATAGCTTCTGTCCCCTGAAACAGTCTCTGGAGTCGTGTGTCTTCCCACAAAATTGACATACAGGAATCGACCGGTTTTTTGCACTTACAATCAAATCATTCGCTGTTGGGGTAGAATTTTCTGACTCTTTAAATGTCTGTACTCTCGTGCAATTTTCTTTGAGTTTAAATCCTGTTTTAGCCATAAAAATTCTTTCTTCTCCTTCCACTTCATTTCTTAAAAATAACAATAGCTGTTTCAATTTATCATTATATTTATTGTCTTCCGATGCCAGTAATGGACTTCTCAGCCAAACTCTTAAAATTTTCTCTGGAATGCACGATTCCACAAGAGGATATAGCATTGCAGAATATTTGTCTGAGCCCATTCCGATAGACTCAAGCGCTCTTAAATAAGATTCTAATTTATCATACAATCGTGTTGTACTATTCTTCCTTCTTACATCAGTAGCATTTTTTATTACAAGTCCTAGAAGCTCTCTTACATAATATTCAATAAGCCATTCTTCTCTGCCAAATCGAGATTTCATACTCTCAATGGCTTTAGCATAGTTTTCTGCAGTAGGAGGAAAGCTGTCGATAATTTCGCGAGCTCGACTTCCGATACTCATACATTGAATTAAATACTGGAATTTGTCCTCAGCCATGTTGCGATCTTCATGAATTCGCTTAAATTGGCTCCAAAAGGACAGCCAATCCTTCACATCACCGCCAAATTTAATAAGCTCAATCTTTGGAAGTTTCAATTTCCTTTGTTCAGTATCCTGCGAATGTATACTCTCAGCTATGAGTGCGGATTGTCTATTAAAATATATGTCGACATTCATTCTAGCTCTATCCATTTTCTCTTTATAATCTTCAATTACTGCATATTCTTTTTCATATTCATCATATTTTGCTTCATCCTCCAATAAATAAATTGTAATCTCCTCATCCATTTTCATTAAATCTGACGCTAATCTTTCCAAAGTAACAAATCGTGTCTTAATAGTTTCTTCCTTCGCTGAATAATCAATTAAAGTGCATTAAACGTTTTCGTAAAATTAGCCCGAACTGGCTTTCTTTTCCGTACAATTGTTTCCATAGTTCAAATAGAATATCAACTAAATTAGGCTTAATAAATACCTTTTAGAATGCGATCACGTCCGGGTCACCAGATGTCAGGAATCTACAGGAAAATCTACCCGATTTTCTCTATTCCGCTAAAAATGCGATTCGCAAGAATTCGATCATATTTTCCTTCCAAAATAACAGATATGAGAAAATAATTCACGAAGAGAACAAAATTTTCGCAACGATTTGATTTCCTTTTTATTAGAACAACAGTTGTCTTCGACTGATGCCAAAACAAAACCAACAAAAACTCGTTGGAAAATAAAATAATCTGGTGGCTCGTCACACTACCTTTAACCATTTTTGTTATATTGATTAAAGATGGGTGCACATGCTTAATATGAACTAATATGCTGAAGGTATAATACGAGATATTTACGGATGTAAGTCTTAAGTAACAATCTGTCAAATGAGTTTTGTTTTGAATGCCACTCAGCAGAAATTGCAAAACTTGCAAGTATCTAATAATGAATCGTGTCTGGATTAAGTGAAACTTCTTTAAAGAACTTGCATTTTTCTATTTTGTCACTACTTTGTAATGGTTGTATCAGCTTTCCTTTCGTTAAAGACTACATACAGTTAATATAATTTTCTATGACAGCAGTGTGATGGCTCCTACTAGGGATTTATATCAGTGAAGTCGATGGTGTCGAAATAAAAGATATATAATGAGCATAACCTGGGAGTCAGGTGAGGAACGACTGAAACTTTTCAAATGTCTCGCTAGAAAGCTATTGCCATCTGTTCAGAGGACGGGTATCGACATGAATGCTGGGTTGCTCACCCTTTTTCACAATTCTGTAGTCCTTTGCTTGCTGTCTCATCTTCTGCCTTCACTAGAGCAATGCATGGAATGCCCAAGTTCTGCTCGTGTAAAGCAAAAACCTCATCATAATTCATCTAGAAAGGGACCACCTTTGATCATAACATAAGTTTTATCCAAGTGATCTTCAGGATATAAATATCAATGAGTACAATATTTACATCCATTTTTATTAAAAATTTCTGTTTTGATCTATATACATGTTTTTGCATTTGTTGTATCAAATGGTGGATTTTGTTGAGTGAGCATTTTTTAATGCTACCCAATAGAATTTACGTTTTGGTTGGTAAACAAAGATTTTAGATAACATGTCTCAATTTACATTAATGATCTGTTACATATCCTAGTCTGTTATGCAAGTTTTTTTACCTGCTGAATCTCCAATTGCAAGTGATCACAGTATAGCTCAGGATATAAATCTTTATGGATAAAAATATTTGTATCCATTTACTTGTATTGTATTTACATTGTTTCTATTTTGATTCATAATGCATGTTTTATATTTTTATAAAAGAGAAGATTCTGTTGAGTCATCTTGGGTTTTTTAATGTTACCCAACAGAACATCCTCTGGCTGATAAATAAAAGATCTTTGTTATTAAATGAACTACTATTTTATTTGCCTTCTAAATGTCAAACTTCTTATACATAACAGTATTTTTGAACACTCTTGGGCTTGAGATGTACTTGAATAATGTTTGAGTATTCATTTCACTGTTAAAAGTAAACAAACATTTATGTTTATATGAATTTTGAAAGAGTTACATCAAAACTGTGTGTGTGTGTGTGCAATGCCTATAATTATCAAATGTAGGTTTTGGTAATGTATTAAAAAACTTCTATAATGAAATGCTTCATCCAAGATATATGCACACATCATTCATTTTATAGCTGATTTAAAATTATCTTCAGCTTAAAGGAATCCTTAAAAGAAGTTTCACAAATGTTGCTGCTAAGCCTAATGCTCTATCCACTTTATATTAAAACATCTAGCATTAAAAATAATGTAGTTATTTTTTACCTGTTTATTGGAATCTCTTTACAAGTCTTATCTAGTTTATTAGAACAAAAAATATGTAATAGCTTTAGAAAGGCATACATAAACAGGACATTTCCCAAACAGCCACATGACTCAAAACAAACAGGAGGGCTTCTAGGATCAACTAAATATTGACACAAAATTTGTGAAAAAACAATGATCAGATTTTAAAGTACACTGCTGGCCACCGTAAATGCAACACCCTGAAGGAAGCATGCAAATAATATGAAATTTACAACATGCATTAGCGGAGGTGAGATATGCAAATGATTAGAATTTCAGCGCAGACGCACATCACGCGCGCCTGTGGCGCCACTTCAAAGCGCTATTTAAGGCTTGGAGATTTCGACGATTTCAAGTACGGCAATTGTGTTTTTCTTGTGGTTTTTTCAAAAGAACGATCAATTATGCCTCGTAGAAAACAGCGATCATCTTTTGATCAAGTATCCGAGTTCGACAGAGGAAGGATAGTGGCCTACCGAGATTGTGGATTATCTTTCTGGGAAATCGGTAGTCGTGTTGGACGAAACCAAATAACTGTAATGCGGATATGTGATCGTTGGATGCAGGAGGGTACGACGGACCGACGTGTTCGATCGCATCCACCTCAGTGCACCACTTCACGTGATGACAGGCATATTGTGCGTATGGCAGTGACGGATCGCTCAGCCACATCACGAACCATAGCACAGCACATTCAGTCTGTACCGCATCATCCAGTGTCTGCGCGTACCATTCGACGCCGTTTACAGCAGAGTGGTCTGTCCGCAAGACGTCCATTGCTTCGTCTACCCTTGACGCAGAACCACAGACGTTTCCGCCGCCAATGGTGCGATGAAAGAAGGATGTGGACGGCAGAATGGAATGAAATTGTCTTTACTGACGAGTCAGCTTCTGTCTGCAACACCACGATGGTCGGATTCGAGTCTGGAGACACCGTGGAGAGAGGATGCTGAACAGCTGCGTTATGCACCGCCACACTGGTCCTGCACCGGGTATTATGGTATGGGGCGGTATTGGATATCACTCTCGCACTCCTCTAGTACGCATTGCCGGTACTTTAAACAGCCAGCGCTACATCTCCGAGGTGTTGGAGCCAGTTGTCCTTCCTTACCTTCAGGGTTTGCCCACAGCCATATTTCAACAGGATAATGCACGACCACACGTGGCACGCATTGTCCAAGGGTTCTTCGTCAATCGCCAGATTGAATTGCTTCCCTGGCCAGCTCGCTCTCCGGATCTTTCGCCGATAGAAAACATGTGGTCCATGGTTGCTCAACGATTGACCCAGAATACATCCCCAGCTGCCACACCAGATCAACTTTGGCAACGTGTGGAAGCTGCTTGGTCTGCTGTACCCCAAGAACACATCCAAAGTCTCTTTGAAGCAATGCCGAGGCGTGTGGCAGCGGTGATCTCCAACAATGGCGGCTACTCTGGCTACTGATTTTGGCAGGAACCACACTTCACAGAAGCCTATAAATTTAATCATTTGATACTTGGTCAACATGTTATCTACAAAATAAATTTTGTTGTGATATCTCTTGTCTTTCTTGGTGTTGCAATTTGGGTGGCCAGCAGTGTACTTTGCAAATATTTCGTTTCACACTGAATAGGTATAAGTATCTACCGCACTTATCGGTTCGCAAGTCACGTTTTTTTAAACTAGTCGGTTTCCAAACTTCCATATAGAACAAGAAACACCACTAATCCACTCTTACAAAGCCTTCACTTCAAGAAACACTTGGAACAAACTGAACCTTATATGTTAACGTTATTTTTAAAATGCACACGTGTTCATTTTGCTACAAAAGGTAACGTTTGCAGCATTTCATTTGGCGATATGGATTGGCGACAAAACAAGCTTGTAGTTTCGTCGTGGGATTTTGACGGCCCAATCACAGGGTTCGAAATTTTGTATGCAGTGGGGGTGGTTATTAGGCCCCGTTCACATGGACTTTTTCCAACGCGCGTTTTATAAGAATTTTCGAGCGCTATCATGTGAACAATTCTTGGGCGTTTTTCAAGGTCAATTCCGTTATACATTAAATAGTGTTTTTTCCCCTAATCCAAGTTTCTATCTTATGAATGGTTAAAGATAGAATCAAAATTTCAACGGATTTCAAATCAGCGTAAAATTTTACGTTAAATCGATACCAAAATCATAATTTTCTTTAAAAAAATTATTTTTTTGACAACAGTAGCAACTGATCTTTTTTCAGATATTATTTTTATACTAAGCGTAAGCGAAAGTATTGCCTTGTTTTTAAAGGGAATGTCACTCTAATAAGATATTTTGTTGCCCCTTATCAACTGTTTTAATTTTACAGCCATTGAAAATAGGATGAAAATCTTTCTTTCCCAACCTAAAAAATTGATTTCTCTGTATTCACAAGAGCCTGGATTTGGTTAACTTAGAAATGTATAAAATTTACCAATAAAATGCCTAAAATAATCTAAAAAATATTCCAAATGACGTAAAAATTTGATATTTCTATTTGTAAAACATCCGTTCCATAATTGCCTGTGGATAAAGTGTTTTTGAGCTTCAATCTTTATACATAAATAAATGCAATATAATCGACTTGCTGACCAGAAGTGACAACCTAAACAGGTAAATCTTTCGTAACGTTTAGTATACGATGCGTTCCGGTGCAATGCCAATGTCATCAACCTGGGTTGTAAATTTTTGAACGTTAGCTTTTCGTACGTTTTTCAAAATTTTTCGAATGACGGATATTTTGGACCTAGGAAACAGGTAAGAGCCAGCGGAACACAGAGAAACAGTGTTTTATGTAGTTCAAATTGTGGCATTATTAAGGCATTTTCATTACTATAATAACCTAAAGTATTCGTTTTTTACTTCAAGTCTAGAGGAAAAACCCTAGAACCTTCACTCTCCAGTTTCGATGATTCACCCACCAATAAAAAATAGTAAGAAGGATTTGTTTTGTGTTAAGGGGTGATCAGGAATTTTTTGCGCTCAAGATGCTGGCAGATGAGTCATTTGTAATGTGTTTTATCTTGAAAGCGAAACAGCGTATGAAAAATTGGAATATTTCTGTAAAACTTTGATTAAAACGAAACGAACTGTAAAATGACCAGACAATTTCCTCAAAATTTTTAAATTGACGGTGTAAAGTAAAAATATATCCCCCCAAAACTACATTTCTAGACCAGGAAATTGGAAACGGAATTTTTGTTTATATGGCATTGTCTACGAAGTACTATCAAAAAGAAGACACGTAAACAAAATCCGGCATTGGTGATGAACTTTCTTTTTTTGTTATTTTTGCAGGTTTTATCTTGTTTCCTACCATCTATATCTAATTTTTATTTAATTTTTCTTCAAATTAATCGCTATATTTTTTAAAACCTATCTCTAAACATTTAAATGTATCAGCACAAATAACACATATATAACAATAATTAGTTTTTTAATTTTTAAACACAATTTTCCCTGAGTTCCAACTATCCGAAATGAAAACTAACCCTGCAACCTACCCTCTTTCAGACTAGTGTCTACGAGTCATGTCTGTGCAGATCGTCAGCCTTCTCTTACTAGCTCCTGCGCGTCGTGTCTGTAAAAATCCCAAAAACAGTATATATCGAAAACAAGGAGATTGCTAATAGAATTTGCGTCTACACGTATATATAATATAAAAACTTCGATTAAAGTAGTAATAACACTAACTTTAAGATTAAAATATGAATTATATGAAAAACAAGCTCACAGTAAATTCCGTTCAGTAAATCAGTTCATTTTCAAAAGGGATATCGAGTTTAATGTAACACGAGAATGTGAAAAATGAATGAAAATTGAAACTTATCTTACGCATTTCACCTGTTTGAGGACAAATAAAAAATAACTAAAGTTTAGCCCCCTTTTAAATTGAATATTTAATTTAACCTTTATTTCAAAGACGTTTGCCGCACATGAAAACTAGAACGGACAATTGTCGGTATGCGTTAATCCCAGAAATAAAATTACCCACTATCCTTTTTAGTTATAAACTATCACATTTTTGCAAGTTTTGTGTGAAAGCAAGGTAAATTTCTTCAATAAATCGAATACGACTAAATTTTCTCATCCTATTTTTAATGGCCACAAATATAAAGCAGTGGATTAAGAAAAATACTCCACTCAAGTTTATCTTTTCTATAAAAACGAGATGAATACTCCCTTTTGTGTTCATAATGAATATATTCGTCAAATCCGTATCGCGAAAATATTAAAGTTACAGTAGAAAAATTATTTATTTAAAGAAATCACATTTCAGGTATCGATCTGGTGTGAAATTTTCAGATTTCAAATCCGTTGAAATTTTCACTCTATCTTTAGCGATCGCGAAGATAGAAACTTGAACTAGAGGAATAAAAGAGCCCTAACGCCATCAAAACGCGTGTCATGTTAACGGTGCAGAAGAAACCTATGCTTCTTCAAACACCTTCTAATAGCCCGTTGTGTTGCTCCAGTGTGACGTTAATTGAAAAATACCATACCTATCAAACGCCTTCTAATCGCGAGAACGACCTGAGATTGTTGAAGCGCCGAAGCTGTCTAGCGCTTGGATTCTCGCGATTTCTGCATGTAAACACTCCAGTAGAACTCTATGTACTTTGGCTATCCGCGTTTTGTTTAGACGTAAAACGCCTCATGTGAACGGGGCCTTATGCATAGAGGCGGACGACAACGTTGCAACCATAACAAAAACCAACCAACCACTCAACAATCTTTGCAACCATAACAAAAACCAACCAACCACTCAACAATCTCGAATCTTGTCGTTTTCATTCGATCCACGGCTCTGATAGTTCCAAACCGGCGAATTTTTAAAGTTGTACGTGTTTACTGTTTATCAGAGTGTTCGTTTTTAAGTGAAGTTCTCTTTCTGATTTGTAATCTCTTAGAATTAGCAAGAATATCTGATTACACATGGCATCTGAACCACTAGCGCATTGTATAAATTTGAAATGGCGGTCAGAAGATGTGAAGTTGCAAGAAAAAGCGGATTTCACATCTCTGCTGCTGAGCGGCAAAGTCTTAACAGGTCTTGAAAAGTCTGGCTTCAAGACACCATCACCCATTCAATTAGAAGCAATTCCTATTGGTCGTTTCGGAAAAGGTAAGGTTTACTTAATTTTTATTTGTAGCTATTTGGTTGTTTGTTATTTATCATGACATTTCATGCAAGACAATTTGTTGCATTCAAAAATTGGTTTCATTTTTATCTATCATTTTTACTTTTTGCAGATTTAGTTGTTCAAGCCAAGTCTGGTACTGGAAAAACTTTGGTATTTACCATAGTAGCTTTGGAGATGTTGCTCGATGTGAAACATCCTCAGGTAAAACTAAAAATTTTAATTTGGAATCAAAGCAGTGTTTGCAATTTTACGCGCTGATGCATCAGTTTTGCAAATTTGCAAAACTGATGCATCAGCGCGTAACTGACAGGCAATGGCGAAATTTGGAGCAGACATTGTGAAGGCATCGCGTAATCTTAACTCCCTAAACAAATTCTCGACTGTTTCCGCTAATTTTTCATTTCATTCAAAGGTACAGCTATGTGGAGTGGCAACGTGGGTTTTTTTTGGTGCACTTTTTATGTTGCCACGGAAATCTTCCAAAATTGAATATATACTCCATACATATGGATTAAATATATAAATCTTGACAAAACAACATTTTGACTAGTAAAACACTGCAAATCTGGATTAAATATACGCAAAATACAAAAAATATTTTTTAACGGAAATCACATCTTGACTAGTGAAACATTGCAAAACTGGATTAAATATACACAAATATGCAAAAAAAAATTAACGGTCGAGCAGTCGCATCAGGTTGTATTTTTCCTGTCAAATTTGTTTTATTAGTTATCTTATTATTTCTAGTATACCTTATTTCTTAAGATGTCTTCTATTTTAAGTGTAGTTGATAAGTTTCAAGATAATTTTTCTCGCAAATTAAAGTTTACTTTTTCTGGTGGTAGACAAACTTTCGGGACTGAGGGAGTTGGTAATCCTTTTTTTTGTTGCGAGTTGTGTCGCGATAAAGAGCTTTTTTAAAGGAATCGGGATTAATTAAATCTAAATTTTCTTGCGATAAATTCAACAGGAAAATGACGTTTTCTGTTAGGAATTCAGTTAGCGATGGATACATGTGGATTTGTAGAAATCGTAGGGATAATCCAAATCCGTGTCCAAACTGAAAAGAACAACCTATGCAAGAGCACTTGACCATGTCAGAAACCGGAAATAAATAGAACAATCTAGAAAAAAGAAGAATCGACACTTCTGGACGCTGGCAAGGTTGCCATAAAAACACGAGAACCCTAACCAGAGAAAAATTCAGGTTACCATCAGCCGGCATTAGTCGCTTAAAACTGCGCCAAAAGTCGTTGCTGTTGGGTTTGATCTATTTTAGCCAGAGTACATTTAAAAATAAATTTTATTTAGAACCTAAACTTATGGTTTAAAAAAACATACATCTAAAAACCAGCAGTCCGATCTGATCCAAAAATCTTCACATTATCTCCTCTTTTATACATTCAAAGATTTACACAATTTTCCACATTCATGTGCCCCACGCGGTACTACAATTGGAGGTTTGAGACTGATTCCAACAGTTGCCACTCCGCGCGGCAGAGACTGCAGCTGTACCCATTCAAATATTTATGCATATGGTATGTACCTAATTGTTCATTATTCATCTTTCCTGTCCAGATGGATTTTAATGTAAAGAGTGAGCTATCAATCTATATATGGTATGATAGATGATCGATCACTAATTTTGGTATAGGTGTAGAATCCGAGACATGTTTGTCGCCAAATCAAGATGGCGTCCTAAGCCAGTATGTTCTTTTAAAAAAAACGCGGACTTTCCTACACAAGCAACCTTTTGTATAGGGCAATAAATGAGGAATGCACAAATAAGCTATAATAAGTAAAGAAAATAAAACTTGCGGTCTAATTAATCCTGTGGTTTGTAATGTATAACAATTTCTGCAACTAATGCCAGAAACAACCGCTGGATTTCCGTTCCCATGTGTTGCCGCCGCTAAATGTATTCGGCAAGGTAACCATCAAATTGATCTTTCACTGTACTCGTTCCCTTAAGGGATCATTTGATGGCACCCCACGTCCCCTCAATTGCATTGGTATGGGCTCCTGTAGCCAGGTCCTTAAAGTGCTCACTATGGTTGACCGTCAGATGCTTGAATCGATGACCTTTGAAATTTTCATCCTTCGGGTTATCAATACCAGCATAAGACTTCCAACAGTTGGACACTATGGTAGTTCCTGGCAAAATCCTTTCACGAATAATCTCAGACAACACAGCCTTACTCCTATCATTCACTACAACCATAAAACAATTGTCCCTTTCAATTAATACATTTGGCGTCAATTTGGATTAAACCCTTTCAATTCCACCAAACACCCATTTACCTTCGACTCGTCTCCTCCTATTAAACTTCCTTTTGCCATACTTACTCTCATCAATTTCCAGTCTTTCCCTCTCCTTCAATCTTACCATTAAATTTCAAACAAGCATCCAAACACACTTCTACAAAAATTATACCAATCAGTCACCGTATGGGTCGCCACATCCATTTCATTTATAACACATTTAATTGGCGTTTCATTCACCGAGTACCATGTAATCAAAAGAATCTTACAAGTGCAAATTACTGTTCTCAAACCATGTTCCCTTTCGCACTGATCGCGTTCGCTTATGTCCATCCTTTCTACACTTCCATTCGTACCTATCGACCACATCCTTTCTGTCTTTCAAAACCATTTCACTCCCACATTCTGAACATTTAACACTTTTTGCAATCAAAACAACTTACTGGCACCATTCAATCACCTTCAAGCTCTCCGGTTTTGCTACAGATTCATCGTACATTTTTGCAAAAAAAACGCATTTATACGTCCAGTCAAACCATCCACTGCCATACCTAATCAAGGGTAAGTGAGTGGCTAATAAATCTATAATATCACGAACAATAATTAATTTAATTTCTAATTAAAAAATTTAAAAAATAGCAATAGAAATGTGCCACTTAAAAAGATAGTAATCAAAATTTCGGAAACCCAACAGCAAGCACGGAAGCTGAAGATGCACTGATATAATCTGTTGCAACCCAGTTAAGCGGTAACCAATTAAAATCATTCTTAAAAGCTAAGACATCAAAGAACACAAAAAGAATTGAAATTTTAAAATGGTAACCAATCATAGAACGCAATATATCGATATTTTGTGAAGAAAAATGCGTTCGTTAAAAAAAAAGAAGCACTCTTTCCTTCAGAAAAACCAACCTTTTGCATAGGGTTGCCATAAATTTCGAGCAAAACTGCAAGGTTACCATAATTGGCGATAAATCACCACTGTCTCGGATTTGACATCTCCACCCTAATTTTTCCTGGTGGTCTCAACTGGCAGTCTTTGCAGTCACTACAATTTTGCCATGTATTCTTTGAGAACCCCTCCCCATTAAAGGAATCGAATCCTATCTCTTGTTTTCCTTATGCTTTTGTGGCTGCCTAAAGAGGTTTCGTGTGCATTTCTCATTACTTCTGTGGTTATCATTGGGCAAAACAAGTTGCGCCATGTCTAATTCTCCCACATTTTCCTTGTGGACTAATTATAAGTCACTAACAAAACAATTGTCTTCGCCCTTCAGTAGTTATTGATGCATTTGTGGAAGCTTTTCTGAAATTTTTTTTACGATGTATTTGCAGCTATTAAATACTTCGCATCAAACACTTTTATTTGTTTTGATAGTAATAAATTATTCAAAATTTACCATCGAATGACTCTTGCCAACTTGAAAGGCTAGTCTGGCACAGATTGTATGCCATACTAGAAAAAGAAATGTTTTTATTTGATCAGAAAGTAAAAAGTTAGTAATGCATTTGTAGAAGTTTATATGAAACTTACTCAGTTGTGTTTGCAACTTTGAATACTTTTGTATCTCAAAAACGTGTATTTTGATAGTAATAAAATATTCAAAATGGAGCTGTCGTGGCTCAGTGGGTATGCCCACTGTGCTAGCAACCTTCGAGATGTAGGTGGCGCAGGTTCAATTCCTGTCAGGTGCATTCCTCCCTGAATGTATTTCTCTCTTCTGTGTCAGTAAAACTTTCATTGTGTGTCTGTTATCTGATTTTCTATGTCGTGTCTGGTGCAGCATGGCCAAATATGACCCAAAACACCAAAACCAACCAAATATTCAAAATATACCATAGAAATGATTTGCCAACTTGAAAGGCTAATCTATGGCCACATTTTGTGCGCAATTACGACTGGCGCCCCGTTAATCGAAAAGTACCTCAACATCTAATCTTCCGTCCTGTTTATAAAAGAGTGCCCTTTTCCATTTCAGCCAATACTCCTGAGTTCTTTACAGCATTTGAGAGCAGCATATCTAAATATTTCTATCAATGTTAAAAGTTGAGTCCTTTCCAATTCTGTGATTAACAAAATTGTGAATTATATAATTCTTTGTACTAATTAACATTAGGAATTCCAAATTTGCCTTTCTCATAATTAAGAAATTGCTGGGTTGAACTTGGTATGTGATGTTAATTTTGATATAGATTTGAAATTTTACGTCAAAATTAACAATTGCTCATTGAATGTAATAGCATAATCGCGTCTTACATTAGATTCACATTCAATGTAATAGCATTGAATGTAAATCTAATGTAAGACGAGGTGTTTTTAAATTTTTCTTCAAATAACCAATATGCACTACTGTTTGTGAAAATTGCAACTTTATGAAAGAATCATCAGAAATACATGAAATGTATTCCACATATTACTTATAGTGGCTTAAATAAATGATCAAATTTACAGAGCAATAAAACAAAAATAATGCCAAAAATCAATATCTTATGCAGTCTCCACGCGCAGTGATGAGAGCCTGTACACATCGTGGCATCGAATCATAGATTCTGAACGTTTGGAGTAGGTGGAATCACCCATAATATCCAATAGTGCCCCAGACCATAACACCAGGTGTTCGTCCAGTATGACGCTGAATAAGACTCCGGAGAAGGCGTTCACCTCTGTAGCGTCTGCCGAGTACGCGTCCATTGTTATAGTCCAGATTGTAGTGGCACTCATCTGAGAAGACGACTTGTTGCCAATAGGCATGCCATTGGCTGTGTTGGTGAGTTCATTGTAGCCTGAGGCGTCTGTGGTTCAGTGTCAAGGGAATCCTTGCACGTAGCCCATGGTGCAGCAAACATCGACGAACCGTGGGGGTAGACAATGACACACCTGTAGACGTGCTCCAATGTTGTGCCAACGCATGAGGGGACGCTGTGCGATCCATCACCGCCATGCGGATGAGGTATCTGTCATCCCGTGGTGATGTCATATCGCGTGGCCCACTGTCGGAGTTTCGACTTGTCCGGTTCTCCATGGTCCATATCTTCCATATATGCATCACTGTTGTGGAATTACGCCTCGTGCGAGTGGCGATTTCACGATATGAAAGTCCACCCTCATGGTGGCCGATCAAGAAAAAAGGATTTGTATTGAAATGTAATTAAAATGAAAGAATAAAAGCAACAACAAAGCCCAAGATTAATTTTAATTGTCTTAATCTTTCTAATATTTGATTTGCTATATCCCTAGCTGACCAATCTATCTAGTGGTGAGAGGCTGGTTTCTGGATTGAAAGGTTGGTTCGAATCCGGGGTTAAGGCATGGATGTTTTGCCTCTTAACAGTTTGTGCCTAGAATGTGAAGTTAACGTGAACCCACCCCTTGTCATGCACGAGGTAACGCTAAGTGGTTCACAAAATCTGCCCTTTTGCCATAAGTTCAATTGGCCAGGTATTAGCAAAATGTAAATAAACAAAAAATAATTTTGTATAAATATATTACCTAATCCCACATATAGTTGGCTTAGAGCGAAAATCAGTAACTCACATTTTTTGGAGATACTAATTGCTTATTTTTATGATAATGACAAATGTATAGTCATTGTAATCTGTTTAAAAGGTAAACAATCAAAATACTTATAATTTTTATTTTTGACTTAAAAACTAGTTAGACTTTTAAGCAACTATGTAGTGTAAAAAATTTTTTGTCGGTTAATGAGTTTTAGCTCTAAGTGACAATATATGCAGATAATATTAGACATAAATTAATTATAGCAAGAAACTGCACCTTGACTTCCATGTCACATGTGTATCAAATTTAAACTTGTAGGGGCAACAAATTAATTTAAATGCATGAACATTTGATTTAAATATAATAAATCCAATTTTGTTATTAAACACACATAGTTAGCACCTTGGGTTTATAGCAATTTTCTTGGAGATGGGGGTCATGAAAGATAAGCATACTGTCCAGTAATTCTCAATGTCAAAATCTCAAGTTATGTTGAATTAAAAAGGTTTAAATGGATAAATCTTTGCCTGAATATTTATAAAAATAGGTACTTATTCACACTGCGTATTTTCATAGATTTTTAAAATTAAATGCATAATTTGTGTATATGAATAGTTAAAAAACAGGCAATTGCTGACATATTTCTTGGTTTTTAGGTTTTAGTACTGGCACCTACTCGAGAAATAGCTTTCCAGGTTTGTTCTGTCATTCAAGCAGTTGGATCTGAATTCAACGATTTGAAATGTTGCACCTTTATCGGTGGAACTCTTATTAATGAAGACAAGGACCATGCTCATGATTGCCAGATTGCTGTTGGAAGTCCAGGTGTGAAATTGCAAATATTCGTATTGTTTGAAAAACTTGACTATTTATTTGAATAATCTGCATCCTTTTTCCAAAAAGTTCATAGCAAAAAGCCTGGGTGTGTGGTTTACTAGCAATAAATTTGAATCACTATTAATATAAATTAAATGAACTCTAATGGCCAGCTTATCTGTGTTGCACACATTTCTCTCTCTTCTGACTTAATATTTTGTGCAGATTTAAAGTCCCTATGGATTTGCAATCCACATGTGAGTTCAAAACTCGCCCCAGCCAAGGACTCATGTAAGTAGGGGCTGGTGCATGTTAAATCTGTCATGGCCTGAAATGTCCTCATGTTTTCGTGGAGAGTGGGATGCCATCTCACGCATTACCTCATTATCTGACCGTGGTCAAAATTATGTGGTGTTCTCAGATCTTTCTCTTGGGGATTGATCCTTGACTGTCTTCAGTAGCCCATTGTGTTGGTACAGTGCAACGTTAATTAACTACCCACCTCGGACTGAGACTTCTTCATTTAAATGTTTTTGTCAAGTGAAGGCTCTTTTAAATCATTTATATTTGTAAATGAAGGTGTTTAATACTTATGAAATTTGTTCATGTGTATTTTTAGGGCGTATAAAGCAACTCATTAACGACGGGATACTGAAAACAAATTCCATACGTCTTTTTGTGCTCGATGAAGCAGATGTGTTACTTAATAATACATTTCTAACCATAGTGGAGTAAGTGTAAAAGATGTTTTTATAAAAAGTTTTTCTTTTGGTGTCATTTAATTGTTTCTTAATTACCCTTGCCTAGTTGCATTTGTTTTGAATTGTAAGTTTTGATTTTAACTAATTTTTCTAAATGGAGTATAACTTTTCTGTTAAGCAACTATTTCATTCAGAATTGAATTTGCTGTGTTTAAAAGGCAATACAAATTCTGCTTTTCAGTACCATGCTTTTAAAATACAGTTACCACCAGGTTTAATGTTTTGGAAGGGAATTGTTATTTCAAGAGAACTGTAAAATCAGGGAAATAACATTAAGGGGGTATTTCTGGTGAAACCAAAATGAACAATGCCTGAATAGCTTACCTTAAAATAGGATACTGCAGCCCTAAATACTCTCTTCATAAAATAGGGTTGTGTCTCAGTGTATTTGCCTTCTGTGCTAGCTAGTAACCAGCGAATTGTGGGTGGCTAAATTTTGATTTCTTGCAGGTTCAATTCCTTTCTGGGTGTATTTCTCTTTGTAAATCTTCGTGTATGTCCATTTACTTGGATGTTTGGCACAGCCCAGTCAAATTTGACATAAACCCTCAAGAAACCCAACCATCTTCATAAAAAATTGACAAATACTCAATCACAGCAGTTCATTTTTGTTACTTAAATAATCTTATTACTATTATATATTCTGGAGATAAAAGTTTGGGATAAGATTATATTGGAATGCATAGTGCTTGAATTCTAAGTCTCAGGAAACTAGAAAATTAACTCAAGATTATCTAAAAATGATTAATTTAATTGCAACTATTTTTTCATTAGATCGAGGTTTTGGTACTCATATTTCTTGAGACTGGTACAATTCGTTAAATTAAAAAAGTTTAAGCGATAAGAGTGCAAATGTTCAGCTTGATCTCTGTAAAACCAGTTATAACATGTTTCAAACTAACCAATGTTCCTGGTTCTGTTTCCAAGTTTACGATATGGGGGGAAATATATATAGCTTGAAATTAAACACCCAACATCTATTATATGGAAGTAGATTGAGGTTATGAGTATTAATAAAACTACAAAGACTATAAATTTAAACATTGAGAAATACCAGGGAAGAATTTAAGTAGAGTATTTTCAGAAAGCATTTCATCCTTCATATATTCTAATCATTAATTATACTTTTTTAGTTTTCAACTATTTCGGTTTTTCCATAAATTTTGTAAAAATATGTAAACAATGTATGGGGAAAGGATAAAATGTGATCCATTAAATTAGAAAAGCAAAACATTTATATTTTTAACTTGGCAAATTTAAATCTTTAAAGGAATGCATTTTTATTGCTACTTCGCATGTTTTACAAATGTATTTAACAAACATGTTCTGTGTGACAATTTTATAGTAAAATATGCAATTAACCAAAATACACTATACACAAATATAATTGTATACCCTTATTGATCTTGTAAATTCATGTACTTTTAAAATCAATAAAAGTACTAATTGTACATTGATTGAATTATTATCCAATTAATATATAATTGCAGGGGTTTTGCTAGTACCAAAAACTATTTGCTCTTGAACAGTGCCTTTTTGGTGTTTGTAAAAAGAGGCACAATCACATGGTATCAACAATAGTTTTAATTTTTTAAAGATAATAAAAGTTACTAGAAATCATTCCTCTTAGCAGGGTATGAAAAAATCATGACTTATTTTACTTAAATTGGATTTTAATTAATCCCTTACCAGTGCAAGTTTAAACTTGTTGGACATAAGACATGTAAATTAGTATAGTTTCTTGATAGTTTTGATTTATGTTAAACGTTAATATTTATGATGAATAACATTAATGTATTAGGAAATATAGCAGGGTAAATTCTTGAAAGATTTAAATGTGATACAGGAATTAGCAAAGTTAATCACACATCATAGAGCAAATAGAACAGCACAAATACCATGCATAAGCAATGTTTCCCCATCTCATTCTCGAGCAGTTTAGATTAGTTTGATTTTAATCCATAACCAGTGGCATTAAATTTTTTGTACCTAATAAGGTTGCAGGATCCCACTAACACAATATAAATTTGTGTATAAAATTAATAAAAATCAGACAAATTTCAGAATTTTTTGCATTATATATTTATCATGACTGTTTGAAAAAACAATCACGTTACCAATAGAAAATAAAAGTAATTTGCAACATCATGAAAAAATTCCTACTTATTAAAATTTAGCTTGTAAAAAGTATTTATTTGAAAAATGTTATTTTTAAGTAAATAGCAAAAATGAGACAAGACATGGAAAATATATACATAAATTGAAATGAAATGTGCCTATTTTTCCAATTTTCTCTGACCATTGATAAGTATTTCAAAGTTTTATTCCATGTACACAACAAGGGTTAAAACATAACATACAAGAAAATGAAGCTTTTCTCTATGAACAGCATAGAATAAGTGTAATAGCATTCCCCAGAACATGCCAATTGAATGGAATTTTGAGCTTGCAATAAAAAATCTTAATCATTAAAATAGCTTTCTGCTTCAATCCATAATCTATTTTGTTAACTTACTCAATTATCAGATTAACTTTTGCATTCAAATTTCAATTCCTTAAATACAGAATAGTTATGCTAACAGTGTAAAGAATTCCTAAGGATGGGATCAATGCATAAAATTTCCTAATTCAATTTAAATAAAAATTAACCAACATATTACATAATTGATACTTCATATAATATGGATTTTTTTATAGTCATTCTGAGTCTTAAGGAATGCTTTTGAAAATCACTATTAACTTCAGTTAAAATTTTCTTTCAATATTAGTAATTTTGGAATTTGCACCAAACTCTAATACGGTTTATTGTATTAGTGCCATTATTAATATCAACTTTCATCTTTCAGTGATATATTTTGCACATTACCTAAAGATAAGCAAGTTATTGCTACAAGTGCCACCTATCCAAAGAAGTTAATGAAGCTAGTCAATCGATATTTTAGGAAACCATATATAGCTCGTCTGAATGTAGATAAACTTGCTTTATTAGGTTAGTTACATTTATTTTTCTATTTACAACTTGTCTCATTTTGAAATGGAGAAATTGTTTGAACTCAAAGGTGTGTTGCCTCGCCCAACATCAAAATAATTTATTTCCTATGCGAATTTCATTTATTTATTAGATACTTTCTTGAGTGTATTTCAGTTTTTGTGAAGAGTCAAAGTTCTTAAATCCCACTTTCTAGATCAGTTAAAGTAATTTAATTATAATTTATCTTATTTAAAAACTAATAGCTTTAATTTCTTGTTATTTAGTTCTCATTATTCTACATTTTTCTCCCTTGTCAAAAATGTTTTTATATCTAAAGATAATTTAAATCATTGAGAAAAAGAACAAAAGAAATTTTGCTCTTGAAAATAAATTATAAAGTTATTGGGACAAGAATCACCTACTAAGAATGTTTGGTGCTGATAGGAAAAATTAAAAAAATAGTTGATGAAAGAGTTACTATTATGTGTTTGAGGTGTAGTTAAAGGTTTTGACTGATGCTTTAACTTGTAAATTGGAAGTGGCATATCCTTTAAGCCAGCAAGTGCTGGTGCATAAGAGTAGCAAGTCAACCTGCAAGGACAGCTTGCTGCAAACAGTTGCATCAGTCACTTTATGTTAATTTCATCCTAAGTGGTGTTGGTAACTTAAGCAACTGACTGAATTTTACAAACACTGGGTAAAGTTTTTTAAACTTTACAAAACCACTACCAAGACTTATGAGATGTTGAAAAATGCTTTAGGTTTAGCAGACTATGAATGCATACAAACTATTGACTATTTTTTGCAATCCATAGGGACGAAGCATTATACATTGTGCATTGGTTTGTCAAAGTAATGCTGCTACGAATTAGTTATGGAATTTTCCAGATAATTCTGTCCAATTTTCTGGAGCAAGATTTTTCCTAGGCACAAGAGCTGTTCACATCTCATGTCCCCATCAACAAGCTGCTGGCTAACGAGTATTTAGCTTCTTGTGGCAGTTTCCTGTTCCTTAAACTAACATTAAACCAATGAAAGATTCTTGATGTTTATCGAGATACTGACCAATCTACAGTGGTACTTAATATGATGTCAAAGAAATACTTCTGGTCTTGTAAGCTTCCTGAAATTATATATATTATCTGAACTTCTAAGGAAATTAGTTTGAGCTAACGGCTGAGTTTTGACCTGATTTTTGAATATAGCATCAGTCCAGAGACTGACTGCACCATATTCACAAACTTCCATACTTAATTTTTTTTATAAATTATTTCCTGTGAATACACTACCTGACATTGAAAATGCAACACCAAGAAGGAGTTGGCAGAAAGTGATAAAATTTGGCAAACAGAGAGAGACAGCAATAAGTGATCTTTATTGCAACATTATACACCTTGCCACTGAGCAGCAAGAACGTCTGATCAGTAGGTTGTAGGACCACCGCGAGCGGCGATACAGGCAGCAACATGTCTAGGTACAGACGCAATGAGCGTGCGGATGGTGTCCTGAGGGATGGCTGCCTATTTCCTGTCAACCATTTGCCAGAGTTCGTCTTCTGAACGTGCCAGTGGCAACGCATGCAAGCGACGTCCAATGACGTCCCAAAAATGTTCGATAGGTGAGAGATCAGGGGAGACAGCTGGCCAGGGAAGCACCTGGGTACCTTGCAGGGCATGTTGGCTGATGCGTGCCGTGTGCGGCCAGGCATTATCCTGCTGGAAAATGGCATTGGGCACCCCCTGAAGGAAAGGTAGTGTCACCGGCTGCAGCACGTCATCCACGTATCGTTGGGCCGTCATAGAGCCCTGAATACGGACCAGAGGTGACCTGCTATCGTAGGCGATGGTGCCCCAAACCATTATACCACGTTGTCTCACAGTATGGCGTTCCACAGATGCGGCCGGATTGGCCCTGTCACCACGTTGGCGCCAGACTCGTGCACGGCAACTGTCATTGCTAAAACAGAAGCATGACTCGTCTGAGAATACCACCCTGTGCCATTCCGTCGTCCACGTGGCTCTATCCCGACACCATTGCAAACGGAGACGTCTGCTGTTGGGTCAATGGTAGTCGTCTCAACGGGCGCTATGAGTGCAGGCCGCCAGCGATCAATCGGCGGCTAATGGTCCTGGACGATATGGGAGCATCAAGGGTGTCCTGCACATGCTGCAAAAGGGCGCGTGCTGCACGTCACTCTGGTTTCACCGGAACCCCTCAAACGTGCCACATTCCCTTGGTCCAACCATCTGTGCCACAACCAGTGCACCATGGACACGTGTAGGTGGGTATCTGCTGAGATTTGACATATGGACCAGCCTGCCCTTGTGAGGCCAATCACCATACCCCTCATGAAGTCGTCTGTTTGCTGGAACTGTCTTGATTGGCGGCGTCCTGGCATTCTCCGCTACTAGACCTTTCCTCTGAGACACAAAAACAAATTGCAACTTGATTTACTTGGCAAACAGAGCAGCACGAAACTGACCACTTTTACAGGTTCCTTCCCTGGTTTTTCACTCGCCGTGCGCAGGACAGCTGCGCAGTTTGCATCATTTACATATCTCGGTGAGCTGCGTCTACCCTGTAAATTTCATCCAGTTCTGCGCACTCCTTCTGGGTGTTGCATTTTCAATGTCAGGTAGTGTATAAAGAAGTTGGAAATGCTAATAAGTAAATTTTTATCTTCATGAATAAAATGTGATTTCTAATTTTTGTTATTAATTATTTTGTAAATATTTATTTCTTAAATCCTTTTAGGTATGATTCACTATACTTACTCTGTGAATAGCTCTGAAATGGCAGTTTTAGATTACAAACAGAAACTAATTTGCCTAGAAAGGGTATTGAGCACAATTAAATTTTCACAGTGCCTAGTATTTTGTAATACGATTTCAAGGTAAATATACATTTTTTATACTGTACATATTTATCATTATTATCGTATTTTATCATTATCATATTTATACTCTACATATTTATCATTATTATCATTGACACATAGTTTATGGATTCAAAACATGACTAACAAACTCGTAGGTAATTTTGAATCTTGTTAGCATTACTTTATGAGCATATGTTTCTCATGGTTCAGTGGATCTGCCCACTATACTAGCAACATGCATGTTATAGGTGGCATAGGTTCGATTTCTGTCAAGTTTGATTCCTCCCTGAGTGTATTTCTCTCTACTGTCAATAAAACTTTCATTGTGTGTATGTCCATTACTTGACATTGTCCTGTATTTCGTGCAACATGGCCAAATATGGCTCTTGCACCATAAAACTCAACCAACCATGAGCACATGTAATTAAAGGAAATTTTAACAATTTTTATAACTACGCGAGAGATTGAGATGAAAATTTAAGGAAACCAACTTAGTAGTTTTCAAAAAAGTAGAAAAATTAATGCTGCTCCAGATTGTATTGCTAAAAGTATCTACTTGCAATTATGTCTTGTTGTGAGACAATTTGTTTCAGCTACATTTTTCAGATTTATTATAAAACATTTTGTGAGACTCATGACTACTTTTAAAAAAATCTATTTTGTAATTTGGCTATAATTTATTTGATTTCTATCTTGGATACTATATTTTAATTTTTCTTCTGTGTTTTAGAGTCAAATATTTAAGTACTGATATTAGGAAATGGGGATTTGCTACAGCTTCTATCTCAAGTGCCAAAGAACAAGGTGCTAGGCTTAAAGCTATTGATAATTTGAAGCGCTTCAAGTGCAAAGTTTTGGTATCTAGTGATTTGGTAAGTATAGCTTGAGGAAAAGTATATTAAAAATTATCAATTCTACTTTCAGCCATTTTTCAAAACGAATCTGACAAATGAGTCCTGGATTCCCTCTCTTCATTGTGTTTAAAAAATATTTTATTAATGTGTCAATGCAACAGCTGAATTGATTTAACATTTTAGAAGGGAATGTTGCTTTTCCTCTGGAGGAAATCATAAGATGGGGTGGGGGTTCCAATAAGCTGGTGTCAAAAAAGTAGGTGATTTAACTAAAAGAATGATACTGCAAGACAAAATGTTCCTTTTTCTTAAAACGATTGATACTCAATCACAAAATTTATTCTTAGTACATATCAATACCACTGTTTTTATCTGTTCTCGATAAACAGACCCTAAATCGCTCTTTTAAATGCTTTTGCACCATTTGTGACTGTCAAAAGAAAATTGGAAAATAAACTTCGAATTGTATCTCGAGTGTTTTATCACTAGATTAGGATTTTGATACTCATTTTTGTTAGCACTGAAAAAAACTCATGAGGTTTGTAAAATTCTAAAAACTGTATTTATGAGAAAAACATTAATTAAATCTATGTTAGTAACAACCTGCGTGTAAAACAACTTTTTGGCATGGAATATTTTCTGTAAGTTTTATTACTGTTGTCAGCATTTAGATGACCATCTGTGATCATTGGCCATACTTAGTCTTGTAATTTATGTTTCACTATATTCAATGATAACTTGACTGAAATGTTGTACTTGTTTACCATTGGATATAAACTTGATTTTTTAATGTTTTGTATTTAAAAAAGTTCATTTTGAAACAAAAGTATTTTTGCCCAGTACTATTTTATTTAATGTATCTTACATTTTATAATTATTTAGTCTGATTTAAGTATTTAAATTTGTTATTTTCATCTAGACATCAAGAGGTATTGATGCAGAAAATGTTGATCTTGTTATAAATTTTGATGCACCTACATCCACAGAAGTGTATTTACATCGAGCGGGGCGTGCTGGAAGATATGGTAAAAATCTAAATTAATACTTATTCCCTTTGGAAAGTATTTTAAAAGTATGTATTTAGAGATGCCATTGGGGGCTATATTTTTATGTCATTGAAGGAAATTTCCTGAAACAATTAATTTCTTTTTAAAGTACTATAAAAATATTGGAAGTTATGTATTCTATTAATTTAGATATAATTCAAACAATTACAAAATTATTTTTAGTTACACAAAAAATGTTACAAGTACTACTTAAAATGATACTTCATATAATACAAAAGTACGATTAGGAATGACTTATGAAGGAGACTACTCTTCTCTTTTTTTGTAAAAGATGCTGCAAGGTTTTATTTGCTTCTTTAGATTATAGTTATACTTCCTTATTCCTAGTAAAATTTTTCTGGAAATAGTCTATATCTTGGAAATACTATTAAAATAAATCTTGCTTAAAACTAAATGGGTTTACAGGTTCCAAAGGAGTGACTATTACATTTTTAAATGAAAAGGAATCAAAAGATTTCGAATGTGTGGAAAGTGGTGGAAATTTCAAAAGTTATTATCTTCCAGGTATGTTTCATTATTTTTATTTTCTTGATCGATAATAGTATGCAAAGTACCTAGCATTCAGATTTATTATTTCCAATGCAGTATGCCATTACAAACACTAATCCTTCAGCCAAAAGTACACAAATAAAAGCAAGAATAAAACATGTAAAAGGATAAAATACAGTAAATATAAGTACTAAGTGATAGGAAAGCTGTAGAGTAGCCAAAAGATTCTTCACCTGTCAGTAACTTCCACTGACAGTTGTTTTGGTTAGAGCTGCACAGGTTAGTAAGTGTGCTGCATCCATTAGTGCACAATCCGTTCAAAGAAGGTACTAAGGGCTATTAGCAATACCAAGTTTATGTAGATGGGAAGCAAGGCAAGCAATGTTTGTGGCTAGTCTGAATTCTGCCACTGCCACATTTCTTGGATAATCGGAGAGGGAAAGGATTGAATCTCCAATATTTATCTTTAGTTCGATCTAAAGGGATATTTTAGGCTCAGTATGATGAATGAAAGAAGCCACTGTGTGGTAAGAGCCCCTTGAAAAGTTTGGAGTACCTGTGTGTACTTGTGTACCCTCTTGGTCAATTTATCTGGTGCCTCATTACTCAGAATATTACTATGAGCCCGGGATAAACTGGAAGACAACCTTTTGTAGGTTTCAGAAGTCCTTTACTAAATATCTACTGTCCATGATCTTTGTGAGCCCTCAGAGGCACATCCCCTTAGGTGTGCATAGGCTTCATAGACCTGTGGTACTCGATTATCTTTTTCCATGGGGTTTTCTGCCTTTAGTAGATGTTAGCGCTTTAGTTTAGTGATCTTTTTCTGCTTATATCCCATTTTATTTCCCAATCCCACCTTTTTTCCTTCCATGACATTCTTTACTTGAAGTTTTCTTGTTTGGTGTAACTTGGCCAAATATGACCTCGTGCGCCATAAAACAGCCTTTGACACGTATTGCTCGCTCCATAATTTGCAATGACCTATATAGATTTGAATATTCAGATTTATAGTAGAGTATGTTATGTATTATAAAGCTTGCCGTCAAGGATGAAAAGTTTAGGATTTTTCATTCTGATGTGGCGTTCTGAATCAAGAAATCTTTTATTGTTTTAAAGTATATTGCATTTTTTAGAAAGATTAATTTTTTTACTTCCAATTTTTGTTATGTAGATACATTTTCAGTGTTGCTTGTATTTCAAATATTGTGTTCTTTATTTTTTTTTCCTGTGCGTAGTGAAACCTTATTTTCCTTACTAATCTTAATTTTAAAGTTAAAACATTCAAATAAATTTTTTCATTTTTTAGAGCCAATACCTGCAAATCTTGTAAACATACGTCCAGAAAGTTTTGTCGAAAGAGCCCAGATTGAACAAATTTCTACGGATAGTTCAGAAGAGCCAATTGCAGAAAACAACGTACATAAAGAAAGTGATCAAGATATCAATGAAAAGAGTGATAAAAGATCTTCAGAAAATGGTGAACTTTTCCCAATCTCAGTTAACGATAAAGGAGTGCTGGAAAGTAGCATTGCAGAAGAAATTGAATCTGCTAGTTCCTTAGATCAAAATGTTGATTCAACTCTTTGTCACAGTTCAAATATTGAAACAAAACCACCAGAAGTTATACAAAGTGAAAATAATAAAGGAGAAATTCCTTTAACTGATACCTTCGAGCCTTCAGATTCTAGTACAGAAAGTGCTACAAGTCAGTCTTGCATGGATGAATATGCAGAGTCCCAAAATAAAATTGAGAATCCATCATTTGAAATTCCAGAAACAGTTAGGGAAGACAAAGCTAAAGAGGACAGTGTAGTAAGTGATTGTAAAGCAATAACGAAAAAGAGAAAAAAGAAATCAATCAAGAAATTAGAACCAAAAGTTAAACTAGTTGATATGTGCAAGACCATAGAGAATATTGATGAAAATTCAATTAAAAATCTTGGATTTGAGGCAAACTCTGAAAGTCAATCTTTATATGAGACTGAGGAAGATTTATCACAAACTGTGTTAGGCATCCAAAGCACAAGTGATGCTGTGAAGGAAAATCTTAGAGAAATGTGTTCCACAATTTCAAATTTAGTTCATGAGAAAAATAAGGATACTGCTTTAGCAAAAGCAGAAAATTTGAAGTGTGGCGTACATTCACCAGATGTCCAAAGCGATAGTATAGAACCATCCAATGGGCAGAAACCCGTTTGCTCTAAAGATATAGCACAGTTAGGAGCTGGTTTAAGTGAATACTACCTCACAGTATTAAACAGTTTCGCAGCTGAATGCTTGCATAACCCCAAAGTAAGTGCTACTGAGGAAGATGAAACTGAAATATCCAAGGCACCTATTGAAAAGGAAAGTACATCTCATAAAAATTCTTTGCCTGAAAATCAGCTCCAGAATAATTATAAGAATGAATCTGGTACAGAGGAGGAAACAGAAAGCAGTTCTGAAATTGAAAGCTTTCTAGAAAGTACTGTCAAAGGTGAAGTTATTTTTACCGCAAAAGCAACAGACGATTCCTCCGATAGTAGCAGCTCTTTTAGTTGGGAAACTTCAGATTCTTTTTTGGTTCTTAAGCAAAAGTTCAAAGAAATGGTCAAGGAGTCGTACAAGAAGCAGCCACCTAGAAATGGATTTATGCCAACACTTTCAGCTAGCAACTTGAAAAATATAGCACGACCTACTGCTGAGAAGTCGCAGTCTAAAGGAGCTGTATTTATTAGCTCATCTGCGACATCCTCTGTAGTATCTGAGACTTCTGGTAAAGCATATGAATCATCGGAGACTTCATATGAAGCATCCGCTGAAAGTTCCTATCACATTGATAGTTCTAAAATTGAAAGCTCTCGAGAAAGTATGATCAAAGGTGAAATTATTTTTACCGCAAAAGCAACAGACGATTTTTCTGATAGTAACAGCTCTCATGGTTCTGAAGCTTCATATCTTCAGTTACAAAAGGACGAAGAAATGATCCAGGATTTGCTCAAGAAGCAGCCACCTAGAAATGGATTTATGCCAACACTTTCAGCTAGCAACTTTAAAAATATGGCACGACCTACTGCGAAGAAGTCGCAATCTGAAGAAGCTGTATTTATTAACTCATCTGAGACATCCTCTGAAAGTTCCTCTGACATTGATAGTAATGAAATCCAAAAGCCAAAACATCGGAGAGGCCCAAAAGCCTCATCTGTGTACAGTAGGTCCACAATTGCTTCGAAAGATAATTGTAAATCCAAACAGCTGTCGAGACGCAATAAGCAACAACCTAGCCGTAAATCCACTTACAACTTTCCTGAAAATTCGACCCAGAACAATCGAGTTTACAACAGTTCTCTTCACGATATAAGTGATATTTCCAGACATCAGAAAACCTGCAATTTGGGCCATGGAAATTCCCCATGTACCAACTCTATGGGAAGAAATTCTCATTTTAGTGGATTACAGTATATCAACCAGCTACCTTATAATTGCTCACAGCCCACTCATCAGTGTCATTTCCCACATGCCAATTCGGGCTACCAATCACACTTGTACAAACAATGGTATGATACATTTTATGAGCAATGGCAGTGTATACATTATTCCTGTTTTCAGTAGTCTTTTTACTGTAACAGTATTGTTTTCATTTTTGCAAGATAAAGGTATTTATATTAGATTGCATTGTGACCATGCATATGTAACAATCCTTTTTTGTAGTGAATTATCTGTTCATTTGACCGAGAAATTTTGTCATGTATGATGCTAATATAATATTTAATAAATATTTGTGATTAAAAATATCATGGGTGCATTTAAGCATGGTAAATTACATCTATTTATCATAGCTGCCAGATTTCAGATATAAACATTCACGTTTCCTCACACGTATTTAATGTTTAAAGTCAGAAATATTTTGCTGTAATTTCAAAAATGAATTCAATTTACTCATGCTCAGGCAAATCTACCAGCCACTGCTACTTTTTTCACTCAATACTTATCTAAAATGAATTTCAAAAATATATAAAGTCAATATTATTTCTACCGCTTTTGTAATGACATCTGAGGTAAAGGATCTTTTAAGCTTTTTCTTTATACAAAGAAACATAATTTTTATATTCAAATCTAATCAACTCTTTCATGAAACTGCTTGTGCTCACTAGAATTGCATCAAGCACGAATCTAGAAGTATATAAGGGCATAACTCTTGTTATGCCCTTTTAAATAGCTAATACTTGTTATTCTCAATATTTTCATACCATTTCGATATGTGTAAATGATACCTTTAAAATGGCATGCCCTTTACTAGGAAAATATTTGACTACACACTGCAACACTTATACTACCAAAGTTTGTAGGAAATATATTCATGATTCAAGTAGGTACCATTGTTAGCTCTTTCGATTACATTAAACCCCAAAGAGCTAACAATGAATTAGATATCAGGCTAAGTAAACAAGTGAGCGATACATCTATATTCCATCGATTTACAAGTGAAACACTCTACTCACTAAGTGTCCAGAAGAAATCTAACATTGCAAAGAAAAATAACTAAGTGGACATCAGTCCAAAGATCACTATTCTGGTTTAGAAAAGCTAAAAATCTCATTTTGAAATTTTTGACTTAGTGTTTCACTTGTAAACCAGTGATTTAATGCTTAGATCGAAAACTAAAGGTACCATGAACAGTTAGTATGCTATTCAGTCTTGTGTATCTTATTAGGGTATATAATTAGATTTTGTATCAGGGTCTTAGTTTTTGAAATTTTGGAGTTGTCATATTAGTTGGATATTTTGATGCGGTGTTAAGAAACTAAATGATAGTAATTAAGCTTTTCAACAAAACTTATCAGATCCTGTAAAATCTTTATGATCAAACTTGTAAAATTATACAGCACTAGAAAAAATTTAGTTGTTTCAATTCAGTTATAGGCTTATATTTTAAATGAAACTCAATGTGATCAATAAATTAGTTTATTCAAGTTTTATTTTAAGACATTAACATGAAATCCCGTTTTGAGTTCATTTTACTAGTGTAACTGCTAATTTTTAAATACGCATCACAGGTTTTAAGTTTATAGTGACAGTAATTTTCTTTCTTTTGAAAACCTAAATAACTTAAAATAATTGGCATTCTAAGATTTGGCATGATTTTTCTCTTCTCACAAGTATTTAATATTAAAGTAAAAGTTTGTATTCACTCCGAGACTTACTAACTAAAATAACTAAGAAATATTTCTTGGAAGCCAGTTGTACCAACTATATCTTTCTGGTACCAGTGAAAACATTTCGGAAGTGCCCTCAAATTTGAGCTATAGAGGTCAGCAGACTTCCATCTCTAGGCCAGCCAGTGAACATCATTTGATCATGGTTTCAAGGTTTTCCTGACCTGTCGGTAATGCAATATGGAGTGAGTACCTTGCTTGTCTGGTGATGTCCAGGGAGAATCTATTTTAATCCTATGCTCGTCTTTGAAGGTGCATAAACATGTGGTATAGCTAGTCTATACAAAGTGGGATAAGAAACTAATATTATTTTCCTATTTGGGACTAGATTGGCACAGATCCAATTGATCTTGGTACAGTAAGTGCTTGTTCCAACAAATTTAATTTTACAATCCCATAAATGTACCAGCTAACTTTTCCAGACAAAATATTTTCTGGATTTTTCTTTAGGGAGGAAGTTTTGGCACCCAAGTCTGCGAACATGAAAAACATTGGGATCAGTGGTTGATAGATCGTTATAAAAGCCTTTGCTGCTAATTTTTCAAGAAAAACATACAAATGCACCTTTAAAACACTCAAGAAAAGTTTAATTTCTCATATTTGGCAACATTTTGTAAAATATTGCCAACCTTGTTGCATTGAATTTGAACTGCTGCCAAGCATATAACGATAGTAGAGCAGGATTACTTTTTCTGTTTT
Source organism: Meta bourneti (assembly GCA_933210815.1). NCBI lineage: Eukaryota > Metazoa > Arthropoda > Arachnida > Araneae > Tetragnathidae > Meta > Meta bourneti. Next base: position 57,442,391 of record OW119931.1, on the reverse strand, counting down.
GAATTGCTTTCGTAAAGCCCAGTTTTGTGCAATTGATGCTAATTTGGCACTTTTGATTATTTTTTAAGTATTTTTAGACATGTTTCAGACGAGTTATTAACAATGTGACTTTCATCAACATTTTCACTTCTCACTAACCCTCCAAGTAGTTATGAGGTATCTTATTCATCAAGATCTGACCAATTTTGCTAATGCCAAGATATCTCGTGTCATTAAGCTGATTTTTAATGTCTAGATCAAGATCTGGTTAGTTTTCTAATTACGAGGTATCATGTCCATCAAGATCTGGTTAGTTTTGATAATGATTGCATTTTTGATACCTTGCTGAGACAACCCCAGGAGGGTTAATATCGAGATATATTTCATTAATGCGATTTGTCAGTGATATAGTGCTTTTGCTTGTCCACAGGAGCAGTTTCCATCAGAAGTTTTCTAGCTAAAATGTCCAAGTCAATGCATTACAAAATGGGTTTGAAAATGTGAGGATTTTAGTCTGAAAACATTTTTAGTACTGAAAGGTTGAGAATGTGTTGTAGCATACTAGAAAAAAATTGTATATATGAGCAAATAATATATTTCTGCTATTATATTTAATGAAATACCTTATTGCACAGATAGAATTAAAAATGTAAGATTAACAATATTCTTAAGTTTATATCTAAAATTTAAAATACAAATTGTAAGCACTTTTATTGACAATGAAAATTTTTCTACAAATTAGCAAAAGATTTTTGCAGTTATGTTACTAATTACATATTTATGTGTCAATTATTTTATGACAATCAATGCCTATCTTAAAGCTTTAGGATCTTGTGAAACTGTACATGAAAGACATTGCACCCAAACCCACAAATGATACTCTGATATCAAACAATTTTTACATAGAATTTAACAATATTGCACTGCAATAAATCAAATCAACATACCATTTTGTATAAGGTGTAGGCTGTACAAGTATGCATTTTATAACATCAGGTAAAGCTTTAAAACTCAAGAAGGGGTAGTAAATAGCAAATGGTTTACATATTATGTTCACAAGGTTGGTTATTCAGTATTGGCATATATAGTCAGTTTACATAATAAAATAAATTGAACATTCTCTATTTCCACATTTATAAATTTCTACCTTTTGGGGTTTCAACTTTTTTAACACACTTTAATAATTAATGGGTGGACTATAATAAAAAATAGTCTAAGGAAAATTAATGTTTAAACAGCATTTTAAAATCTGAACGGTATTGCCATTTTTGAAAATTTACAAAACATGCTTTTATAATTGCTCATAAAAAGTTCTTAACACATCCAAAAACAAGCTGCTGCTCAAAAGTATACTTTTGAAATATAAACTTAAAAGTCTTGTTCTGATAAAGCAACATTAAATATATTAACATTGCACATATTTCAAACAAGAAAAGCATGTGTAGTACTGAAGGAGCAGAGGAAACTTGACAAAGTAAACACATTTGCAGTAAGAAACTGGTGATTAGCATCTCATAGCAAGTAAGGCGATACATTTTTATTTGCAATATGAAGTTCTCTTTCAAAAGTTAACCTCATAAGATAGCTAATACATTCTATTGTACTAGGGATGTCTGTGCAGCAGAGTAGAATGACTTAATTCTAAAACATCAAAGCTGTGTTTCGGGTTCTTGAGAATGCTGAATATAGATTTAAAGTAGTAAGAAGTAGCAAAGTTCAAACTGCATTTTCAACAAAAAACTCAATACCTGAAATAACTTGAAATCCAGTACATTTGAGATATAAAGTATAAAATGTAGGAGACAGAAAGTAAATAGGATATAAAATTTAAATCATACTATCATTTCCATTTTAAATATGCAGTAAAACCTTGGTAAGTTGTCACTCATGGGGCTAACAAATTTTTGGTTACAACCATCGAATGTACTCAATATGCATTACTGTAACGATCATGTACATTCTAATTTTTTTTTAATTTATCAACTGTAGTGCCTTGAACTGACATAAGGTAATGTTGAATTCTATCTAAGGCTTTAAGAAGTTTTATTAGATGGTGGAAGAATTTCCCCACTTTCACATTCATGCTTCTCTTTTAAAAATTCTGTAGTTAAATCTTTTATGGTCACTTGAGAATATACTGCAACGTTGTTATCGATATCTATGTAGTCATTAGTCAGGAAAGTTATACACCTTCATTTACAATTTCAAATAAATTTGATAAAGAATCAGGGTCAGAATTCTCATTTTGCAAACCTTGCATGTTTAAAGACATTTCCAGTGACAAGTTATCTGAGGTAGCATTTGATGAATAAATGAGGGTTTAAGAAAAGACAATATACAGAGTGAAGACTTATCGAGGTTTTATTCAATAGCAATTTGACTATTTACATATAATATGTATGTGGTAAATCTATTAATTAATTTCCGATTAATATTTTACTTTTGAAGTGAATATAGTAGCACTAAATGCCTATTCGGTTTTCTTAAGCAGTATAAGTACATGTTCAGCACTACACATTATTTAAGAAAAGGTTTCTTTTATCAAATGATACGTGACAAGTATTTGGCACACGAGTTTTCACTATTTAGCGTTGGAATATCATTTCAGATATTGTAATCAGAAAATTATTTCACTCATGTGAAGAATATTAATATTCTTCATTCACTAAAACATCCTGAAAATGGCAGAGAATATTTTGCATAAGCAAATAAGTATTAAGAGTTTTGAAAGTATAAACTAAGGGATTGAGATAATCTGTTTCGAATAATTTTTCAAAATGTTAGTTTAAATGTTTTTATTCAATGTGTGGAAACAATAAAACCTGCAATCAAAATAATTTTCGGAACTAAAATCACTGTAATTCTTTATTTTTTAAAAGTTTATTTTAAAAGAAATAGCTAAATTTCTCATGCTATGAACTTTATTTTAAGCAATAATTTAGAGTTCACTCTATGTATAGGTTTACTGCATATAGTTAAAAACAGACTGGCTTTTAAAGTATTTCTTAACACAGAAGATAAATAGATGTGTAATATCTTACTGTGGATGTGATTAAGAAAACTCTGCATTTAACAAATTATCAATGACTTATACAAAAATGTAATTATTTTTAAAATACTTCCTTTTAGATTATCGATAAAAGAACACCAGATAAAGTTTCAATACATAGGATATTGGTAATTAAAATATGTTATTGAAATTTTGCATTAAAGTGCACATGACTTCCTTTCGTGCTAAGTTCAAATTCAGAGAAAATCAATAAAAGCATGTCAATTTTAGTTTGGTTAATTTTACTCAGTGGTGTGAGTAGTTGGCTGTAGTTCTCATCTTGTATTCCAGTTCTTAGTTTATGTTTAATACAACTATAAAGCCATTTTACTTATTGAAAGCAGAAAGTAAAATTTGCATGGTGCCTGCATTTATGCAGGTACACAATTATTATTTTTGAAGTGAAATAATTTTTAGAAAGATGAGCAATTATTTCCTATATTTAATCTTGGTACAAATATATTTTCTTAGTCACTATGACATGATGATAATTTGCACTTTGCTGAATTGTTACATGAAGAAAATGTTAAACTAATTTTTCAGACACATTCATATCCAATTCTACTATAATCTAATTTAATTTGAAAACTTAATTCTTTTATATTTGGGGTTGCTTTAGAAATCAAGGGAGTTCGAATCCAAAATTTTCAAAAATATTGATTTTGAAATTTTTAGTTTGAGAGGTCTAGTGAAATTTTTTTCTTCGAAATGAGACTTCATTTTTGTGTCAACTTTTCAAAGTTTTAAGTAAACAAGTGAAACTAAAAATAAACTCAAATTTTGAACTTTAAACGTGATTTTTAGGAAATGTTTTACCTTTGAAGTACCTTTTTTTCAAGAAGCTATGTTAGATGGAACTGAAGTAACTATTTTGTTATAGGTAGAGTAATATTTTTTTACAAATTTTTAAGAACCAAAAAATAGAAGAGAATTTAGTTTCTTGCTTGCTTCGCTTGATTTTCAGTAAATTTTATAATCCTTAAAAATTGTTATACAATGTAATACCAAATCCTCACTGCAGTACACAGGTAAATATCTATTGAATATACAAAAAGAATTTTAAACCAGTATCTTCCAAGAAAAGGTATATGGAAAATAGCCCTCCGAGTGTCACGAAATTTCTGAGTAGTATAGTATTGCCTTTTCTCTATATTACAGGGGTGTCCAACCCAAAGCCAGCATGCAGTTATGGACAGCTAGTAATGTGGTCCACATGATCGTAAATTTGTAATATTAAGACTTAGCAATATTTTTCATGACTTGAAGATCTATCTTCCCAGAGAAAAATATCCCTCACTTCATAATCACAGCATCAATTTTTGGCTGTACCCACATTTGAGAACAAGTAATTTCAAGGACGAAGCACATAAGAGTGAAATTAGATCAAAATTTTCTGATAAGTACCTTGAAAACTAAGAGTTTAAACAATTTCTATCAAACCAGACACTGATGCATTAACTTCACAAAAACAAGGTAAATTATCCCACTAGTTTTATGTTTAAGTTGTCCTCTTTTTTAAATTTTGTAAAAAAGGCAATTTTGTATGTATTGACTATATCATCGGCTTGGAGCAGAAACTCATTTACTGACAAAAACAATTTTTTGCTGCACAGCTCTTTAAAAACTGATTAATCTTTAGCTCAAAAAATAAAAATTACAAACATTTTGATACTATTATGCATCTTTTAAATATATTACAATATGACTATGCATTTCTCATGAAAATAAGCACTTAGTACCTTGGAAAAAATATCAGGTAATGAGTTTCTGATCTAAGCCAACAATATTATATAAAATATGCAGCCCAAGACAATTCCTCTTTGCTCAATGTGGCCCTGGCAAGCCAAAAGGTTGGACATCCCTGCTCTACGTCACATTTAATGACTAAATATCCACATCTATTGGTTGAAAGAATCCTGAGAAGATTCTATTGTTCAAGGTTGAAACTGGTTACATGTCATGCAAGGAAAACTGAAAGTACACATGCATGTGCCCTACTCTCAGAGGGTTAAATAAATTAAAACAATCAGTATTGGACCTTCCAACTTTCCTTAAGATCTCTTGGGATTCTGTTTGGGTGTTGTGATATTCATTAAATCAAGACATTGAAGAAGCCTGGGACTAGTAAAGAGGACGTGCATTCAGTTGCAGAACACATGGGTCTTTGACTCCACTTTCAAGAGTCTCGTAAGTGTGGATCGTATCACCAAGTAAAATATGAACAAACATTCTCCTACCATCGGCCTCAAAGAAAGAATTAATTTGGCCAAAATAATCCTGATTGGGTAAAGGAAGGGCATGGAGTGGTTTTCCTTCTTTTAAAGACCACAGTCTAGTAATGTTATCTTCTCCTGGAGCGCACAGTATATCTAATGACTCATTGAGACTGAATGTTAGTTTCTTGAAAAGGCTGTAGTGATTTGGATACTGAAAGACAGACTTCTTCACTCGGAGATCAACCTAAAAAAGACAATTACAAACATTTACTACAAAATTAAAACAAAACACAATTAAAGTTGATTATACTGGCACAAGACCGCTTCTGAGATATTAGGTCCCCAAATACAAACTTTAACAAGCACTGTTTTAAAAAGCATTTGATGTTCTAAATGAATGATCACTCGTCAAATAATTTTTGATAATTTAAATGAAACTGAGGATTAAAATAATCAGGATATATAGGTATAATTTATCGCAACAAAAGTAAAATCTAAAATATAGATTTTCAGGCTCTCTTGCTGGTAGTACAGGTTTTAACAACCTACCTGTTTAATGACCACTCTCAGACTTATGATCATCTCTCCGACAATGGAAAGTTCTTTCTCAGACCGTTTCAAATGCACTGGCAGGTGCCAACGCAGACACCGTCTCATTTAAGTCCAGTCTTTTAAGAACAAGGTTCTTAAAAGACTGGTGATCAAATAAAGCAGTTCAGCTGCCAACACCAATTAATGCAGCCTGTGTTGAATGAGACAAATCAAAAGCTGGAATGTTCTCATTACATGTTCTGTGGCACACCTTGCTTACCCTACACCTGTCAATTTTCAAGATGAGATTTTCAGCTTTTCTAAAAGAATGTTGTGATATTTAGACTTAAGTCCACTTTGTTATTTTTTTGTAACAAGGTTCGATTTCTTCTTGAGAAACACTTAGTGAACAAAGCTTAGGAAGCACAATTTCACCTTTTGCTTTCTCAGAACAATGTTTTGAACTTAAATTCGAAAACTCGATCCAACCAAAGAGAGTTGTGTACATGGGAGTTGTGTACATCAAATCTGCCGTGGCCTCAAATGTTCTCACATTGGCAGGGTATGGAAGTTTGGAGAGTGGGTGTGACCTCGCCATCTAACAGGTTCACAATTACGAAGTGTTTTTCTCTCTCTTTCCCTTCGAGATTGATTGTATTGCCTTTAGACCATTGTGTTGCTCCAGTGCGACATTAATCCAACTACCTACTTACCAACAATAAATGGATTCATTTTCTGCACACTAGAAAATACAAATTTAAATGCCACTTTCCACAAATTGAAAGTCACTGTCTCACATATTTTTGTTTAATAAAATGCTTCCAATGTAAAATGGAATATTTTAAATTACTTTCATATAAATAAGTCAGATTTTAAATATCCACAAATAATGCCACTTGTAAGTATGTTATTATAAGGCTAGTGAGCACACTGAACCTTTTAAAAATTTGATGCATACATTTCACTGACTTCTTGAGAATGGGTTCCCTTGAAAAGGAAAAGACAAGGGATAATTTTTCGTACAGCACCCATAATTTTGATGTGATTAATATAACTTAAAATAAATAATTTGGGGCATTGGCCTTTCATCTATCATGGTAGATAGAGTGCTATTAAGATAACTTATTTTTATAAACAACTCAACATTTTAATACAAGTTTTGCCTGGAAATGTATTGCAATCCACAATTCAAGAATATTTCAAAGTTGAGTTTCGTAGTTGGAAACAAAATATTTTATTTAAATTGAGACCATGACCATAAAATTTTCAGGTTCAAGTCATCTGCCTTTCAATTTTGTAAAATGTACAGGACCTACACATATTGTTTGTATTTTGTTCATGGAGTAGGATCTAATCGAATCAGAGACTGCTCTTTAGTACTTTGAATTCTGCAAGTCCATGTGTGAGAGCGAAGAATAATTCAATTGTTTGATTTGCACAGAACAGATCAGCAATATATCAAGCAAATACAAGTTTCTTAATTCTCCCTAAAAATTTTGATACTGTTGTAACTAGGTTTTTTCTGCGATTGTAATAAACATAGTACCATGTTTTTTCTATTACATCTTTTTCTAGTATGCCTTTAAATAAATATGCTTCTTGATTCTATTTTCGAATTCATAACAATTCAGCAAATTTCATGTCAAGTTCCCAAACTCAATAATATTCTGTTGTAACAAATCATCCTTTAACATTACCTTCAAACTCTTGTTTCCTAAAAGAAAATGTGTATTGAAATAATTAAAATTCTAAATACATAAAGATGTGCAAAAGCAGAAAACAACTGAAACCAGAAACATTCTACATCTCAGTTCGGATAATAAATCTCAGATGACTTCAATATCAGTATTCAAGTGAAAGATTTTAGCCTTTCTAGCCTTTTTCATAAACCCACTAAGTGTATAGGGTACACAATATTTATTTAAAAGATAAAAGGAAAACACAATGGAAATTAATGTTTGTATTCATACGAGCTGAAGATATGTAGCCAGGTATTTAAGTTAAAAGGAAAATTCAATGTTAATTAATGCTCGTGCTTACAGGAACTGAGAATATACTGCCAGTTTGGGAAGTATCCTCAAATAATGATTAATTTTGATATTGTGTCAAAACTTCATAGGACGGGTTTTAGCATGCCTCAGTACACCTCAGTGGGTTTGCCCACTGTTCTAGCAACCTGTAAATTGTAAGTTGTGTAGGTTGAATTCCCGGAGTTTACCCTGGTATATTTCTATCTTCGTATCAGAAAACTTCTGCGAATGTCCATTTACTTGATGTTGTCCATCATGTGTTTGGTTGTTTTGATGCTTAATGGTACAAGGGCCATTCTGCCAAGCTGTGCTAAACACAAGATAACGTCAAGTAAAAATATGTCATGAAACGGAAAAAAGAGTGATTGGGAAATAGAGTAGAGGGATGGAAGCAGAAAAAGATCACCTGGGTATCCAGGGAGCGTGACCCCATGTTAACCAAAGACAGTAAACTCCATGGAAAAAGAAAAGATCACTTGGGTCTACTGGCCCCCGTGAAGCCCGTATATACTTATATGAGATGTGCTCCTGAGGACCTTGTGTTTGGTAGTCTTGCCAAATATGGCTCTTGTGCCATAAAACCCAACCATCTACCCCCAAAATAGATTTATATTAGAATAAAAGAAATATGTGAATTCATTAAATAAAGTTTTGGGTAGCAAAAACAAAGAAAATACTAACATTAAGAAGGACATTATTGAATCCACTTGTAATAATAGTTTGTTCATCAGAAAGGAGTTTAATGTAAGAAATGTTTTTGCACAAAGGAACCGTCAGAGCTGGAACAGAATCCTCTGTTCGAAGATCAAAGCAGACTAAATCCCCATTATGAAGACCACAGTACAACATATTGCCATTACTATTGAAATCCAAGGAATAAGGTTGTCCTTTAGGTATCTCAATTTTTTTAGAAAAACTTTCATAATCATGAAGATAGAAGCATTTAAATGCACCAATTGCAAAACGTCTCCTGAAATCGTTCCAGGCGCAACTCCACAAGATTTCCTGGTGCTCGAAACGTCTCACAACATCATCTTGTTGGTCACCCCATTCATTTACACCAACTGGAGCCAAGTGGGCAATGTTTTTATGACGAGAATAAGAATTAGCAACATACAAAACATAGTCCTGATCACTGTTTGACAGACCACACAGATCAAATACTTTATAGCTTGGCAAAGTAACGATGTCTGCGCAGAAAACATCTGCAACACTAGTTTCTAACTCATTGCTCTTTGAGTCCAGTTTAGAATACTGAAAGGATATTGATTTCAAAAGGGTGGCAGAGTATTCATGATATGTCCATGCTCCAACTAAGTCCCGCTTAAATCCTTTTACAAAATAACAATTTACATAATCTGAAAAATCAACACGGCTGCTGCTCACTAATTTTAACTGCCTCAGCTTCAGGCGTAGAACTTGAATATCGAAATTGCACTTAGGGGTCATTCCATTTTCTCTGTATGAGAGACAATTTGGCATTCCAAAATTAACCACCTTGGATATTTTGCCAGTGTGAACTGTAAGTTCCAGAGCTTTTTTATTTGCTTGGGTGGCTTCTTCACGTCGTTTTTGATAAGGGTTTTTGGGTCCACCAGGCTCATCAGACGATGGGTGATGAATGTTCCACTGCCTACCCTGCATTCGTAAAAAATCATCAGTTATCTCATCGTCCATGATCATGGTTTAATATTCAAATGTCAAAAACCACGAAAGGTTTTATTTTTAGAAAAGATTTGGCCATTAAAATAATCACAGAAATTTGAGAATCATTAAATTTAGGTTCTTTGAAGCCGGTAATAAACATTAGCTCTAATGTTGTCATTTGGATTGCAAGACCAAACCGAAACGAATACTTTTCTTGTGTGAACTGTAAAGTTACGGATGCGAGTTATAAAATTTGCAAGGATGATTATTCTTTATCCATAAATTAATTGTCATTATGGTAAAGAATGTTTTTAAGAATAGTTGATACAACTATGTGTCATTTTTTAACACTAGCAACTACAGTTCTCAATGAAAATAAAAGTTTAATGTTTGGAATCGGATAGTTTCGTAATCACTGTTTTCACAACATTTAGTTGAAGTGGCAACAGTAGTATGTTGACAACTGTGACAGATGGCGGCTTTTTGCAATAGTTAATTAACGCATTTGAAATATTCAACAGTTTTAGATGAAAGGTTCATAGTATAAACAATTTTAGCTAAATAATGGTTTCCGAATCGTTGGTTGTTGAAAGTGTTTGTTGTATTCTGCGACCGATTACCTATTCTGGAACGTGAAAGAGTTTAAATGCTTGTTTTCGCATGTAAGTCTATTTGTTTTCAACATCGTTTTCTTTTTTTACATTGGTCTTCTGCTTCAGCTTGTGGAAACGAAGAGTTTTGTTTAGCGGAAGTTTAAACTTCAAATATACATAAACACTCAACGCATATTTGACAATTTTCATGTTTTGGAAGTATAATTGTGCAGACTAAATATCCGTTTCTCTGGAATTTGTTCTAAAAATTGTAATCTTGATAAATTAGTAAAATTCTTTTAAAACTTCTAAGCTATCCAGAGCAGATCAATGATCATCACAACCAACGATTATAATTTAAATGCAGTAGCACAAATGCGGAATTGAATATTTTTCTGAATTTTTTAATATATCCATGCGGACCAAACGTCATATTTCTCAATTCCATTTGTCAGATAATGTCTATATAGGTCCAAAGAGAAAAATATTTGTAAAAAAGATCGGTACCAAATGTTAAACATTTGAAATCCTTACGTCCTAACATACAAGTATCAAAATAAAAAAATGTTGCATGATGTCAAGATTCAAATTCATTCGAATACTCTTCATCTCATTAGTTAACTGTATTTCAAGATTCTGACGCATTTGATAAAGATACATTGTAGGGACGTTTAATTCTGCAAGCAATTTGACTCCAATCTTGATAACCTGCCTTTTTCTTGTTTTATGGCTTTTGATGCTTTGGAATTGGTACACTTCCACTTGCTGAAAAAATATCCCAAATTTTTACCATATATTTTATATTCAATACACTTATTTCATAAGACAAATTTCTCATGAACTTAATAAACTTAAAGGTGGGAAGATGTTATTACTACAACTAAAGTCTGTTCAACGAAAGAACACACCCTGTCACAATAAAAGGTTTACTGAAATATCAACAAGGCTTACAAACTTACGTGCAAATCTATAAGTGATTTTAATTGTTTCAATTGCTTTGTGTAGTGTGTGTTAATTTTATTTTAAATTTCACTTCAAAGTGTTTTAGTTTTTTCTAATTTGTTCTTGACTAGAGTTTACTATCTCAGAAATCAATATCCTATCATGTTGATATTCTATCACGTCAAAAGATCAGATACTGTCTAAATGGCAACGTTCTTGGCAGGGTATGCCTATTTAAATCAGCTTGATTTAAATTAAGAGATTTTTATTAAAAAAATCATTGATTTAAATCAAATTTAAGTTTTATTTTCCTTTCTACATTAGGGCCATAGTAGTCCAGTTGGAAGAGTAGCGGACGAGCAATCGGAGGGTTGCGAGTTCGAATCCAACCAAAGAGTATCATGTACAAAGGGGGCTGGGGCACGTTAAATCTGTCTTGCTTCAAATGTTCTCACTTTGGCTTGGTGTGGAAGTTTGGAGAGAGGTGCCAGCTCATGTGTGACCTTGTCATCTGACCGTGATTCAAAATTACATGTTGTTGTCCTCGCACGCGCGGATCTTTCCCTTCGGGCTTGATCCCAAACCATCGTCAATAGCCATTGTGTTGCTCCAGTGCGACGTTAATTAAAATATCTTCTTTTCTGTATTAAGTTTATTAATATTGAAAATGAAATAACTATGAACAAGATGCATGTTATTTTATCCAAATAAGTTAATAACTATATCAAATTAATTAACTAGTCTGTTTATGAAACAATAAAGACACTTAGTCATAATTAAAGAGTTTTCTGCAGTATTACAAAAGCATTCCAATTTTGCTCAGAAGTCTTTATAATTGTAATATGTTCATTTTGTTTTGTGTAATATTTTGGTTAATTTTTGTTTAAATTTAAAAGGGAAATTTTATTTGCATGGATCCCTAAGAATTTTTATACTATTAGCATAACTAACTATTCTATATTTATGGAATTGAAATTTGGAATGCGAAAGTTAATTTGTTTATCTTATGATTGAGTATGTTAACAAAATAAATTATGGATTGAAGTGGAAAGCTGTTTTAACGTTTATGATTTTTTATTGCAAACTCAAAATTCCATTCAATTGGCATGTTCTTGGGGAATGCTATTATACTTATTCTATGCTGTTCATAGAGAAAAGTATTAAGTAACTTGATTCTTGTATGTTATATATAAACACTTTTGTGTGTTTGGAATATAACTTTAAGACGGCATGAAAAAAATCATGATTAAAAAAATATCAGATTTATTTTATTTAAAACATATTGCTAATTCCTATATCGCATTTTAATCTCAAAAATTTATCCTGCTATATTTCCTGATACATTAACATTTTTCATCATAAATATTTAAGTTTAAACATAAATAAAATCTATCTAGAAAATATATTGATTTGCATGTCTCATGTGATTTAAATCAAATAAATCCGATTTTTATGATTTAAAAAAAAATCATGATTTTTTTATACCCTGATTCTTGGCACTTGTTAAGCACACGAAAATTACTCCATTTAAAGAGTGTTGCCAACATCTGTCATGGAGATATGCATGATGCGAACAATATCAATAGATTATTATCAACTTCCATCTTAATCTCTAAACTTCAGTTTTATTATAAATTATCTATACTTACAAATCATTAGCATACATGTACTAAAATGTTTTTCAGACCCCTGATTTTAACTTTATCGGGTTCCATAAACAATTTAGCTTTTGTTCAACACATTTAAATGTTTGATCATATGGCTCCTAAGTCCTCAAAATATTTTATCTGATACAGCCAGAATTACACCTAAAAAATTTACATTTATGAAAAATAGGACAAAGGAAAAGAGTAAATGAACATAATAAAATTAACAAGGTTAAAGCATATGCTGTTTATATATATTCAATTTGAAATTTGTTTCTTGCAATTGGGCATTTATAAAATTCTATTTGCTCGAAGTCCTCTGTTGTAGATTGTTAGAAATTACTGTATATGATTTTTTGGTTGGTTACTCTTCAATTGAGGTCAAGCTGAGAACCACATGAATTTGGGTTGAGTTATTCAGTTCTTCATTGACACATTTCCTTGCTTCCATTGCACATTTCCTTTCTCTAATGCCTTTATCATAAGGTAGAGTATTTATAGGCTGATGATCAGTTCCCTTTAGTGCAATAAATTAAGCATTCTATGTATAAACAATTCCCAAAGTGGTGCTATTTTTAAGTTATGGCATTAACCAAACTGGTACTATTATTGAGTTTTGGCATTCAGCAACTAATAGAAAGTCACCCTTCAAATCTGGATATTTTTTGACGAAACATTGATGATGAAAAGCAGATGAAAAATTATTAGATGAACATTGAATTCAAATTAATTATGAATAATTTATTATCTGGTATGACATTCCTTTGTTTAAATTCCTTTACAGTCTTGATTATTAAGAATAATTACAATTTACAGGTATTCAATTGGACTTAGACTAAAAACTGGGGGAATGTGTCTTCCGTTTTGTTGAAAATGTTATGGTGTAGAATTAGTTTTGTTGGAGTGAAGATATTGAAAAATTGTTTTAAAAGTTATCAAAAGATACATTTGTTCTTAGAAAACATTTGATTAAAAGTCTTATCAATGCTGAAAAAAGTTTAAAGGTTCAGAAAACTTGAAATTACAACAAATATATAGATAAGGAATGCTTAATTAATTCATTTTCAAAAACTTGAGGAAGGTGAAAAGAAAAGAATTTGAGCATGTTTTCCAAAATCTGATATTGCAATTTGTTTTTCTCCATGCCTGTACATGTGTTTACAATAAATGCACAGTATCTTACATTTTATATCAAAATAAACTTTGATAATTTATAATTAGGTGGATCATGTACACTTTTCAAAACAGTAAGCTAAAAAATATTAGAAATACTTTATATGGAGAATGAATACCATAAACTTGTGTATAGAAGTAATGTTGCTTTCTCAAACAAATACCTGTATTCTATAGTCAGACCATGGATGCTTGGTAGCACTATTGATAGCATTAATGAAGCTGAAGTTAAGCAAGGGTTAATTAAATGGTGAACAAATAGACTTTTACGTATTTAGTTTAAAGTTTAAATATCTTGGTAAATATTATTTTCATAAAGTCAGTTGTGGAAAGCAAGTCCAAAGTAACAAAACAGTGTTTCAAACCAAAAATTTGAAAACATTTAGAAAAATTATTTTTAAATTATCTAAATACCAAAGTGAATATTTTAAAATTTAAATGTTTTATAAAATTATCGCATAGGAGGATTGAGATCTGGAGAAAATATGAAATAAAAATCTAAATCTGAAGAGGAATTTTTAATGGTCTTTTTGCTATCTTTAATAAACATGGGGTCACGCTCCCAGGTTAGCCAAGCTATCTTTTTCTGCTTTCATCTCTCTATTGTACCCCAATCCCCCTTTTCCCTTTCAAGACATTTATTTACTTGACATTGTCTTGTGTTTGGCACAGCTTGGCCAAATAAGGCCCATGTGCCATAAAACCTAAAAACAACCTACCTTAGAGGAATTTAGGTATAAAAAATTGAACATGTTGAGTATCAATACATTATTTTTTTGTAGATATTGTTTTAGTCCCCAAATCAAAGTGTAACAAACATAGTCAGATTAAGAAATAAAAAGTATTTTATTCTTGCAGATCTTTGTTTTTATTCAGTTCTGACCTAGATAAAGATTTTTCATATCACCTGTTTTGTTTTGCTATAAGGTCAAATATATGCCTGTTGACATTCTCCTCAGTTAATGTCAGGTTTTATTGTTTGCACAGCTGTTTCACCGAAACTTAAGGTATGTATCATGGTTTAATAATGGATGAAACAACGGAGTCTTCTCCTTTGCTCTGAGCTTCTACTATTTCATATATAATTATAAGTCTTGTTATGTATTTAAAGTAGTTTTTGTATTTAGGTATGTTGGTATCTGAATCTCTTATGGCCCATTACATTAATTCATTCCTTTCTTTTTAATATAAGATTTTTATGTTTTTAGATGGAAGTTAGGAAAGCATTATATAAAAGAACCATTAATTCTTATGCTATTTGTGTGCAATTTGTTCTATTAAATTGTAGTTGTAACTCAATTCAGAATTAAAGGTCAAGTTTTTAAATATTAAATCTATCCTTACATATTTTAAAAATGCATTTGGATAGCATTTGGTTGGGAACTGATAGTTTTATGAAAAAGAACACTGTTTTAATTTTAATATTGTGTGTTACTTTGGATTTATTGTTTGATGAATATTTTGCTAGCGTAAATCAGTAAAATCAATAAACTTATACAGTTTAAAACAAAATTTAGTTACTAATAAAAGCATTGTGAAAGAAAGGAATAATACTATAATTGGAATATAGCAATCATGTCATCTACTTCTAATTTTCTTTGGCTATCTGGTGATATGAAATAATTTTGCATATTTTTCCTTGTAAGATGGCAATTGTCATGGCAAAATCCAGTAGGTATCTAAGAATAATTTCGTAAAAATAATTTTTTAATTTAAAATGTTTTTTCTAAATTTAAAAATTAGCCTACAACACTCTGGGTTCTGATGCTACTTTGTGAAAAATTTTGTATATCTTGCTGCAAAACTGAATTTCTATGGACAGACATATAGACAGTTTACTTTTATGGAAACAGATATCCCCAACTCATCTTCAAAAACTGCTCACTTCAGCTTCATAATGTTTCTGTGTTTGTGGCTTCCTGTCTAATCCTGTGAAGCCATAGATATCCCTCAGACACAACTAAGTCACATGGTCATCACTGTCTAATTTCAATCACACTGTTGTGCAAGAGATGTAAACTTGCATTCAATACATTGACATATACTTTTTAGAGCATTTATTATTTAGTAATAACTGCACACAAGTGGCATATATTATTTAATATCATGTGTAAGAAATCATGAGTTATTTACCTGTGAAGCTCAATCCCCTCAATTTGAATGTAAAAGAACCAGGCTGGAAAAGTCTGATCCAGAAGCTTGATATGGTTTCCTATCATTGCAGCATGCCTGTGCTTGAAAACGTGCAAGTTTCCCTGAATGAGATTTTGGAAGTGCGTGGACAGTCCCTTGAGGAATGGGAACTGTGGGGTGTTCTCTATCAGACTGTGCAAGCAGCACAAGATATTTTTCTTCGAGGTAAGATTTTTTTCAATTATTTTTTTGACTAATTTAAGTATCAAGGGGACACAGCACCCTAAAAATTACCAAAATATTGAAAACATTTTACCTTATATTAACCTTTACACTACGGCGTTTTTATTCCACTACCTGAATACGGTACGACCGTTGTACCGCCCGTAGTCTAAAAGTTAACTATACAAATTTGTAGAATAAGTGTGCAAGCTTTCATAGATGTAGCAACATTTTTAGCAAGTTTTTCCATTGAATGTTAAGTGAAAATGACTAACTTTTAAACTTTAGTGCTTTTCCTCAGCTTCCTGTTTCTCATGACAACAGTCTACTTAAAATGCTGTCTTTTTTGTAATTAGTATAGAGATATGAAACTTGTGGATTTTGTATGATGCATTAGTTGTTAATAAATAAATATGCTGTTTACATTTTTAAAGCTCCTCTTAATATAAGCAAGGCACAACCTACTTATATTTCATGTCAATAATCGCTGCACATCTTTAAGATCCATTTTCAACCCTAGCAACATTCTGATGTATATAAATAAATAATGCAAAATTTAATTATTTAAAATAATATGTGTATTTTACATCATCTGTCACAAATAATGTGAAAAAACTAAGTTCAACACATGTATTAGAATTAAATTTGAATTTGAAAAACTTGCCTTTCCAGTAAAACTGATAAAACAATCTGAGTTTTCAACCACAATCTTAACAGTGCATAATGTTGTTCCTATGGGGATTTCACACTATATTTCGATTCCTACACAATCAGGACAGATCGAATAGGGGTATATAGCCAATATTTTCCTCAGGGCTCTAAAGAGTATATGTATCAAATTTGGTTGGAATCTGTCAAATATGATGTAGATTTGAATGGAGTACAACCAGAAGCAAATTCTGCCTTATATATGAAGATATATTTTGTTTTGTATGTATATTTTAGGTCAGGCATGCAAGGATGGAAAACCTCAATATTTAGTGACACCAGATAACTTGTTATGTTCAGCCAGAGGTCGTGTAATTTTAAATGGGTGCTTACCTGATGAGATTAAAGGAACTCCGTATTGGTGCCAAGAATTAACTGATGAGGATTTCTGTTCTCAAAGCTGTAATATTGATAAGGTATTGATTTCTCTGTCACTTAAATTCATTATTTTTTATTACATAATGAACTGATTATGTTTAATTTTTTAATTTTTATAGTTTGAAATGTTTTTCAACAACTGGATTTAAGATTGTCTTGCTGAAGCCTATTTGTTATTTATACAAATGCTAGAATTTCAAAACTATTTTCTTCAGTGTCATTTTTTTTCCTTGTTTAATTTTAAAGTAGTTGTCCAACAACCTTAAAAATTAACCAGCTTTACTTAAGTTTACCTGGTATTCATGTTTCTTTAATAGAGTAGTTTTAAAACATTTATTGTGGTATCACCTTTACATATGTCCCTATTATGTATCTTATAAATGTACACAACTGTTTGTTTTGAAAATTCAGCTAATTTTGAATGTGTAATTACAGATATATGTGTTCACTATTGGCCAAACAATTTTTCATGCTGCCTATTATGGTGTTGCAGAAAAAAATCAGGTATTTTTTGAAAATTTTTCAAATAGTTTTTGTGAGTGTTATTATATAATTATCTTCAAAGGATACTGCTCATTTTTATTCTAAAATAGATATTACTTTATCAAGACTATTTGTAAAATATTTTTCTGCATAAACTGAAAATATATTTTTACTCGCACATTTCTTCAAAACATAATTCCATTCAGCTTTCTTTGTTTTACTGAGTCATTTTTATGTAAAATAATCCAAACAGTTGTCCAATCAACTTTAAAATAAAATTAATAATAAAAAATAATAAATGTACAAAAAAAATTGAAAATTGAATTCTTGTCCAGTGTTTATATAAAAGTAAAAAGTGTTTCAGTATACAATTAAAACCCAGGAAAACCAAAATGAGAGGAAAGATCTTGGATCAGATTGAAATCTGAAGAATATATTGAATTTAACTCCTTCAAGCATCACACCTCCTTGAAATTGTTAAGGCTAGGTATATAAATATTCTATTTATATTGATGCTGATAGGGTATAAAAAAGTCTCATTTGATATTCTGATGGTAAAGTGCTCTAGATGGGCATTGAGACATAATATTGCCCATCACCACTTAAGAAACCAAAAAATGTTAATTTTTGTCATGGACAAAATACATTCATATAAGGTCTGTTCACCCGTGTTTTAGTTTAAAAGACTTAAGTAGAGTGTCTTTTGGTTAATGTGTACTTTTATGTATTTATATGTATTTGTTTCTTACTAATCTTTGATGTCTTTTGCAGAAAAAGGTGTCTCCATTGCTTAGAACCATTTTTCAATCCATGTGCCAGACAGATGTCGATTTGCGAAGGTATTTGTCTGAAATTGCCGAGGTATGATGAATTTATTTATACTTTTCTGATAGTTGAAGATGCTTATAATGGCACGAAAGGACCAATCTGAAATTTGAGTATCACAAAAATGACTATAAGTTGCATACTTCCCATTTGTCTGATATAAATCTGTTAAATTGAATCTAACACTACATACAAGTAAAAAAATTATTAATAACACAATCCAAGATAAATCCTGTGCCAAGTAACTACACCAAAGTACTTTAAAGGACAAATTAATATTCCACAAGCTATGTAGGATAAAAGAAGATCACCTTCATGTCTTGTGGTGCTACTGGAAACTAAAGAAATGAAGACAAAATGCTTTGGTGACCACATTATAGGTTTTAGTTATTGGGAAAAAGTAATTTCTGCTCTATTTAAAGCAACCTAATAGGGAATGTGTTGGCTGTTTTGCAGGCCTCGCGACTTGTGAATATGCTTTCCGTAAAGCTATCCAATAGTTCCCATTACTAGGATGCCCTAGAGCCTGTCTTTGCTTTTGTTGTCCTTGGTGGAGTTATGTAGGCTGCAATATGATGACCAAGAGCATCCCAAGCATGCTCTGTTGAATTGAGATTAGGTGACCTTGCTTGATATGAATTCATTATTATCCTTAATTTTTAGACATGTGTCTATTTGAAATAAGCTAATTGTCATATCTGATCTATTCAAATACATTTAAATGTAAGAAACATGTATTTTAGCTGTACTTAACTGCTCAGTTCTTGTATTTGCTATCAATTGGTTCTGTATAAATATTAAAAGCATTATTGAATATAATACAACAAATTTTGTCAACATCTTGATTACCAATTAGGTATAAATTAGATTGTGTATGCCATTTAATTATTTCAAAGTACAATTCAGTCAAAATAGTTATTTATTTTCATAAAATGGCTAATTTACAGGCAATTCAGACATTTAATCATAATTTCGTGTTTCAACTTTTACCAACAATAAGGAGTGAATTACTTCAATAGTATATACACCTTTTAGCTACCTTAAGTAAATTGTTACTTAATCTTGTGGATCTCGGAAACAAAAAATCTTGTATGACTTCTTCATGACAGGATTTACTATGTAGTTTTTATAAGATTTTTCTCAATTTTAATTGTATTGAAGTATTGTGCTGTAGTGTTATGGCTTGTTTTTGTGTAAAGTATTTGTTTTTCACTGGAAGCTGAATGTTAATTTAACTTCGTAGGTTTGCTGTCTCCATGCTGGAAAACATATGAATGGCTTTACGTTTCCAAAAGCAGTTACAAAATTACATCGTGAGGTTCTAGGGAGTTTACCAGAAGTGAGAATCATTCTAAATTCTATCAATTGACAGTTATTGTACTTGCTATAATCTACAATTGTCTAATAACATTAAAAAAAATTTAATTAAAGCAAAAAGTAGAAGTTAAACGTCATAACCTTCATTCAAAAAGTTTTTATTTCATTTTCTTACAAATTTCTTATATTTTAACTCTCAGAATATATCTTTGTAATTAATTTAGTAGCTAGATTTGTTGAGTTTTAAAAAATGCTTGTTTATCTGAAAATGTTACTAATTTATTTTGTAAATGTTATTCTGCTTTACAATTTTTGTGTAAAGTTTTCCTAAAATAATGAAAAATATTTCTTAAAATTTAATTAATTTTTTGCCATATTTTATTTAAATTTATATATTTTTGACAATGATCTCACATGTATCTTTCTACCTGTGTCTCTTACATATATTGATACAGTCAATCAACACATTTTTTCCTCATAGAATGAAATATTAGCCCAGGTTGATCAGGATTTCATGACAGAAAATGATGCAGATGATATGCAAAGTAAGTTTTGGTATATTTTTCTTTTCATTTACTAACTAAAAGGAGTTGCAGTGGGTCTGCCTACTGCACTAGCAACTTGTGAGTTGTAGGTGTTACAAGTGCAATTCCTCTCTGGGTATATTTCTCTGCTTTGTGTCAGTAAAACTTTCCTTGTGTGTGAGCATATCCATTTACTTGAAGATTTTTGAAACAGCTTGTCTGAATATGGGCCTTGCCTCATAAAAACGAACCAACTAAAACCTCATTCATTCTTCCAAAATTTGTTATTTAGCTTATGTAACAAATTGTTACTTTCTATATATTGTGCTTCTGTTCTTATTTGTTGAAAGAAATTCATATTTTATTCATTCTTATCGTGAAATCTTTAAAACCTGCCAAATTTGGACACTGGGAAAGGGCTACTCATGTTTCACTTTTCTTAGTTTTTTATTTAATGAACTTACAATAATAAATTTTTGTTAATTGTATGAAATGATGTTTAAACTCTCAGTAATTGTTTCGCCATTTACCAATTTATGAAATATAAGGTGATTCAGAATAGATATTGCAGTTAGCTGTATAAATATGGTTATAGGAACATGTTTCTAATTAGAAAGTGAAACAAATCACACAAAAGTTATTTATATAATCATTTGAATATGTTTACAAATATATGAGCTTCAACTTTTTTTCCCACTAAGAAGCATCTGAATAGAAAAATGTTATGCCTAATTAGTTAAAAAATCATATCTTTAAATGTAATATCTTTACGGGGTTATTAAAGTTATATTTTATTGCTTTGATAACTATGTTGAGAATTCTTTTAAAGTAAAATAAATGCTATTTTATCAACCCCACCCATGAAATGAACTTATCAAATGTATTTGATCTTCAAAGTGTATTATGATTTCGTCACATTTGAGTACTCTAAGTACTTTGGGGACAAATGCTGAAATTTTAAAAGTATATCTGAAAATATTTCACTTGTTATCAAGAAAATAGTGTTTATTTCTCTAATTCGATGTACAAAAATATTTTTCTTAGCGAAAATGTTTATATCACATATTTGCTGTCTCCATGCTTGGAAGACATGGATGGCTTTAGAAAGCCTGTATACAGTGTATAATTCTTTATAAAATATATGAAATTCAACATCCATACAGGAGTTGAATCCATACCCTTGTAATTGCTTAAAAATACACAACATATGGTTGCACCTTATTTATACAAACACATGATCGACTTAGTACAAAAATGCAAATAAAAGTATTTTTAAAGTTTATCATAGAAGATATATAAAGGATATATATGTATATAAATATGAAATGATACCTAAGAATAACCCCTAAGTACAATTTTCACTACAGATCACCCCTTAGCGGTCCCCTTTTATCCCAGTCTTTGTCTCCCTATCTAAGTGGTCAATATCTTGCCAACCCCTTTCACCTTTGAACTCAAGCCACCTCGTTAACTTGGACCTTCCAAGGACTCTCCTGCTTTCAAATCGCATATGTAAGATCACATTCCCCCTTCGTAAAAACCACTGACCTACCAATGAACTTGTTAAATCCCCTGGTCCAATAATATTTTTCTTAATCTTAATCCTTCTAGCGAGATCTTTGTAAACTATTTATTCTTTCACGAAACTCTTGGGCTAAGGAGCCCTCAGAGCTGTTCCAAACTCCAAACCCTCAACAATCTCATGATGTAACTACTTGTCTACTGAAATAATAAAGAATTGTTGTGGAATCTGCATTACACTCAATATCAATGGATCATTCTCTCCGGTTGCCTTACACCACTCTCGTCACGACTGCAGGCTTATAAGATTTGTTATTATGACATATATATATATATAAAGAGAAAAATATATAAATTACTTAAGGAGTGATTTGAATTACTGGAGTCTGGATGTGAGTTCTTTTCTGCAAAAAAACAGCATAATTTTCTTGCAGTAAATCAAAACCATTTCATTAAGTTTTAATTTATATATTGTATCTGTAAAGAGGATTTTTATTACCTTTGTAATTTTAGTTCATTTCTTAAATATCCTTAGATATATATTGATTATCCTACTTGTAAAGGACTATATCATCAACTTAGAGCAGAAACTTATTAACTGCATTTTTTGGAAGTACATTTTCTGACACTGAATGCTTGTTTCCATGATTATGATTACATTGTAATCTGTTTGAACAAATGTAATACTACCAAAATGCTTAGAATTTTTAGTTTTGATCTTAAAACTAAGTCTTGCCTGAACTGTAAAATTTGTTTTTTGTCAGTCGATGAGTTTCTGTTCTAAGCCGACGATATTTTATAATATACTCACGAATAATTAGATTTATTTCCTTTTATAGGTTCCAAGGAAGTTCTACCTGATATTGATTATACTTCGAAACATTTATCTTATGGCCAAAGGCTGGGATATCATCCTGAACTTTCATCAAATGCTTCACATCAAACTGTTAAGAGACATTTAACGCCAAAGGAACGCTGGAAGGAAGCATACCAAAAAATAATACCTCAGATACGAAAATCTAAGATGTCTGTTTGGAACAAGGATGAAGTTATTTCTTCGTGGAACAAACACAAAGCTCACCAGTCAATTTTTCGAGTCTACGAAGAACTGGCTGAAAGGAGGAAAATGTTGGAGTTGTTGAGATTAAGCATAAATATTGGACCTGTAGCTCCTTCTGATATGGATAAAAATCCTCTTCTAATGACAGGTGGGTTTTTCTCTTGCTTCAACTAAACTAACCTGATTGCACCAACTTTCCACTTCTTTTTTAGTGGAAATTTTTGTTTTATAAAATACAAATCAGTTCACACTCTGAGATACCTCAGAAACTCTTGAGTGCTCTTAATAGTTCCATTATGAAACATTTCCTGTTTAATTTATGGAATTTAGTTATAGATGTTGAGAATAATGAAGATAAAATAACAGAACATTTTTCTTTAACAATTTCATTGGAAATGCAAGTGATTATGATACTGGTTTAAAAAAAAAATTGGAAATTTCATTTATCAATACAATTTGCAAAATGCCCATTTTAAAGATTATTCTGGCAGTGATTGTAAGGCAATTTTTTAATTTTTATTTAGGTAACTTGAACAATTTTGCATTAGTATTAGTATAAATTGTATCATTAATACTTAAATGGAAAATGTTTGGAACTGAAAGTTAGATTTATAATGTATAGAATTTGTACTTAGGTTATTTTATCATAGTCTAATAAATGAAGAAATGTATTGTATTTTGTCAAGTAAGCAGAAATGATACATTAATGAACATTTAAAATGATTTACTTTATAAACATTTTATACTATCATATTGAAGTAGTAACTAAACCAGATTTCAAGATTCTTTACCTAATGCGTAGATAACTAGAAATTTCTTTCCATAATTTGACTGACTAGAAAGTATCTTGTAATGAATGAGTTGAATGATGTGATGATTTCATCACAACAAATACAGTTAAGTTAAATTGAGATTCCTATGGGAAAACTTGAAAATATTTGTACAAAACTCCTAGATTTGTTTTTCCGAAAATTGCACAAACCCCAAGAACACCAATTTAACTTTTACGCTATAGCAGGTACAGCAGTTTTACCCTCAGCATAAGAATTTATTGTAAGCCTTAGCATAGAGATTAAAATAGATTAAATACATGCTTCATTATAAAATGTTAGTGAAGGAAATATTTTGTTTTTGCACTCAAGGCACTCCCATCTATAAAATTATTATCAGTCTCAGAAATACAAAATATGTATTAAATGACATAATTTCAAGCTAATTATTTGGTGTTTTCCTAAGTTCGCAGAATTACTGATTTATTTTTACTTTACATAATACTCTGGCTATCATGTGCTTCCCCATTTCCATTTTTAACTACTTTTAATGCAAAATTGTGTGCTTCTTATCATTTGTTTGCATATAAATTCATTAACCAGAACTTCTAATTCATAGGTTTACATTTGATAAACATGGCTTGTAGAGATAAATTGACTTGTAGGCATTTGAATATGTTTTGATAGTATTTCAATTTTCAGAATTTCCTAAATCTGTTTTTTTATCCCTAACACAAAAGTTGTTTAAAGATAATTAAAAAGATTCAGAACACCAACTTTAACTCTTCGTATGACATCTTTTATTTGCTCTTAACTTTGTCTAAACCAGCCATGTGCTTTGACTTGTGATGTATCAAAAATAAATAATCTGAATTTTACTTAAAATTATTATGTATTAGAAATGGCTTTTCCTCTTAAAGAATTAAAAATTATTTTGTAGGTTTGAAGCCAAAAACAATAGCTGAATTAGTATTGCTCCTCCAAAGACCTACAAAACAAACTGCCATAACATCTAATTCGTCTTCAGAGGTACCAAAGGGCAATGAAGACATTACTGCAAACAGGCTGTAAGTACAGCATGCTTTTTGACTAATATGCATACTTGAGTTTCAGCTTTCAAATATGAAATTTGTGTTTCATATACAGTGCTAAAATGTTTACGTTCTGAGAATAAATGTCGAATTTAATGTTCATCAAATCTTATTGTAATTATATTACCTTTTCATCATATTCTATTAATTTGAGATATGTTCATTTCTTTTGGAAAATGTAATAAAAGTATTTTGATTTTATAATATTTCTAATGCCTACATTTCTTTTGGATTCATAAAGTTTGATAACACATTTATACCTTGATTGATAAATATTTTTGTATATTGATGCTAAAGTCTTGCATTACCGTAACATTTAAAATTACACTCAATTTTGTGTGCGACTTGATGTTTTAATTGCTTTTTTAAAATTTTCATTTTGGCAGAGCCATATCCCTAGTGAATAGTATCCCATGTTGTTCCAAAGATAGTGATGGTTATGAAAAGCCTTTTTACGACATTGATAAAATAGCTTTGAATCAACCATTTTCTTCATTTAACTCTGAATTACATGTAAGTTGAATTTTTATGTACTTGAACACAAGATATGTAGTCAGTATGTACTTTTTATTGCTTATACTACTAACAATATATGTTTTTGGTATCAGCAAATGTTTTATTTTTCATAATTTTTGTTCATTGGACCTTAGTATTGCATTTACAAATAAGAGTTCATATTATTAAGATACACTAAGTCACCTTCTATATGATCTTATATTTACATCAAAACGTTATAATGTGAGGCTAGATTGATCTTTGAAAATAGTCTAGGATTTTTTGTTTACCTTGGATGTTGAACTAATATTTCACTTTGGAATTAATTTAAAATAGCTCCTATGCATGTGTATGTCTTTTCCCTCCCCAGAACTTTCATTATTTCACTATCAGAATCTCAATTGAATCTAAAATTTTCAGGAGTGATAAAAAAGTAGATACCAAATTATAGATCAGTTATGGTATACAAGGTTTAAAAATTCACTGATTGAGGGCTTTAAAACTGATATAGACGCAGGAGCTTTTGAAACAAATTTAATAAATATATTTGTAACCAAATAATGTTAAAACCTCAAACCAAAAAAATTGAACTTAATGATAAAATGATGATTTGTAATCTCTTGATTTCAGATAAGATTATTACATGTGATAGCTAATAAGTTAATTGTCTCTAATTGCTTTTAAATCCTAAAATGGTTATACACAATAGTAACGCATCTTATCTTCATTTAATATGCATTTATCATTATCTTCAATGTAAAAAATACCTTATTTTTTACAATCTATAAAAATGTGTTATTGCTATCAAGCACAAACTATATTTTGAGTTGCAGAAAAACCACAGCAGTAGCATTTTTATTGAAAGAACCAATTTGGAAAAATTGCAACTAATATTTGGAGTGGAATGTAGTAATTTCGCCATATCTCATTAGTTTGTAGTATATGTATTCATCATGGATTTATACTGCCAAATATTTCTTAGTATTGCTGCTTCATTTCACCTTTAAATATATAAGGTTTCTTAATATCAATCTTGTTGACAAAATACATTCAAATTTGTCATTTAGGATGACCTTAGCCCAAATGTTTATTACTACTGAGATTTTTCTTATTGCAAATGAGATTAGTGATATCAACAGAATATATAAAACTATGCTAACTCTTGAAATGATATTTAATAACCCGATTCAGTTACAATACAGTTATTTATTTACTTTTCACCAACATATTGTTACTTTTGATTTATTTAACATTTTTAAAATTTTGTTACATAAAATTAAATAATAGAATAGAATATAAATCAGTGTCACCAACTTCTGGAAATTACAAAGAGGTCCAACTATAAGATATTGGGACCATTGTGGCTCAATGGATTACTGCATTAGCAACCTGTGAGTTGTAGGCAGCGCCAGTTCGATTCCTGTCAAGTGTAATTCCTCCCTTGGTGTATTTCTTTCTTCTGTGTTAGTAAAAATTTCCTTGTGTGTGTATATCCATTACTTGACGTTATGTTTGGCACAGCATGGCCAAATATGGCCCCTGCACCATAAAACACAATGTAGGATTTCAATTGTTTTATATGTGTGTTTGGGGAACAATTTTGTTTATATAGGTCACTACTAACATTATCTTTATATTTGTAACATTTATCCTTAATGTTTCGGAGGGCAACCTTAAAAACATGGGGAACAGGTATTTCAGGCCCCTAGGAGTTGGTGTCCCTGATTCCAATAAAATTGTTATAAAGCAATTTCAACTTAATTAAATTGTTTTGTTTTTTTGCTTTTTCTTTTAAAAATAAGAAATTTGTATTTGTACTTTCAATAACAGTATCTCTCTTTACACTCTTTTTATATTTAGTCCTTTCTGGGGCCAGAATTCATCATTAATAGAATAAAACCACATGTTAGAATTGTGCCATTTTGCAGTGATAAAGTAAGTTTTTATTTAAGTATCAAACCAATTATTGATGAAATTTGAAGCAATTTTAATTATAACTATGTATATTTTTCTGTCAGTTATCTGAATTCTTAAAAAATGAGACTAAATTTGTGATGTAGATTGAAGATCATTTCACGAAAAAAAAGTATTAAACTTTGAAATGATGGTTAGTAAAATAGTAAGTATTCTAAAACCAAAAGATGAAAATTAGATGTAGTTACAAAACACCACTTGTTTCAATTTTAGTACATGTACAGTACTTGAAAAAAGAACTATAAAAAACAAATTAAATATTAATCTAATCAATAAGTTCATTTAGATATTATTCAGCCACTGATTTAGTAATTCTTTTTCTTTATAAATTATTACTTTATTCGAAGTAATGATTAATCCTTTTAAAAAATAATCTTGCTGTTTGTTTTTAAAATAAGTTAACAATGGTGCTTCAAACATTTTCATATTTTATGAAACATTTGCTAAATTTAAAAAAATTATGTTAATTTGAATCTTTTTTATTTAGGAATTTCATAAATCCGCTTTTACAGTTGTTGTTACTTTGTTGACTGGAGA
This sequence comes from Meta bourneti, assembly GCA_933210815.1. NCBI lineage: Eukaryota > Metazoa > Arthropoda > Arachnida > Araneae > Tetragnathidae > Meta > Meta bourneti. Next base: position 57,414,547 of record OW119931.1, on the reverse strand, counting down.
GGCTTTGGATATTGAGTGTGTTCCATCTGTTACTGGAAAACAACTGTATCAAGCTGTTGCTGATCATCTGAATCTCAGAGAGCGATATCTATTTGGATTAGCTTATCTACATGGTTGGCATCTGCTATTTATAGTTTGTCTCTTAATGTTTCTTCTGTTTTCAGCTATTAAATAAAATTAATAAAACTGGCAGATCTAGACATAGTCTGCTAAAGTTTCTTAATTGCTAATATCTATTGATGGCAGTTTTATTACTCACATTTTATGCCGTATTTAAACTAATTTATAATGAAATATAAGCTTTGGTAAGTACATTTCATGCATCCAAATGAAATAAAATTAGTCAAAAATATAAATTTGATTTTGTTTACATTTTATAAGGACCGTGGTAGCCAGTTGGAAGAGTAACTGATTAGCAACCGGAAGGTTGCGAATTCAAATTCAACCAAAGACCATTGTGTACAAAGGGGGCTGGTGCACGTTAAATCTGTCGTGGCCTCAAATGTCCTCATTTTGGTGTGGAAGTTTGGAGAGTGGGGTGCAGGCTTAGGTGACCTCATCATCTGACCGTGGTTCAAAATTAAATTGTGTTGTCCTTGGATCTTTCCCTTGGGGATTGATCCTGGACCGTCGCCAATAGCCCATTGTATTGCTCCAGTGCAACATTAATTAAAATACCTATGTACCTTTAAATTTTATAAATATAACTCTTATTGGTTAATTCTTATATCCAATAAAGTGTAAGAACTTTGCACATGTTACCACAATTAACTTTTGAACATCCACTTCGATTACATCTCATTCACTTGCTCAAGTTGATTCCATATTTTTTACCTCTAAACCTATTTTCAGGCTGTCTCAGATTTCGTTTTTTCTGAGATAGTTTATTACAGATTTTTTGGCTTTCTGCGATCAGACTGCTGAAAAATTTCATTAGAGTGACCTAGGCAGTCTCCTGTGCAGTTGTAGCAATATTATGCAGATCGTAGCTCAAATTAAGCATATTTAAACAGCAAAAAAATTGATGAGTTAATCTCATAAGGGTTGATTATATATTTTTATATCCATTTTTTACCATTCACCAATATAGAAATAGCTCCAATTTTTATGCCATATGTTAGTAGAAATATATAGGTGGGTATTAAGAGCATTGCCTTAATAAAGTTCCGAAATCTATTAATTTTACTGACTTAAAACTTTAAGATATTAATGTGTTTAAGATCTTAGAAACATTCATTGTTTCCACCAACAATTTTATAAAATGGATTTAACTCTTATTCCATAAAAGTTTGAGGGGGAAGTTTTTATTGTAGTATGTTTTGTCTTGAAAATGCTCTGTAATCAATTTATATATTTTTCTTAACATCCGATCATAAACCATGAACCACTATTTTACATTTTTAATGTTCCTACTGCTTTATCTTGACATTGTAGCATCTTCATCAGCTTTTTTATATTAACTTTCAAAAGTAGTTAGTATTTTTATACATTTATTTCATGATAATATATTATCAGATTGTATCAATTTTTGTTAAAGGTTTTTATTTGAATCATGTGTAATTTTATTTCTTAATTTTGCTCAGAATCATCGTCCACTCAGAATGCATTTAAAGTAACTTAATCTTATAATTGACTGATAAAGTAAGGTTTGCAATTTTGCTTTTAAAATATACTTAAGGTAAGGTTAAGTGTTCGATAAAAATGTAATGCAAGCGTTCTCAATTGGTTAAAAGGAGACTATTCTAGCTAAGAAGGCTAAATGATGGTTAAGCATGACAAAATTGTTCTACTTAATTCTGACTGATAATTGTTCAGTATTTGTATGGTTTTATGGTAATTGTTTTTCTGCTTGTAACATGCTATATATATATATATATATATATCACAACTCAAATGCATTAGAACCTTGATTATTCAAGGTAATGTGGACTAGCCACCTTGGATAATAAGAAACTCTGATAATACAGGCATAGTAACACTAAACAGCCTGTAAGAAATTTTGAAAAATTAATTGTACCACATGTACTACTATTGCTACTGAAAGATTCATAAAGCTACAATTAAGAATTATCTTTACTCGGATTTGTATCACTATGTATTTATTATAATTTTACAATAAATCTGGATGTGAGTTACATATCTTTTAAACTCTTGTAGAAGTCCTTAACTACTGAACAGTTTATTTTCAAATTTGTTAAAAAGAATTGACTCATTTTTTATTACGATTTATCATTTATAAAACAGAATTTGCGAATGCAAATGGTATCACAATAAAATTTAAGTATTTAGAAGAATTTTTTTTCAAACAGTAGTATTTACCCTGAAAGTTAGCTTTTTTCAAATAGTTATGCTGTACAGGGAAGCACACTTCAGAATTCTGATACAGAAGAGAGATTGTCATTTACATTATTATATTTACCTATTTCTATTTAAAATTCTTCCTTTCGCAAACTCTAAATTACAAGTTTACAAAATACTGGCAAAGCCGAAACAGAAATGAAACTGCACGGACAAATCGAGAGAGTACCGAAAACAGCATAAATACAATGTAAACAGTTACATTATTAATTGCCTGTTGTTTTGCAGTACTTTAACATTTGCAAACTGCATCATTTTTTTCACATGAATGTATATTAAACTATATTTTGCTTTTTCATATTGCTGAGATGTTTTTTATGTTTACTTTTCCATATTTTTTAAGTATTTACACACTTTGAAGTGTTTACTTTAATGTTTTATCATGCTTTTAAGGTTAGTTTGGTTAATCTAATATTTTAAAATTATTGAATTTTATTTTGTCTTGTATTGGACACAGCATATACTTTTTTGTATATGCTGTATATTTGTATCTTGTACCATAAAACCCAAACCAGACTTGTCTAGGACAAAATGCTGATACTCATCTGCGAAGCTTTATTTTAAGCTTAAGAACCTCAGTATCAAATTCGACTAGGATAACATGAACAATTGGCTAATCAGAGCTCTTATAATCAAGGTTCTACTGTATACAATGTTCAATAAAGCTTTTGCTATAATAATTAGGTTATGAAACATCCTGAAGCTCTTATATTTATCTATTTCTGTGTGATTTCCAGGTGATGAACATATCTTTATTGAGAAGAAGCAACATATGTTGGATTTGTTACATTCCTGCTCAGCTGTTTCTAAAAACATGATTCAGATGCATTTTAGAGTAAAATTTTATTTAGATGATATTCATTTGATGAGGTAATATATCATGAGTTATGTTATTTGTATAAGATTAAATTTTTATGAAAGAAATTATGTGGGTGTTGATCCATTTCTAATTTATATTTTCTAAATCCGGTAGTTGAAAATATATATGTGCTGAACACATGTTAGCACTCCTTCCTGTTTGGGACCCTATTTTTCTCACAAGGAATTTGTTCCAAAGCTGGCTCTATTTGCTTGTTATATAGCTATATTTATAGATAGTCCGAAGGTTCACCCTTGTTTTTAACACTGTTGCAAGCACTTTATCCATTGATAGCCATGCCTCGTAGGAGAGGTCTAACAAATGAAGAAATTCTCAAATTGATGCAAGATTTGTCTGGCGACAAATCTGGATCAGAAATTTCTTCGGATTTCAAATCTCAAAAGAATTAGTTTGAATAGATCCGATAAAGATGACACGAATGTTGCTGCTGTAAATGAATTAGAATCATCAGATCAAAAATCTGTACAGGACATAGAAAATGTAAATAATGTGGTCAATGTCAAACAAGAGAATACTTCATTGCCTAGTTCCAGGAATGAAAATATCGCACTTGAGAGAAACCAAGGAAGAACAATCATTTGAGGATGGGGAAGAAAGCAATTTCCAAATGAATGGTGAAAAAACATGAATGATGGAACTGTTTGGTAAATAGATCATTCGACTAGTTCCATCGGAAGACATCCTCAGCAAAATGTATTGCATAAAGAATCTGGACCATCTGCATATACCATGAGATAAATTATAGATGGGATCCAAGTAGTGCTTGGAGACTCTTTGTAAATGAAAAAATATTCAGACGTGTACAACAATGCACTGAAGCCGAGGCACATCACGAAATTCAAATTGGTGTTTATCTCTCGATGAGTTGGATGCTTTTATTTCATTTTTATATGTGCATGAAGCATTGGCTGCCAAAGAACTCGCTGTTCTAAGCTTATGGAACAAAACTTGGGGACCGAAATCTATAAGTGAAACGACGAGTAATAGAAAAGAATCAGACAGTTTCCTGGAAGGAATGATTATTTACTCTTCGACTTGAAATCAATGATATCACAGAGACTAACCACTGATAAATTTGCTCTGAATTTAGACGTATGGAATACGTTTATTGAGAACTGCTTATTGTGCTACAAACCAAGGGAGAATATGATGAAAAATTGTTCCCTACTAAGGCAAGATACCGATTCACTCAGTATATGCCGAAAAAACTGGTGGCAAGTATGTGGTTTACCATTTGAGTTCTTAAAGTAGTGGACGAAACGTCACTACTGACAATTTCTTTACTTCTATAAAGTTGGTAAAAAAATTTTAAAGTGATAAGTTGTGTGGACACTGTAAATCGTGCTAGGAATAGGAAATAGATTCCTCATTCACTGAAGAAAAAGCGAAGTGAATCGTGTTCCAGCATGACCCATGATACTATATTTTTCTTACCTCATATCAAGGGGGAAAGAACAAAAATGCTTTGCTGATGCCTTCATCCAGCATTGGAAATTTCAGGAAACGAAAAATGAAATCGTGAAATTTTATGACTTTACTAAGTGTGGAATAGATGTATTGGACTAGATAGCCAGAAAGTATTCCATAAAGTCATCATCCAGACGTGGCCAGTTCAAGTGTTTTTTCAATATTTTGGATTTGGCCGCAGTAAATGTTTGTATAATTTACAAGAAAACTACTGGTCGTACAAATTTTAGCAATCGAGATTTTATCTTGAATGTTACCGAAAAACCTTGAAAAAAAGTGTCTTCAAATCAACTTCCAGGACCTAGCATAGGCAACATTGATATTTCTGATTCCTTTACCCAAAAGCGAAACTGTCAAATAAGTCTATGCAAGGGAAACAAAACTTAATATTTTTGCAAATTGTAACAAATCAGTATGTGGCCCTTGCACAGGAAAATCTCAAAATTAAGTATTTGTGTGAAGTGTAACTTAGTGTAATGTAAGTATATAATGAATAATTTATCTTTTAAAATATTAATTTAGATGTAAATATAACTAATGTGAATGGTCAAATGACATAACTATGGATTGCATTGCATTTCAAAGTATACATATACATTCATTTTGAATTATTCCTTTTTGAAGTTAAAAAGTCACTTTTAATTTCAATATCTTCAATATGCTATTAATTTATTTTGAAAATTTTTTTAGAAATCTGAAAATAATTTTACTTGGATGAAAAAATGTCTAAACAGTAATTTAAATAAATATGGGTTAATTTTTTTTAATAATGTTAAGAAATTGAGCATTATATCTCCCACTCCAAGCAAGGGGTCAAAATGACCTCTCACCATGATTCTAGGTATACCGAAAATGCTGTAATGCCAGTGTTAAAATTAATGTTGTATCCTAAATTGTGTTGCAAATTATCTTTATTAGTTAAAGATGTATTTCTATGCATGTTTTACTTTTAGATATTGTATGCATTTTAAAGTGTGGTTAATTTTCTGTTTGATAGGACTCCATATTTAAGACACCTTTATTACCTTCAACTGAGAAGGGATTTCTTAGATGATAACTTCTTTTGTGATCTTAATACAGCCTGGACATTGGGCGGCTTGGCATTACAAGCTGAATTTGGAAATTATGATGACTCCGTATACCACAAAGAATACTTTTTATTGGACCATTATCTATCGTTTTCTTGCATTAAGGATCTCAATAAATGTGATGCAAAAACCAAACTATGTGATTATCATATTAAGTTAAAAGGTGTATCTCCGGAATTAGCTGAGTTGAAATTTATACAGGTAATGTTTTTTCTTGAAATCACTTGTTTTATGTTATCTGTAATACCTTTGAAGCAGCTGGAATATTGATCTTTTTGTTAATTTTATTTTTGTTCTATGCTCTAACTTTATATATATCACAGTGACACATGGGGTTAATAGATGTATATATTTAAGTGCCCTTGAAATAAAAATAATGCCTCTGATGTACTTGAGCACTTTAATTTAGGAATTAAATTAGAAAGGAAGCAATCATAAACACCAGTTATAAGTAATAATTTTAAAGAAATTTCCTCTGTTAGGGATAGATGATTATAATTCTGCTGCCCGTGGTTCTTAAAGGGTCTGATTGTCCATTTTGGTTTTTAAGAGCCTTTAAAAGGCCTTAAACATGTACACACTGCGTATTTTATTTCACCTGCAAAAACCAAGATCAAGTGTCATGAAAAATTGAGGGCATAATATTTATAAATTTGCTAAAAATAGATGTTTATAAAACTGTATCATTTAGATCCAAACCTAGCACTCGTAAAAGTTTCTTCTCCTGTGCACTTATGGGTTAATCTATTGCGATCTATCTGAAATGCTGCTTTAAAAGGTCCTAATTTTTCTTTTCTTGAAGAGTGAGAATATTTTAAAAGGTTTAGTTTTCTGTGCTCTAGTCATCATTTCAATTCATTTTAAATAATTGTATTGAATTTCAATTTTGACTTAGAATATGTCTATTGCTACATTACAGTAGGATACCTTGGTGAAAATCTGTCCCAAAAAAGTATTTCACAAATCCTTCAATAATTTGAAAATTAAAAGCTAGCAAAAATATAATAACTGACTTGAAGAGAGGAAGGTCCAAGGAGTCTACCAAAATAGTGTTCAAGGTCAAATGATGCAATGGTGAGTGGAGCATGTGCCATCATTTTTGTCATGAAAACGGCGGCCCTCTGTGCGGATGGTAAAGTTAGTATAACCCTGGACTGCTATGTGATACTATATGCCACGAGGTGTCATTCGATTTGTCTAGATGAGATCTATTGATACCTGTAATAATATTTGTGAGAATACTTGATTATGTGTGTGAAAAATTGTGATATAATTGAGAACTTTGAAAATTTCCGAAATATTTTAATTTAAAGAAGGCCAAAATGTTAGGCCTAGTGTAAGAACTGGAGTAAGCCATTCTCTCAAGACCCAATGTTACTCTGCACAAGATTTCTCTAAACCTTAACTCTGCCACATTCTTTCTCTAAATCTAAACCTAAACTTGCACATTCACTTATTTCTAATACCCACCCAACAGCCACACAATGTATTCTATGCCCAAAAGTATCCTTCGCTGTGGCAAGGTCTCCTGCCAATTTTTTATACAATAATGCTTTTGTAGTTTTAAAAATTTCTTCATGATTTAGATATCTCATTTCTAATTTAGTCATCAAAAATATCTTGATTCATGGATTTATATATCGAACATTTTGCTCACTTTATGGGTTTTGTTTCACAGGCAATGATGAAATTATCAGAATATGGATGCCATTTTCACAAAGTGTTTCAGGTAAGTTTGTTACATGAATATAGTAATTAGTATATCGTAGTGGCATGTGTGGAGTTAAAACTATGAATCAAATTTTATGCAACTAATGAAAATTGTAATTGGAAACTTTATTTTCAGTTCTGATTTTTTTGTCTTAATATTTTCCAGGATAAACGTAACATATCATCTGGAGTTTGGCTAGGGATTCAGCCTAAAGGCATAGAAGTGTATGAAAAAGTATCAGGAAAGAAAAGTGTTTGTCAAACATACCCTTGGCAAAATATTAAAAGAATATCATTCTGTAAGAAATACTTCTGTATCGCACCCAGAACAGAAAGCTATACTGGCAAACATGTGGTTTATAGATTTTATACTTCCATACTCAATAGGTAATTTATACATTCAAATTATGAATTTTGGGTTACATTTTCCCGATTTCTTATTATTTTATCCATTTCTTATAATAATTACTGCATATTCTTTTTCCAGAAGTCAGTATTTATTTAACATATCCATGGCTCATCATAAGTTTTTTCTCAAGTTAAGAACCGTTTCTAAAGCTTCTGAAATATTTATTGAAGGTAATATTTATATTCAAGTGTTTAAATTGTGTAACTTTGCTTTTACTGATTTCTGCTTGTACGAATTATATCTGATTGGATTTTTCTTGCTTCCCAAATAATAAATTTCAAGATAATTATAACCTGTTTCTGTCATTTTCGGTATTTTATAATGTGTTATGCATGTTTTTGATTCATTAAAGCATTTTAATATAGTAACAAAATGTTCTGGATACCTTAAATTTTGTTGTTTTCGTTGAACATTTTCTGGAATTAAATATTTTTGTACATTTTAGACTTAGATGAGGAGTACTTATATTTTTGTGATAAATCTGGCATGGAAAAAGAGATTGGATGTGATTTGTACGATACAAAGGGTAAATTTCAACTGAAAAGTAAAACACTTCGTCACAGAAGCAGGTATTGAAAGCTTCTTTTCCTTATTGCTTCTTTTCAAAATCTGATATTGCATTATTTTATCCTTTTTGTACTGGAACTGCAAAAAAAAAAAAAAAAATCAAAAATAATTTCTTTTTAATCAATCAAGGATGTGTTTTAAATTCGTTTTCATGTTCTATTTATAAATGCTGTTTAAATTAATGTTGACTTAAGGGTTGAACTTTCAATTCTTTATAGAATTTATTCATTTATTTTTTTAGTTACTAAATTCATAAATAATAGAAATAATTTTAAATAGTTGCAATATATTGTAAAAGATTTTAACAAAGTGCTAATGGTTTAGTGTAGAAATTTGCAAAAAGTAAACAAAATCATGAAAAATATTGAATACGATGAATGCAAAAAGTTTTCTAGATCATCTGTGACTGATTTCAGTATGCCACTTGAAGATAATTTCACAACCAAATAATTTTATGAGTGCAATACATTGTTATTTTGTTGCAAATTTATTTTATATTTATTAATCAAAAATCATAATTTTAATAACATTTTTGGTCTAAGATAATATGTATAAAAATTTTAAAATATTTTGCTATCAAATAAAATCCCTTTCACAATAAAATAAATGTCAAATAAAGTTTTTTCAACTCCCTACTCATGTTTTAAAAAATGCAACCTTTGTCCCAACATTTTTTGACTCCTGAGAATATTTCTGGAACATTACTTGCTGTTCAACATTCAAGGTCAGATGAATGAGTAACAGCCATGTTGTTTTTGACCAAAAAGTGTTGAACACTAAAGGCTGTGTGGACAGGGGCATTGTGGGGAATAATCCAATCACCACTATTCCATTTGTTTGAGGGGTCATCGTGGCTCAGTGAGTTTGCCACTGCACTAGTAACCCGCTAGTTGTAGGCGGTACAGGTTTATTTTACCCTGGGTGTATTTCTCTTCTGTATCAATAGAGCTTTCCTTGTGTATCTGTCCAATTACTTGATGTTTGGTGTAATCGCCAAATATGGCCTATGAGCTATAAAACCCAACCAACCATTTGTTTGCATGAGAATGACAAAGAAAATAATCAATCTCCTTACCAATTCTTAGTAAAACTTTTAGTTCCCCATTTCCAAAACAAACAACTCATTATAATTACTGGTGTTTTCTTTGCCTAAAGTGTCTGGACTAAATATCAAAATTAATTTGGATTGATTTTTCATTATTTTTTGTATTGCTCACTTCTGAAGTAAATAGTTTTTCATATTCTTTTTTAAATATTTTTTTCGTGTTATTTTCATTTTATTTTTATGGTATTTGTAGCTCACAGAATGATCTGGAGTTTTTAAATGACCCATTTACATCAGAAGTTGCTAAGCCGAAAAGAGTATTCAAATTAAAACTTAAACCAGAAAAACCACGTAAAACCCAAGAAAAGACTTCCTTGATACTCATAACGCGATCTTCATCTGTTCCTAATCCTATGAAGAAAAGTAAGTTTAATTCCAATTTGTGTTTGATATTGTGATCAAGTGTTTATTTTTGTATCTATTTTTGCAGCTTCTAACAATGAAAATTGTATTCCATGGATATCAGTTGCATCAAACAATTTTGAAGTTTTGGCTTATCATGAGTTAACTTTTAATATTTGCACTTGCAAAAATGCAGGTGTAATAATCAGCTTTATCAGTTTATCAAACAGTTGCCAAATAAAGGACACATTTTACATTCCCAAATGGTTGTAAAGATAATTACTATAAAATGAATATTGCTAAACATTTTTGAACAATGATCATAGTATCAGTATGAAGATTGAGTTTTCCCTAAAAAATTGCTTAACAAATTTCTGCGTTGAGTAATCCTTACAATTTATATTGAATTTTGAATGTCAGAGTGAAAAAAATATTTGTACTTCTGTTACAATTCGATGGATTCGATTTAGAATTTTATTATACGAGATCTGAAAATGGACAAGCTGAGACAGGTAGACTATTTTTGAAGGGGGTATTCATTTTCTGGAGGAGGTACTTCAATATTTCATAGCAGGGCACTATTTGGTCTGGAGTTGCTCATGATTGTTGCGATTTGGAAACACTGGTGTAAAATCCTAAAGTAGTACTAGTACCCTTAGGCCTCCCGCGCACTGGTAACATTTTTGTTTGGTGATTCAATAGTTCCGATACTAAAAAGTGTCTTTTACTCCTTGTAAGGGCGCATTACGTGACTAAATAGTTGCCACACAGCTCAGTCTTAAAATGGATTTCAAAGAAACTGCATGTGTTTGTGCACTCTTTCTAAGACTAAAAGTAAACAAAGAAACAAACGATTTTGAGTACATCTAATATTGAGTGAGACTTATTAGTGGTCAGTTTTACAAATTGTTTGAGACCTTGAAAAAATATCCAGACACTTCATCTTGTAATCATATAATGGTGGTCTTTTTTCAATTTCACTAATAAAAAATTCTATGTCCATCGACATGATGTTTATTAAGTTTACAATAAGAAAAGGGAGGAAGGAAAACGATACAATGTTCACTTGTTGCAGGCAAGTTGTCTACTAAATAATCACCAGTGCGTGCAAACAGGCCTGAACATGTACATTTTATTCCCACAAATGCGATACTAAAAACTTTTGTCACCCTCAAAATAGAACGGGTTGCATTTATTTAGTTACCTCAACTAAATAATCACCAATGCGCAAGTCTACATTGAAAACAATGTTTCATTTTCTTTACTAAACAATTTCTCCACAAAAATCACCAGTGCACGGGAGGCCTTAAGACCGAGATCTTATTCCTCCATTCCTTTAACACCTGTTACATTCTGGAATGTGTTTACATTTTCACAAATTAATGACAGCAGAGTAGAAGTTCTGCTGTGGGCTTTCTTTCCTGGATGTTTCAAATTTCACAAAAGTATAATGCCTGGATTAATTAACAATCTTCTACAGAGTTTGTACACCTTCTGGAAATCCTTTGAAACTCCTGGAAATTAATTATATTTTCAAGGATTCTGTAAAATTCCTTCAATTTGCTTAATATTACTGGATACATTAACTAGCAGTACCTGCACAGCATTGCCCGTGACATCATTCTTGCTTGTCCTCACTGATTCTGAAAACATTAAGAAAAACAATAATTTTAAGAATGAATCCCACCACCACCCGATATGACACGGGCATGTCGCCTCATTCCTTCCACCTCACTGATCCTTGCTTAGAGAGCTTCATGATACACTATGTTCGATATTCTTCCATTTGGGACTAGGATGTAAAGATTCTCAGTTTTTCCAACTCTTGAACAATCCACATACAGTTGACCATGCGAGAAACACTGTTTAATGAGATCGAGTTCTACAACTTTCAGCGATTGTCCTTGTGCCTTGTTGATCCTGAAGGCGAAACTTAAATGAACTGGGAATTGAAGTTGTTTAAATTGGAATGGGAGATCCGAAGGGATGATTGGGATCCTAGGAATGAATACGTCTTCGCCTGCGGCATGTCCAGTCATGATATTCTTCAATAATATTCGGCATCAGTTTCTTGATAGTCTTGTTCCATTACAGAATGAGGTGGATGCAGATTTCTGATAAGCATAATCGGTGCCCCAATTTCTAGCTGTAATATGTGCGAGGGTACTCCAGATGGCTCCAATGTGTTCAAAAACTCTGTTGTATAGTTCACAGCCTCATCTGTGTCACATGTAGTGTCGATGGATTTGTATTATACAAATACAGAAATTATACAAATTCAAAAGTAAGTTATGAAAAAACCACTACTGTAATTAAAATGTGACTGAATCTTTAAATATAACTATACTTTTAAAAAGTCTTGTTATGTCACCTCACTGATTCCGACAAACAACCTAAATGAATCACAATACGTCATAGTGGAGGATACGCAGATACGTCATAGTGGAGGAGGGGCTATACGCGTAGTACAAAATATTAATTTAAAAATTTTCTAGATTAAATTTTAAAATTCAGGCTTCGAGGGACATTCAGTCACCTTTAGGACTACCTGTGTGCCGAATTTCATGGCTGTAAGTGCTATAAATTCGTCTGGAACCACACATAAACACTTCCTTTTATAATAGTAGAGTAGAAGAATCGTGTATTTTGTTGAATCATATTCTAAGTATTTTGTATTTTCAAGATAAGTACTTGCATTTATATGCTAAATATTCCTACTGAAAGGAAGTTTTGAAGAACATTGGCTTTCTACTGGAGAATCACTGAGAAAAATTCAAAAGCCCAATATCCATGGAAGCAAGATTCTCTTATGTGTTTGGTGGAACATTCATGGTGTGGTTCACTTTGAGCTGGTTAATGTCGGAGAAACCTTTACTGCAGATATTTATTGTGGTCAACTTGACTGATTGAAAGCAGCCATTGCAGAAAAACGTTCTGTTTTGATCAACAGAAAAGGTGCTATCCTCCAACATGATAACGCGAGTCCACATATTGTGAGGATTACTCAGCAAAAAATTAGGGGAACTGGAATGGGAAGTTCTCTCCATACTCACTTGATCTTTCCCCATCCGTTTATGATCTTTTCTGATCCTTAGACCTTTCCTCTTGGGGAAAAATTCATTTCTTATGAAGAGGTCAAAAATGTACTGGTTGAGTATTTTAACTCCAAAACCCCAGAATTTTTTAAAGCTGGGATAGAAAACTTGATAACCAGATGGAGGAAGATCATAGAAAACTATGGTGGCTATATAGTTGTTTAAATGCCGCTTTTTAAAATAATATGCTAAATTTACATCTTACGATAAAAATTATGTTATTTATGAGTACCCCTAATAGATTCTATATATTAACTGAAAAACTTCGCTATTGAAAATTTAAACGATATACGTAGATTGTGACGTTTTTTTATATTTATTGAGGATAAAGATATTGAGTTCCATTAAAAATTGGTTTCCATATTTAATGGAATGAAATAAATATTCTATTCCATTAAATACACGGGAATGTGTTGGTGTTAGTTAATTACATTAAATATTGGTTTCATTGAACTTAAAAATTAACGTCTAGATCACCAGATGGCGCCACGAAAGTTTACCTGCTGATTTGCATTATTAACCTATTTCTATCGCCAGCATTTGTTTTATGAGTGATGTAGAATATTTGGTTGATGAGACAATTCTCTCATCACACGAGTCTGCACTTCGTCATTCTCTTTCGAACCTTCGCCGAATCCGTTCACGCCCAATACTCAATACCGTTCCTGAGTGGCCCTGTGTGTGCACTTTCACGTAATCTTGTTCTGCACTGAACCACCAACTTGAAATCCAAACGGGTTTTTTAAGAAAATTACGTCTGCAAAATGCGACAAACTTTTGAAATTTTTCGTGATAAATAAATCCATTATTACTGTATTATTTGCCAGTAAAGGAGCAGCAGTACAGGGATATGAAAGATGAAATTCTTGTCATTCAAAAAGTAAAAAGGGCATTTTTTGGACTATAAAATATTTTTCAGGAGGGGACAGCTTTTTGAGGTTCTTTAGCACGTGGACCTGGGGTCATAAAACTTAGTGAGCGGATGATCACATGAAAATATTCAAAATACTAAGACCAGATCGAAAAAGGCTTTCAATTATTATTTATGTCTAAAGCCATCTCCAAGGAACATTGTAAATTTGGAAAACTTAAAATGCTGCGACGGCAATTTCTTCATCTACACTGAAAAATTTGATTCATTCAAAAATTTGAAGAAATTAAGATCTACTCGCAGTGCGTTCGTTATCTCCGTTACAGTTGTTGGCGCCACTCTTTAATTGACGTAACTTTTCATGTACTTGGCATGCGCCAAGTACGTTGCCAACTTCTCAGTGACAGATCTCTTAACGTGATAGGATATCGCCAGCCCCCGTTCCTTTCCAGGAACCACTTTTCATATACTTTGGAAAGAACAGTAATTTTCTGTGCACTTAGGATAGTATAGCAATTTGAATCAATGTCATTAAATATAGTTGCAGTCCACTTAAAGTTTTGATTTTTGTGTGCGCTACGACAGGGTCAAGCGTCTTTTTTTAACGGAGAAATCAAAACTAAAAAAGAAATAAAGTAAGCCGTTTTCTACCTTGGAATTATATCAATTGAGATCTCAACGAACGTTTCTGAATGTTGTTTATTTTCTAATTTAATTGAAAATACTATTTTTTCATCATTAATTACTTTTATTAGCATGTCCGCGGATTGGATACATATATTTTGACTGCCAGATCTGACCTGAGGGGGCCGTAGTTTGTGGACTCCTCATTTTTAAAACTGCGTACTAATTGGAATATGTTGTGAATACTCCCATGTCTAGTCTCCATTTTAGTTACACATGCCAGTATATTTATAAAACAATAAGGATATGTGTGCGTCTTTTGACAGCCATCACGGGGTCTAGAGCCCCAACTTAGAAGTGGTCGCCGATACTATGGTACCAGGACTTGAGGTCCAAGTGGGCCCCTAAAAAGTGAAACGTTTTTATAGTTTGCCATAGCTCTGGTCTGTCATAGCACTTAAATTTCTTAATTAGGAAAGGCGTTTTTCACAAGCTGGTGTATGATTTCCAAAGGCAACGAAACAAATTGAATAAAAACTGAATTTATTTCAGTAGTCAACACTAGTATAGTATCTCAGTTATAACGAATTCCACAGTACCTTTCTATATAACTATAATATTTACTTAATGATAAAAATATTTTGATAATAACGAAATTATTTTATTATATAAAATAGCGTGAAAAGTATAACGATTTCTGTTTTTGATTAAAGGAAAATTTAATTTAATAGAAAAATTAATAAAATGTTCTAAATTTTTTTGGAAATGAGAATACTCTTCAATTGCCGACGTTCACTGCAGAATGTTCTAGGGAATTCGGCAACTGAATATTGAACTGAACAAAAAGTTTCTAATAAATCAGGAGATGATAGGGATTTTCGATGCAAACAAACCAGACGGAATGCGAAGATTTTTTCCCTTTCGTTACCCTAATACTCTCATATGATACTTATCTGGGTTACCTTAAAGTATAGTTCATCGCCGTTTTGGTGACGTTGGATGTTTCTAATTGGCTTTAACTAACCAACTATTATATCAATTCGGAATTCACTGGAATTTTTGTTGGCGAAGTCTGAAATCGTATTCGAAAACAAAGTCAATTGACATCAAGTTCGGAATACGCACAGGAAGCACGATCTGCGCAGAAACAATACCATTACTTCTTTTAGCTGGACAGAAAGTACCTCTCTTAAAATCTGGAAAGTTTGATCCGAATAGTTAGTTCAGAGCTTTTTCTTTTAAAAATGTAATATAATATAATGTAATATAATGTTTATAACGAAACTTTTAACACAATTTGTTGTCTCAATACCTTTCGAAAAGAAGTTGGGTCTTAACAAATTTTTTGTTGTATCCGGCATTCATTATATACAAGAATCTATTCAATAGCGTACATGACCCTTTGAGAGGGAATTCGAAATTGTGTGATTACGTTTTGGGGTTGACGCTATACGGATTCACATTCGTCAAATCATCGTCATTACCTCATAACGCTGGCCTTTATCGTTCTGTAAAATGATATAAGCACTGCCGTTTAATAAACTGGGTAAGCGAAATGGTGAATTAAAACGATGTTAAATTCAATGGGGAGACGGCGAACGAGAATCACTGAAGTCGTGGAGGCGGTAAAAAAGAACATTTGTGACTTCACAAGACGTGTTTTACGATTACAAGACTGGGCTGTTACAATACTTTAAATAGTATTCAACATCGCTATTTCTAAAACGCGTGTTAGAAGAACGTGCACTGCAATTAGACGACATCTACTTGTCTTTGTGACTCGTTTAGAACCTGAATCGAGGAACGTAATGAGCAGTTTGGAAGGGGCAATAAAAAAGGGGGCGGACATGGAGGTCGATATGAATAATGCAGAATCTATTAGTGCGTAGTTATCTTGTGGGAAACGTGGAATCCTTTTACGATGCTATCAGAAAATTTTTGTTTGTGCTATAGTTTAGAAGGCTATGAAAATTATTAGTTGTCTAGCACCCGAATTCTGAAGCTTTTGTTCTAGATTATGAGATGCATTTTCTGTCTAGCTAAACGTAAATGGCGGTTGTTTCCTTTTACATATTCCGAACGTGACGTTTCTTGGCAATGGCTTGTTTTTCGAATACGATTTCAACACCTCGCCAGTAAAAATTTCGAAGTACGAATTCCGAATTGATTTCTAATGGTTGATTGTCAACTCAGTTTAACCCCCAAAACGGCGATAAACTACATTTTTAAAGTTCCTCGATATGTATCCTGCGAGGGTATTTGGGTAACCGCGAGGTAAAATCTTCGCATTCTGTCGTGGTTTGTTTGTTGTCACTGAAAATTCATCTCATAATCTTGTTCTTGATGGAATACTTTTACGATGCTGTCAGATAATTTTTGTGTTTATGTGGTTTAGATGGCAATGAAAACTATTAGTCTGGATATTTTAGAGCCGAATTCGAAAACAGGACATAGATTATTAGAGGCGTTTCTGTTATGCTAATTGTAGATGGCGGAAAACGTGTTTCCTGTACGTATTCCGACCGTGACGTCACTTGGCTTGTTTTTCGAATACGATTTCAGCACGTCGTTCCCAGGAATGAGCTTCGAATTGATACATGATAGTTAATTGGTCAACTTCAATTAGATTAAACGCCAAATGTCGCCTAAGAGGCGGTAAACTGCATTTTAAGATACCCCGATATGTATCATGCAAGAGCATTTGGGTAGCCGGAGTAAAATCGCATTCCATCCTGGTTTGTTGACACTGAAAATCCCTCTTATAATCTTGTTCCTTTTCAGTAGTAGAAGAAACAGCGTTGTTCTTATGTTAAATTGATGGAATTCTTTTAGGATGCTATCAGAAAACTTTTGTGTTTCTCGTTAGGATAGCTATGAAAACTATTACTTGGAAGCGAAGTTTATTCGAACAAAAACTTTTGTTTGCCAAAAGAATGGTTCAAAACATTGAATTAGCACATCTGTTTTAAAATTCGTAAATGGTATCGTATTTCCGACAAAACAAGTGTAAATTTATTGTTCTTTTATTTACTAGGCTAGAAGATATAAATGACCAAAGTGTTTACGCTTTCCTGAATTCATGATTCCTTACTGAAATTCACATTTTTTCTTATTTCCCGGCTGAATTCTTAGCACTCCGAATTCAGCCAGGGGCTCTGCACAGGCGTTATTTACGTCTAAACTAGTAAATCGTAGTAGACTCACATCGAATAAGTTTTTATAACTAAATTCCAGTTATAAGATCTGTCCCACTATTGTAAAATCGGTTTTGGGTATTGTCACTTGGTTTTATAGCTTTAAAGAAAGCCAAATTAACAGAAATGGCTACTACAATCTATTTAAGTTGAAGAAAATGGAATTGGAGAATGTAAGAAGTAAATTTTTAATTATTCCGCTCACTTGTCATGTTAAATCTTAACTGGGAGAGGAATGCGGAGCACCTTTCGTTCATCACCCTCAGGTACCCAGGGGTACCGTCGATGCTCAGTGAGTTTGCACACTGCTCCAGAAACCTGCGAGTTGTAAGCTGCCCAGGTTTGATTACTATAATTTACTCGACCTTTATTTCTCTCTTCTGTGCTAGTAAAATCTTTCCTTGGGTGTATATGTCCTTTACTTGACGTTGTCTGTCTTGTAATGGGCGCAGTGAAGCCAAATATGGCTTTTGCGCCACACATTAAACCCAACCCAGAATTACTCAGGCATAGGAAGGTTACTTTGTTCTATAAACCTTAGGTATGAAAACTTTATTGGTTTTTGGGAATCAAGCAAAGGAGGTTAAACTCTAAACTCTTAGGCTCTTCCCAAATTTAGCCAGGGGGCCCTGTAGGCCCATTTGTCCCGAATCTTACATTTTAATGGGATCTCAAATTTATGTTTTGTATGTAAATTTGGATTTGTATATTTAGTAATGTTAACTCCTAGTTTACTTTGAATCATTAATTTTTTTAATTTACCGGAGTCTTAAAAATGGAAGTGGTCCGGGTATCTCTTACCACTAGGAGTACTTGCTGTTAGTTTCACACATCTAGTTGGAGTAGTTAGTTCATACTTTATGGCTAATGGTCAATCTTAATTTGGCAAATACAGATGTAATTTGGATTTCACAGTACTATACCCTTAAATTGAGGCGGTGTTGTGGGAAATGGTCACACAGCAGACGTGTTCGTTGTTATATTCGCTCTATTGAATCGGTCTCTAAGCTCAAGATTTGAAAGGTTATCGAGGTACCGCTTACTCTTCACGTTTCACAATAGAATACGGAAATAACTCTGGTTTGCAAAAATTAAAAAGAAAATTGATTGTTCGAAATGCTCTAAGTTATGCAATAAAAGTCATCCCGAACGGTCAGCGCAAGAAATGACAAAGAAAATAAATCGCCTTAAAAATAATAAAACCTTTCAGTGTCTCAAAGTGAGAAAGGAGGCGTCTTTTGTTCCATGTAATGGCAGATTGGTCTTTGGTGGAAGATAAAAATAGTGCGTCTCTTTTAAACGAGAGATAGTTCAAAGTGATAACATAGACTTTTGAACTTTTGTTGGGGTAAAGGAATTGTAAGGTTTTTGCGTCGGCATGGAGTAAGTACCATTACTTGAGGAGGCTAAAAGGAGACCCGAGGTCAAAGCGTTCCATTCTCTAAATGTTCTATAGAGTTCCAATTGGTGAAAGAGAAATTCGATTCAGCTGTGGTTCTGGTGAATATAATTTTTATACCATACTTCTGTGAAGTCATAAAATATTTTGCAATTGACAAAATTGAAATATGAATTTTTAATTATAATAAATATATAGTGATCCACCGTAACCTGTCGTGTAACAAGAAAGAACCCGAGACAAACCATACCAAAACACTGACTCCTTAACTAAACTAAAATTTATTGAATTACATCCACACACTTCCACAGATTTGCTATGTATGTAAAAACTTTCGCGTCAGGATGAGGAATGAAAATTTCATTTTTTAAATTTTGGTGCTTAAATCTCATGAAATAAAAATTACTATTTACAGTAAATATGCCCTCGTAGTAAAATTTAAAAAGGCTTTTTTCTGTTATGCTAAATGTGGATGGCGGTAGTATTTCTGCGGCGAACGTGTTTACGTTTTCAGAACGTGACGTCACTTGACTTGGTTTTCAAATACGAACGATATTAGCACTTCGCCAATAAAAATTCGAAAGCCAGGATTCCGAATGTATGTGATAGTTGATTGGTCAACGCCAATTCGGATTCTCCGTAGGTTCTGTATTTTTGTCGGATTCTTAAAATCGAAAGGAAAATATTAGAATCACTGGAGGCTATTAACGGGAGATATATTGTGTAGTTTATTTAACAAATATCACATTGGAATGTGTGATTTGACTCGCTTGAGAACTGAATGCTTGCGAATTCTGGTTCAAACTGTTGCAACAAAACCAGACGATAATTACTCGGAAAGGCGTCGATTTGTTCGAATTTCGCACCGCAAAACTCCTATCAAATCACCTCACCTCAATATGCCGTGACGTCATGACGTGGAATAAAATTCTAATCCAGTGTTTATGTGGTTGTTCCACTTCGTGCGTGACCAACCAAAATGCGAGGGTGGCCGCTCTCTGATGAAGATTTCCTGACAGGTGAAAGTTGTCCTTGGACCCTCCCTCCCCCAGACACCTGCGTGTCGCGTGTGATTCCCTTTCCGCGTATTATCTTCGTCGCATTCCGACGATTTTTCTTCGGCGGCGGTGGGAATTTCATGCTTGAGTTCGTCTCCTTTCCTGTGTGCCTTGTGTTGTTTCTTCGATGGCCAGTTTGAGGATTAGCGCTCTTTGAGTTGTATGTGTTGACTTTCACTCGATCATGTTGAAGTTCTGCCAGAGCTATAATGGTCATCGGGATGCGGGTAAGTTGGTTGCTATATTGTTTTTATGGAAATATATTTAAATATTCTTTCGAATGTCGAAATTCTCGACAGGAAAATCTTAGTTTGTGTTTGGATGTTCAGAGTGTTAATACTCAGTTTTTTTATTTGTATGAAATGTCGGTGATCTTGTTTCGGCTTTGTCAACTGAATTGATTTGAAAAAGTTGTTTTGAAAATTATTAAGTGAATTCAATCCTCTTTGTTATGCTGTTATCAACTTTAGAAGTTGGCAGCTGAAGTTGAAGAAGTTTCCCGTTTGGCAACATCAGAGGACGAGTGAATTGACAAGCAGTCAACTATTTCAAATAAGCAGTTTTGAGTTTTTTAACAATGGAAGGAAAGTCAGCCTCTGTTGCATAAGCTTCAAATGTACTCTCGAAATAAATAAATAAATTTCGAGTTTATTTAAATAAGAGTTTTTATTACAAATTTGATTAATTTATTTATAAATATTCGGATTTTAAATTATACATTTAGTGCAATTTTTTTAATCATGTAATTTGAAATAAGTTTACGTTTATATTTTTTTATTTATTTCATATGTACATTTGAAGCTTATGTTGCAGCAGAGTTGCTGGCTTTTTTTCTATTGTTCCAGAAATCTAGGTTTATATACCGGTTTACATATTTTGATGACCTCTTTTGATGATGTTTTGACTTCTTTTTACCGTGGTTTATTAATTTTTAAAAATGTTCCTAATTGTTTCCTTTGACGCATAAGTTTCGGTTTGCACGTTTTCTTTCGATCACCAGCGAAAGGAGTTTGATGTTTGTAATTACTTATTCATTTGTTTTCGATCTGTTTTATTTCGTAGTGTTCGTTATTTGTATTTCGATACGATTTCCGTTAAAAATGTAGTTTGTTCATTCGTTCACAGTAATTCAGCTTCGAAAATGTTTCTCAATTACTAGTGTTCCAACATTTCGATAGATCCACTCCTACTTGCAGAAGGAACGCCGTTTTCTATTTGAACAATCTATTCCAATTCAATCTATTTTTTGGATTTTTTAAGGAGGTTTTAGAATGAGTTCTGTTGTATCACATTTTTTACGAAAAAATATGCGCTTAAAACAATGACAATATATTTTTAAAACTACGTATTAGTTTGTAAAACTTATCCAATCAACATTCGGTATTTAGTTATTTCAATTTCCCCTTATTTTGAATTTTATTTGTTATACTTAGTGGTTTTATGCTAATATGTGTGTCCAAGGACTACTTCATTCCGAACGACATTTACGAACAGAATCAGTTGTGCAAAAACAAGTACAATTCGAAGGAAATCATGTTATTGTTTTTATCTGTACACCACTGCGTTCATGTATTTTAGAACCAGAACTAAAATACAATTTTCTTATTTTGAATTCGTGATACTTTTTTTAATTGATTATTGCGCTATCAATTTTTATTTCGTATTGAGTCTAAATTATCTTTCCGATGCTTTCTGTCAGTGACTGGTGAAAAAAAGCGTAATCAAATAAAATATCAAGAGAATTGTTTAAGCACAATTCATTTTACTTTGTTATAATTCTACTAGAATGGTAAATTAACTAAGAAATATGCTTCAGCTTTTATATTATGAGGGGGGAAATCAAATCTTAAATTTAAAAATCTTTTCTTTATTCCATTCTACTAGCCAATTTTTAAAAACTTAATTTTTACTTGTTGCTAATGATACTTAATCCCCACGAGGAAGCAATAGTTTCGTCATCAGACTTTTAAAGTATGCACATTTTTTAAGTTAAAATTTGGAGGTAAGCTGGATGAAAAATATCTACCTCAAAAGCATTCATGAAAACAGGATGAAAAGTTAAACAACAATCTTATTTTCCAGAAAAAGCAGTCTTGTGTAATCCTTTTCTTATCGCTTATTCCTTCTACTATGCTTGGCGTGTTAAATGCAGTTGTTACTCATGTCTGAGTTCGGTTCTCGAGGATTTTCGTTCTTTTAACCCTCCAAATGGTTTCAATCAAGTCTTCTAATGACGAGATACCTCGTCGATACAACCACCAGGAGGGTTAAATATCTTAAACATATTTCGAAAGCTTTTTGTAAATATTATCTGCTTTATAAATTCGAAACTTTGCGTATGAAGAAATACATTTTTTTCATTTTTAGGCTTCGAGGATACCAATTGTAATTTTCTATAAATTGAACTCCTGTTCTGTGTTAGTCATTTTGCAATAGCATAAGAAACTTCACAGAAAATAATTCCTTGTAAGAAATTTTACCATTACGTGTAGAAAAAAAAAATTTGGAGACTAAAATCCAGTTCTCACATCTGCTCTTATAACCCAAGTTAATTGTCCTCAAGTTAATTGAGGTACTTAGATAACGGGCCCTTCGTGAAATAAAAATACGTACCCCACTTCCATGAAAACTAAAATCTTCGCATTTATTTTTCAGCTTTATTATAATAAATACAAAGAAGAAAAATTTACATTTTTTTAACTGAGAAAACAGTGCACTGGCATTGTAAAAACTTCCTACATTCCCTGGACCCCTTCTATCTCTAAGGCTCCGGTAGCATAGTATCAACAACCCCATATGTGGGGTCATATCTATTATGCTGGGCTGCCATAGGCGACTTTTGCTACTATTTTTCAATCTTGGTGATTAGGGTACCTTTAAGCGAAATCATCTCGGAAAGCTCCTATTTTCAGAATTTTTGGCGGCTTTTTTAAAAATTCACCAAAGGTCAACGAAAATTTAGTCCCTTTTTTAACTAATAGGAATGGATAGGATGGAAAAATATTTTTCTGATTTTTCTTTAGAGGAAAATTTTCTAAGAGATGCCAATTTCGAAGTTTGGCGCCAAGTCGTGGCAACCATAAAAAAACACCGGACTCTGCTAGATTGTCATAAGAACTTGTTGAGAAAATAGTTTTTTAATTTTAAAATTTAGATTTCTTGACGGGAGATCATCAACTTCTGTATTTCATGCTTAATTGGCACAATTTATGTTTTAGCCAATTCATTTTGTATCGGCAACTAAAATAGGGTTCAAGAGGAGACTTTTTGCTACCATTTTTTAAAATTTATGCTACTAATGCTGCAATTTCTCAAGTTCTTTCGGCTGTGGCAGCCCTGATTATATTTGCTGCGAGAACTACTCCCGCCACTAAGTCAGGGTGGTGATTGTCGCTATGATAACAGGGGTGATTCTAGGGATGTCTTAATTTTGTTGGTGAAAAGAGGTACAGTGAACGGCTCTTGTGAGAACGCCATATGGCCTTGGGAGAATCCATTTTTAATGAGGGCCACGGTGGCCCGGTTGGAAGAGTAACGGACTAGCAACCGAAGGGTTGCGAGTTCGAATCCAGCCAAACACCGTCGTGTACAAATAGGGCTGGTGCATGTTAAATCTGTTGTGGCCTCAAATGTCCTCACGTTGGCGTGGTGGGGAAGTTTGGAGAGTGGGGTGCCAGCTCAGGTGTTGCCTCGTCATCTGACCGTGGTTCAAAATTACGTGGTGTTGTCCTCGAATCTTTCCCTTTGGGATTGATCCCGGACCGTCACCAATAGCCCATTGTGTTGCTCCGGTGTGACGTTAATTGAAATACCCCCCCCCCCCATTTTTAATGCCCCTACCAGCCTATCATCAAAGGGTGGCAAAAAATGCATTTATTAAAAAAGCAAAAAGGAATACAAAGGTAATGCATGTTGCAGAAATAGAAGCAAAGGTATAATTTAAATACAAAAACAAAACATGAGTAAAATAAAATCAAGTGGAGAAGTTTGCGCCTGCCATTCTGAAATTCACGTATGGCGATCGCCATGACGATTATCTGTTTCGCCAACTCGTAGTCAGTGCTATGGCATCATGAAAGCTTCGAGCCAGTTTTGTGGATATGCTTTCCTTACGTTTAACATGCCCCCTAATTTAACCAATCGACTCACTCAAAACCACGTAACTCAAATGCCAAATCGCCGGAGCTTGACTATAATTCACTAATACAGATCACGGTAACAAGTAAAACCACATCCAATGTATTTCCAATCTGCCATTAAAAGCGCTTATGTGATAAATTTAAAAGCAAGCATCCCCTGTGGTCAATGGAAAAGGTCCGTTACTACTGCAACAGACAGGCGCAGATTTTGTGACGAGAAATTCTCGTCGGCGTACAATATTTTCTATTTTAAACCATTTATACTCTGAAACTCAAGGAAAAGTTTTAAAGTTGTCCATTTTGTCAAACGCCCTTTTTGTACCAGATCGGTTTTATGCAGTTTTACCTAGTACGTAATAAGATTACGCACATCTCTAGAGTTTGAAGAATGTGATCACAGGAATGCAATGCTGTATCAACGTGATAAATTTATCTTGAATGCGACATCAGGCTCATCGTGATCCAAATCTGTTAAGCCTCCGAAACGGGGAATTTGCAGCTGCTCAGTGACAGGAAATCTTTAAATTTATGCCACTGACTCATTGACCCTTGTCACATGTCCAGGCGTGACGGAGCGGATATTTTTGCTGATCCCGGTTAAGTCAGCACTTAGAAATATATTTCTGTTATTGCTCACGAAAGTTTTTAAAAGCTGTTAGGGATTGAAATTTCGTTTTGGCGAGTTCCGTATTAGGATCTTGGGTAAATATTGCACTACTGGAAATGTTTCAAATTCCAGCGACCAAAATTTGGCCGTGGGCTCACTTTCAGTTGAATTCTTATTACCTGGTATATTTTAATTTATTTATTGGACACTTTCTAAAGCTTTTAGAAAAATGAAACATTTAAATATGATAAAATATTCTATCCTTACATAAAATATTAATTTTCATTTTGTTGTCAAAAACAATATTCCGTCCTTTTAATGTGGTTGATGTGATGACTGCCGTTTAAGTTGTCAGTGAGAATGATGGATTCGTGTGAGAAAATTATTTTTGAAACTTCTGTTCTAAAACTGTCTGTCAAACTTAGGCATGAAATCTGTGATTATCGAAGTACTTTCACGTGAGAACGTTTGCTCTTCAGTTTTAAGTGAAGTGCGAACAAAACACTCAACAACATAGTGTTTGTCAAAAACGAACTTTTTTCTTACTCTTGGTAATTTTCCTGTGTAATACTTTGAGAAGTAAATGGCGCATTCAGATTTTGCAGTGAAATGATCTAGTATTTTCGATTTCAATTATGACAAATGTTGATTGGACTTGCTTAGAAAGCTCTACACCATTTTTATCCACCATGTGTCTTAGATTCATATGTAAAAACCAGTTCTAATTAATTTTGTGTAAGAAAAGATATCCATTCTGAAATTCCACACGAATTTCTTGTTTTGCGTAATGATGGTGTTGGCATATTTTAGGAATTTCTACATTTGGAGATTCATCTTGGAAAAATCTTGTTTTTCCTTTTGGGTCCTTTTTTATAGATTTCTTAGAAGGAAAATGCTCCTTGTGCATCACATTTTCGAGAAAAGTGACTCAACTCAAACCACACATTGATTGGACATGCGACGAAACATCAGACTTACGCACGCTTACTCCGCTTCCTGTGCAGAAAATGTTACTTCGCATACGTATTTCAGCCTGTTTTACGTCGCAAGACTAATATAGCAGTAAAGCAGTAAATTTTACAGACGAGCCAAAAGATTGTACAAACATATTGAAATTTATGAAAAATTTGAAATTTGTAGAGTTCGATCATGTCTTTATTAAACATTTCTAGCATATTTCCTGATTTGATTTCCATTTAGGTCGAACTGGAAAAAGAATCATTTCTCAACTGAAAAACAACATTGACAGGTGCATAGCTTTGCTATGCTGCTTATATTTATGTATAACAAAGAGTGGGTGGGACAAGAAATGAAACGAGGTAGTGTGCAATCCTCATTTATTGAGGGACAAATCTCGGCACTTTACATATTGAATCGAATCATACACGGCAAGCATAGTGCGATGATACGAGAAGTATCAAGTGCTTATTTCTCCCGTTGTATGAGTAATTGTCGTTCAGCTGACGAGGCAGATGCCTCACCATAGTGTTGATATCGACGGGCAAGTTGATTACTTTAAAATTATCTTGTAAATGCCTGTCTCCTGATTCATCAGCTAATTCATGATGGGATCTAGTGATGCGTGTGTCGCCAGCGCGCTTATGATAAGCGTACTCGGCGCTCCTGATATACTCGATAAGTGCAACTCGTCCGTCATGATAGTATTTTGTGTCTTATCTTTTGAGCATCTTTGAAATTGTTAAGTCGATGATCTTCCCTCAGGCCCCCTGACTCGGTCTAAATTTGGGTCTTCCCGCCTGTCCGATAGCGCGACAGGTGCTGACGCCAACGGTATGACATATAAGTCAAACATGTTAACATCTTAGCCCGGCCACACACTAGAGTAGCATACATATTTTGGACCACATAGTGTCGCAGGACTGATGCTGGACCGATTTGTGACTTGCTTTAAGGGACGCGCCACAACTCGATAACTAGCAAAATGTGGGACATTTACGCGACTTTGCCACCTTGCACTGGATCAACCGCCAGCTGCCGTTTATCTCTCGTTTGATGCGTTGTTTTTTCCTCTATCTAACGGTATGTGCATTTTCTCTGTATTTGTTTTCATTTGCGAGTTGTAGCGACTAGAGGGATTGCATTTTTTCTTGACGCACAATTCCGAAGTTGCTATTCCCATATTGTGGAGAAAAAGACGTAGTTTTACTTCAAAGCTTCATTTTGAGTTGCGTCAATTTGCTAGAGAAGTTGGGATATCTATATCCATACCTAGAAATGTAGGTTTTCAGTTCTCAGAGTTGTCAAAGAAAGATTCGAATCTAATTTTCTTTGATAAGTTTCTGTCGATGAGATTTTGTGGGAGTGTTAATTCTGCATTACTTTAGTTGACCAATATTCAAAGAAGCATAATCAAGGAGTCATCTTGTGTTGCGTGGAAAATAACTGCGTTTTGGATACTTAGTGTCCAAGGCATCAACCGGGGCTTACTGGGTTTGCCCACTTCGCTACCAATCTGCTTGTTGTAGGCGGCTTCGATTTCTGTAACTTATCCTGGATACATATCTTTCTGTGTCAGTAATACTTTCCTTGTGTGTGTATGTCCATTACTTGACGTTGTCTGCCTTGCTCTTGACCCAGCCTAGTCAAATATGGCCTTTGCGCCATAAAAACTAACCAAGACATCAATCGTAGCAAATGCAGTCAGTATAAGCTAAATTGCCGACTTGATAGTTTCTGATGTTAAACCAAGTCAGATCTCGACTAAACAGTAAAGTTAACTTTCAGATCAGTTATTATTGACTTGAATATTCAATACTGTTGCAGTACATTACCTGCTATACCTTCTACCAAACACACCTTAGCAATTAACACTCCTAGATTTTGACGATCTTTGTTAAGTAGTGGCGATGATCTCTTTCTTGATTGTCATATACCGCGAAAGTCAGAAGTTGTAGCGCTTAAGAAAGTTAATCTGTGTCTATGCCTCGTTTATCAAAAAATGACCGTTGAACGACTCACCAAACCTGTATACTTATGACAATACTTTGTCTTACCGTACTTATATCGATATATCGGAGCTGTGGAAAATAAGCGTATTTGCTTATCAGTTGTGGAATTCTGCCCAATCCCATCCTATAGAATATAGATGGTCTTCCTATTGAAATTCCGGAGGTGTCACTTGTATTCACTTCCTGGTCTACATTTTTTCTGTTAGTTTGGAATGCGCTGCATGATCTTTCTTGACCCACAGGAGTAGTTGATGTTAGTAGGTTGACTTGTTCCTTTCCTTTGTCATTTTCTCCTGTCCTTTCCCTGTTTTTAAATTTTACTGCTGTCTTAATCTTGCTTGCCATTTTCCTGTCTTATGTCCTGAACTTACATAATTCACCATTAAATTGAGTGGAATTTTGGTTGTGTTTCTTAGTTTAACTAGGAAATTTTTTTACACAATTGTCAAATCACTGAAAACTGTTCCGTTGTATAAATATAAATTAAATACTGCTCTTTGTTTTTACCTCTTTTTATTAGTGCATTTTTCTGCACTGTCGTATCTTTCAAGTAGTCCTAAAAATTAAATCACATTTAAGAATTACCTTTCTGTCCTTGCTATGTAATATAACGCCTCAAAATGCAATTTATACCTCTGAAAACGCTCTTTATAATCTGTTACAAAACAGTTTTTTTTTCATTTGTTGTCTTTTAAAATTGAACTTATTTGTTGTGTTAGATTAATATTTTCTTTTCCTTGTATATATATGTGTGTGTGTGCGCGTGTGCGTGCGCAATTTCTAAATAATAAAATAAATGGAATGCAATATGACCCCTTACACTACTAAATTACACCTACCAATAACAGTCTGATGAAAGACAAGACAACCACCTATAATGCATACTTTAAATTTGTTAGTAAACGAATTAGTTTTAAAATCAAATCCCCTATGTGTGTGAAGTTTTCGTTTCATAAGTAATCAAAGTAAATATCAAGCTTTAATGAAAACTAATGTCAATTCAATAACGAAATGAAAAATCACTAGATGTGGAACTTTCAAAATAAAAGTACACCTAAAATAATTCGTGATAGCAGAAAAAAAGCGAGCATTTTACTAATATTTAATGTGTTAAATTGGCAGATTTCCGAGTATCGTTGTATTGTTTTCACCCTATAACACACATAATGGCTAAATAACCACATCTTTTGGTGTAAATATTTTGATGAAAGTCAAAACTGGTTAGAAATCATACAGGGAAGGTTGCAGAACGCATGTATGCGTGTGAATCCCTCAGAGGGTTAATATCTCATATTCAGAAGCTTTATTTGCGAGGCCCGCAGGAAATTGCAGTTCCTTGAAGAGGCCCACCGAACGATTTTGGTTGGTTAGACCTGCTTTAAACAAACACGTCAATAAAAATGTGAAGAATCTCCAAAACCGAAGTGACCTCAGGGTCACATTTCCTTTAGGTACGGGCTTCACGGATCCGAAGTACTCCAGTCATCTTTTCCTTGTTCATGAATTTTGCTATCTTTGGTAAACACGAGGGTCGCGCTCTTGGGATAGCCATGCAAACTTTTTTTGCTTTCATCACACTACTCTTTTCCCCTTTTCTACTTGACGTTGTGTGACTTGTGTTTGGCGCATCTAGACCAAATACGGCACCTTACGCCATAAAACCCGAAATCAACCAACCCACCTAAACTGAAGTTAAGAAATGTAAATTTTTCGAGGCCTCTTCCATTCATTACCTGTAGTGACATCTTGGTATGCTGTTTGGAAGATTTTTGACAACTTTTTCTGCTTCACGGAAGAACGTGCATTCCGAGACAGGAGTCATTTCTATATTTAAATATCAGTCGGTAGCAAAGAACGACGTTGCTTTGTACGAACGTCTCTGAACCTGCACGCAATCAATGCCACTATCTTTCCCGAAAATATTTTCCGTAATAAGTCTGCTTTCGAAGCGCTTGGAGGATTCCGAATACAATGGAGCGTAATTTACGTACAATGGGATGTTTACTTCGAGTAAACGTCTCTGTTCTTTCAAGGTTGTGCCTGACGCAGTAGCGCTTCGTATGTGGATTCATTTCACGTGAAGAAAGAGGTTAATTGTGTTAATTTTGGAAAAAATGAGCTTTGGAAAGCAGCGAACGAATATCGGTATCCTGTTACCTTTTCGTCTTGAGCTATGTTCAACAGTTTCGCATATCTTGGCAATTAAACTCTTTGATGGGCATGAGAAAAACACCTTTTGTCAACTTGAAAAACAAAAGTGTAAAAACTTTTGGTCAACCTATCACCTTATAAACATATTTTGTTCACAACAGTTTAATACTTTTAGTTTCTTTACCCTAGAGAATACTAACCATTCGTAAAATTTACGAAAGCGGTGGTTAGTTTACCGCTATTATAAATTACGGTTAGTGATCTAGGGTCAAGAGGCTGTGAGGCCTCTTATGTTTCACTGCCCATCTATTAGTCAAAAAAATCATCGACCTTCTACTGAAATAGACGGAGCATTTTCGCCCAGCTTAATGTCATTTCTCCCCATCGCTCGGTTTCAAGATCTCGAGTGAAGATCGCGTGGTTTTGAAAGAAGGCACTAATGGACGAATGATGCAAAACGCTTATTTGCGCTACGATAGCCAGTCTACCCAATTCGATTCCTAAACTCACGTGATCTACGCTTCTGAAATTTTGCCACAGTGATCTACCTGCTTACATGCTCCGTTTATTTCATTAGAAGGTCGATGGTTAATCCTCCAAGTGATTTCGACGAGATCCATCAAGACCTTGTCAGTTTTACTAATGTTGAGACCTTGTCAAGACAACCACCAAGAGAGTTAATATACTTAGAACACTTATATACCTAGCCTCAACCATTTCAAGGAGGTGGAACGTCAGGTGTTTCATCACCCTGAACGGGTTAGTGTAAGTTAGCTTTTAGATTATCTTCTGGTAACGTTAAGTTGCCAAGGTTCGAATATCTTCCGATTTCCGTAATGTTTGCAGTTTCCTGGGATGTTCAAGCCAGTTCCCGGTAATCACGAGGCTCACTCCACATCCATTTTTAAGGCCCCCGGCAATTAAAAGCATAACAAAAGCTGATTAAGAATTAACGATAAAGTTAAACGTTTGAGAATGCGAGGCCCGGCCAAATGAGGCAAAAACAGGAAAATGTCAAAATAATTATTTTTGGCACCTACAGTGCACTCTTGGCATTTATTGCGTTTGCGATATAGATATTTTAACTCTCCTCAAATCATATTGTGGATAAATAAAAATATATAAAAAATTGGTGCCAAGAAAATCGCATTTATCTCCATTGGGTATGTTGGTGGGTTAGGCCACTCTTGCTTTGATAACCTCAAATGTCACAGCCGTCTCCCCCTTTTCAGATGACTATCTGATTTCTGCTTGTCGATATACATGATTATCATTGTTGGCTTCAGGAAAATTTTAGTGAGGTTTCAGGGAGACAATCGACTTTTTTTCGTATGCATGTTTTGAAGAATTTGTAAGGATTCACATTGTACAGGAGTTGTGATGTGAATCAATCCTTCGTTTCAACGCAATGCATCCCCGCTATGCCTGATTCCGAGGTTTTCAATATGCTACTTCAGGAATCACGGAAAGGAAAAACATCAACGGACGCAGGAAGCCATACATGTCCTAAACTCATGCTTTTTCGAAATTAGGCTTCAATGTATCGGAATTGAATCACATGCCTCAGTAAAAATCAGATTGCGTGACTTTAATGTCAAATTGATTTATTTTAATTTTATTTAGGAAAAACATATTTTAAACTTGACTTTCTAGTATTAAAGTTTTTCCTCGATTCAATCAAATTGTGGAGAAAACATTTTCAAGCTCAAAATGTTCTATTGCTTGTTTTGAGGAAATCATTCTTTCTCTGGAAGTCACATCTGTCGCCCATAGGAAGTCTGATTAAAACCCGCAGAGCATAAGATGGTTGGCAGGGTATACTAGAGATCTTAAGGCTCATTTCACGTCTGCTTCTATCCGAATCCGTTCTCTCTTTGGCCAAATATGGCCCTTGCGCCATAAAACCAACCAACAGAATCCGCGCTCCCCTATTAGGATCCGTCAAACCAATGAACGAATAGAACGGGTTTGGTTAAATCTGCTAATCATTCCTGTTTTCGTTGCTCATTGGTTCGGTGAATCCGACTACGAAGAGTGATTCGGACAGACAGTGTAAATGAGCCTTAACAGTATCCGGTTTGAGACCCCACGAGTTCATGAATTAGCGAGATTAATAAAAATGTAATGATTACAATATTATCAACTTTGGGGGAGCAAAGGCACCCTTAATTGTGGCGCTATGTTTGAGATGACATTGCTCGAGCCTTGAACTGAATTCGGTGGTCTACATGTGATTATACCAGCCTTATCGATTTTTTCTTTAAAACTCAGTTGAAATGTATGAGCATACATTTCAAGTTAGTTTTAGAGAACAATAAGGTAGCAACTACCTTAAAGTTTTATATTAACTGAGTATAACGAATAAAAACTTGGGACTATCAATTATATATGGTCTGTCAATTTCTTGAGTCGCTCTCTTGCAGAAGTCTGAAATTAGCCGATTTGTTTGCGGTTTTAAAGAGTTCAAGAAAGAAAGAAAAGTTGACCTTGCTTTCTAATTGGAGACTAACCCGAAGATCTCCCCGTCTTGCACCATTGCCTAAATAGGCGTCAGCCTCTTCCTTGAAGGAAAATTATCGGTGGATGTGTACATCCTTCTAAAAATCTTAACAATCTTACACTTCCATTGTTAAATGAACCCTCCATTTGTGTTAATTAAAGGGGTGTAGTCGGTCAGTGGGTCGATTACTTCTACTTAATTTTCACCATCCTGTTAATCGTAGAAAGCGTTTTGAGTATTGGGCTATTGTGTTTTAATTGCGACAATACGCTTTGGAGATATTAATCGATCCACACTGCTCTATCAAGACTAGATTGTATCTTATTAAGGTTTCCAGTATTAAAAAATGGTTGTGCTGGCACCCGAACACAATAAAATAACCTCTGGTTATGTTTCCTATTTCAAATGCTTACATTTTCGTAGGATCATAACTTCGCGTTCGCGTGGTGGCTCGTATTGTAAATTGAAATTTTCTGCTGGTTTGTTTGAATTCCATCATCAAAATTACATATATATAGCTATATGATTGATGTAAAATGATTCCTGAGTAGTGTTTTTGAATTTGTAGAGAAAATCTAATGATTATTTGAAAGTCATTTTTATAAGATAGCAGAAACAGGCTTGAAAGAGAATCTTTTACCCTGTCATTGAAACAAAAATGGAAACTGTCGTGTAACAAGTAGTGTTTAAAATAGCGGACCCCACCCATCGACCTTTGCTTGGATTTGAAACATGTTCACTGACAAATAACACCTCAGCCTTGACCAATTCGTTCACCTATCATGACAGAAGGGCACTGAGCTTGAATTGTAATGTCAATCATCGGACTTTTAAGGGCAACTGAATTTCACATAATGCTAATATTGTATTCGTTTTTTAATATATTTCACTTCATTGTGTCCTCCGACCTTTAAGGATTCTAAGGTTACTTAAAATATTTAAATAATATCCAACCTATAAGTTACCTTATAGGTCGGATGATATTTAAATATTTTAGGTACTCCGCATTAAAGTTAATTATTTCGTAGAAAGAGACTGTCCATTTTGCAAGTTTTTCATAGCACCTATTTCGGTAATTTTTATACCTTTAATTTTTAATACAACGTTCAAAAAATATTTTCTAATGTTTTAATTCTTTCATAATGTATTGATAGGACATTGGCACTTTTTGCTTTTGTAACTTTCATTAAATTGAAGTGATTGGTGTACTTGTCAAAATCAGCGAATTGAGACATTCTTTTTCCTATCTAGGTGCAGAAATATACTATAATATTAGTCAATCATAAATTATTGGGTCGGTGCGTATGAAATGTCCGGAAAATAACCATCGCACTTCGATGGCGATAACTGAAAAATACAGTACCTGACCTACTCGAAATAATCTCCCTCTGTATTGATACACTGTTGCCACTTGTCTGACTAGGCCATGATCCCGGAACGAAAAAGTCTTGTGGCTGGGATGCGAAGAAGTCATCAACTGCACGGTGAACCTCCGTATCTTGGGTGAACCGTTTGCCAGACAGAAAGCGATCCAGAAGACGAAACAGATGAAAATCTGTAGGTGACAAGTCAGGGGAATTGGGGGTTGAGGCAACCCTTCATACGTACCCAACTCGCGTAGTGTCAGCATCGTCCGTTGTGCGACATGAGGACGGGCGTTATCTTGCAAGAGGAGAACGCCATGCCTGTTTACCAAAGCCGGTTGTTTTCCGGTGCATCTGTCGTAATTCATCACAATATCGTTCTGAAGTGATGGTTTGGCCATTTGGCAGGAAACTGCGATGAATTATTCCAGTTGTAGACCACTATACAGGAAGCATAACCTTCATGGGATGTAAGGGATGGCGTCCAGGATTCTGCTTTGCTCAACCATTGTGCATATCACTTCCGATTGTCATAAAGATTTCTCGTCGCAGGTAATGATTCGCTGCAGTAGAGGTTCTCTTTCATTCCTGGAAAGGAGCGATGCAGACTTCCAAACGTCTCATCTTATTGGCAATTGGCAATTCATGAGGCACCTAAGAATCCATCTTTTCGACCTTACCCAGTGCAGCCAGACGGCGAGCAATTGTAGTGTGGTGGACACCTAGCTCGGCCGCTTCTCACGATATGTTTTTCGCGGTTCAGCTTCAACCACACTTAGCAGAACATCGTCAGAAACTGCAACTTCTCGGTGACCACGTGATTCGTTTCTCAGGTCCATATCTCCTCTTCGAAACTTCGCAAACCATCGCCAAATGGTTCAATCATTGGCTGTATTCTCCCCGAATGCTGTGTTAATGTTTCGAGCAGCAACTGCAGCAGAATGTCTCAGTTTAAATTCGTAAAAGAAGATGACTCAAATCTGAGTTTTCCATGTCGAATTTGGAAGCACCTTACGCCCAAACAAATTAAACCTGGAACTTGTACTTCACACTCGTGATAGTATTTATAGTAGCTCTGGTGATATAAGATGCCTAAAGCTTGTAGATAATTACTTTTAGCTGTATGGGGGTTATTCCCAATATTTATATCATATAATCTTAATCTCAACATCCCAGGGATACCAGTAATTTAACCATAGAGTGCAACACACATAAAGAAAACATTCCTGTATCTTATAGATGGATGCAATTTTTTCTGAAATAAGCGATAACCGCCTACACTTTCCTAGGCTTGTAATATTTTAGTTTATTCTTTGTCTTCTCCAGAAAGTATAGACATTTTCTGTTATAAACAGTATGCGGTCAAAGGAGAAATCTAGATTAAGTGTTGAGACAATGAGGGCTCTATGTAAGTTTTAAGATATAAGTTGTGCCACGGAGTGTAATTTGTATGATAGATTGGAAGATTGAAATTAGCTGCGTACTACTTCACCCGAGAAATATTCATGGTTCGATCGTGAAGTACAGTCGCCGTCTACGTCTGCATAAATTTATGTATGAGTTCTGTCATTGAAGAATAATAGTTCGCTCAATATGTTTATGTTGTAAAACTTTTATCCTCTTTGCTTTATTACATAACCCCACGTTCCGTTTTTGTCTCAAGGAAATATGGTCAGTCTAGGTTTTTTTGTTTGTCTACTCCAACAACTCCATTGTTTGTTTAATGAATCCTTAACATGAAATTTCCTTTTGGTTTATCAGCCTGAAATCTGAAGCCATTATCGTCTCCGAACGTCAATTGAAACCATTTGTCACATGGTGTCGCATGATCTGTGACACTTTAAAGGCCATTCTGACCGCCAA
This sequence comes from Meta bourneti, assembly GCA_933210815.1. NCBI lineage: Eukaryota > Metazoa > Arthropoda > Arachnida > Araneae > Tetragnathidae > Meta > Meta bourneti. The sequence goes on along the minus strand of OW119931.1, from coordinate 57,378,787 downwards.
CCAGAGTTTTGGGATTGGATTGTGAACTGCCTCTTGCCATTGATGCGCACTTGAGGTCAAGACGAAAGAATTACATTTTGAGTCGAGTTGAGTTAAAGGCTTATATTTTTCCTATTCTCTGGCGAAGATGGATGAGTGCTTTTAAAAGAGAAGTGGATTGGGAAATCTAAACTGAGCAAAAAATAAGAATGCAGTTATCCTTCTTGTCAGCTCTGCTTGTAACTGGATTGTGTTGCCTGGTTTGAAGTTGTTGGTAAAGTGTTTATCCTACCACTAATGAGGACTTGTTTCGCGTTCTGCTTTTTTCCGTTCAAGTAATAATTAAGGACTTATTTCAAGGATTAAATCATCGTGTGGAATTTCGTTATGAATTCTTTCGTTGGTTTTTCCTCCCAAAGAGTTAGAGAAATCATACAATTGCAAGGTAACTCCTTTGCTGTGTTCTCAGTTCCTTTTTTATAGGATTTAAATAATTCTTGAATAATGAGGTTTGAACGTTTTGGGGTAAACGTCAAGAAAACTAGTCAAAATCCTGAAACACTTTCAAGGATCCGAACTCAAAACTGTTTTGTTATATTGGCGCTTTATTATTATTTTTATGAAGCTCCCACGGACTTTGATTATCCGTAAAAAGTTCTTGAATTTCACTCCGTACATTATTTTAAACATAATTTGCCAGCAACCTAAAACTTCTAATTCGTACTTTTTTTTTCCTCGCTATCTTTTCGGTTTCTTTATTGCATGGCATTAATTGATTTATACTCTTTATGAAATTTACTTGATAAAAATTCAAATTTATGTGAATTTTTGTGTTCTTTTTTATTTTCTTAAAAATCTGCTGGTGTTGCTAGTTCCTTTTTGTTATGTGCTTGGCCAAGTATGGCCCTTGCGCCATGAAACCCCAATACAACCACCCTTTTTGTTATTAAATTTTTATTATGATTATTCTCTCAGAAATTCTAGAAAATAAATGGTCGTCGTTGACAAAATAAAGCTCTTGAATATTTTCGGAAGTTCTCGAAATATCCATGAAAAGTACTTAAATTTTTTAATTAAAAAGAGTAGGAATCCTATGTTTTACATTTTAAAATTTTGCAGTGTAAATTTTTTCTCCATAAGTTTCCGAAACTATTTTTGTGTGCTTAATTCATTTGAAAAATCAAGGATTGGAATTTATTATGGTTAATACAACTCTTGAGTTATGACTGGATTTCTCTAGAAGTCCTGTAAATTCTGGGAATTTTTTATTTTAAAATTGAAAATTTAAATGTTTTCTTTATATTAAATGTTTTCTTTATATAAAATGTTGTCCTAAATATTTTTAATTGTTGGCAAATTGTTCTGTTAAAATAGTTACAGGTATTTTCTATCATAATAGCTTAATGCAATCAATTAATAAATTCTGGTGAGCGAGTGATATTTTAGAGACTAGTTGGCATCACCTTGGGACAGAAATTACTCTGATTTCTGCATTAAAATTTGCATCTCCAACTAGGTGTTTATAGGGTGGTGATAGCCCAGTGGTTAAAGTCGCTGAGTAGCAAACGGAGAGTTGCGAGTTCGAAAATCCAACTAAAAACCGTTGTGTACGTGGGTGCGCACTAAATCTGTTGTGACCTCCAATTTCTCGCATTGGCGTGGTGTGAGAGTTTGGAGAAGTGCTAGCTCAGGTTTGACGTCGTCATCGGACCGTGGTTCAAAATGACGAGGTGTTGTCATCGGATTTTTCCCTTTTGGGGTACTTGTTTGTGGGAAAGAAAAAATTGCAATTTTTCAGTCATTCCAGGAATGTGAAAGCAGTAAAAAGACAAAAAGGCTACAACACCAAATGATCACATGTTTGATGTAAAGCATTTGAGAACTTGTATTTCAGTTTGTATATAGAGTTAATCCTCTATCAGGGAAACTCTTGAAAGTTATGCAGATGTTCAATTCCATTGACTCTCAACAAACATTTTCAAGTTTATTCAACGATGACTGTTTGAAATCTGTCAAATGAATTTTATTGAAGTTTTTCTTCTATTCTCTAAGAATGAGACTTGATGCAGGGAATAAAAAATTTCCGTGAACATGAAAGGCAAATCACTGAATTTCTTATTCCATTCGAAGAGTTCTTGAACGTTGTAGAACGTCCTCGAATGTAGGTAACGTAAGTTCGATTTCTGTCAAGTTCAATCACCCTGGGTTTATTTCTCTCTTTCATATCAGTAAAACTTTGTGTGCAAGTCAATTACTTAACTTTGTTTTGTGTTTGGTGCAGCTTGACCAGATATGGCTCTTGCACCATAAAACTGAAAATCAACCTTTTTCCTCGTAAAACTTGTCCAACCACTTTCGAACATGTTTAAAAAATTTATCGGAGGTATTTTCTTTGATTAAAATGTTTTAAAAAATCTGACCAAAAAAGAGCGCATTTGATGTAGAAATCAAATTTGGAAACTATATTTTACATTCAATTTTCATTTTAATTAGTATGCTGAAACTATATAAAAACTTAGTTCACTCTCAACCAACATTTTCAAGTTTACTCAACGATGACCGTTCGAAATCTATTAAATAAACTGTTTTTGATACTTCCTTTTTCTATTCCCTCTAAAAATGAGACGCCATTGATGGGGGGGATAAAAAAGTTTCCGCGAGTAGGAATGACAAATTGCTGAATTTCTTATTCCATTCGAAGAGTTCTCGAAGGTTTTCTTTTTACAACACGAAGTAAATATGCAACAAAACAAGGTTTAGCATCGAAATACGACAGGCACTCGGATTATTTGTATTAATCCCATCTGGTCGGGAAAAACCGTACTCTATCGTTTTATGAATTGTTCGCAAATATTTTCCTCGAGGAGCACGTGCTCCGAGTTCATTGACAGCAAAACTGAAGGTTCTGGAACACTGTTGGAACACCGAGGAAACTTAATTCCTCGTTCACCCACAACCTCTGATCCTACTTTCCTTCTACTTTCATCACAAGATCTCGAGTTTTCCATTTATCAACTCGATCACTCCTTTCTTCACATCGTGGTACTCAGGTTTGAGCTTTGAGGGAGTAGAGGGCCTTTATTTATTGAGCTTTTAAACTTAGCTGCAGTTCACGAATTCACCCTGTTGCCGAACATCGTGCGATTTATGTTTAATGGTTTTATTTGACATGGAAGGCTCGGCGCTAGAACGTTTTATTTACCCTAATGTTGCGGAAGAAACCTGGTTTCGAAATGTATTGATTAGAGCTGTAGGTTGTCTAAAAAACGGTCGGCCTCTTTTTTTTCTAAAGAGTTAAGAAAGGATGTGTGGAAATATTTGTTATGAGTAAAATATCAAAAATATATTTTACCAAATGACATTTATTCCAAAGGAAAAATTCTGATATATATTTTATCAGAAGATAGTTATTCGTTTGAAAGTATAAATTTTTATATGTTTTGCAAACGATTCTTTGTTAATGTAAAAGTAGTATCAGAATTAAACTTGTGTATTTGTCTTTGATACTTAGATATTCTTTCATTATGCGGCAATAAAAAGTGTTAAAAACAATCAATAGACGTTCCACAAAATATCGATTCAAAAAGATTCCTTCGAAATGTTATTGCTAGCGTTCAAGAATGACCATAAGTCCCTTGAAAATTTCTGATCATACCACACATCTGTCTTAAAGAAATGTGTATCTGTTTTTCCCTGCTTTTAGAATTCCATTGTAAGATCTGGTAGTTGTCTGATAATTGTAGCTGGACTGTTTTTCTATTTAAAGACCCAAATATGTCTTCTTATTGGTGGCTGCTAGTATCTGCTCTTTGTTGTAGTTGGGTTAATTTTTCAGCTTGTAAAGGAAAGGATAGAATTGGCAGACAAGGAACTAAATGTTTTTTTCCGAGGGATTTTACCATATTTTGATTGACGTGTCTGAGAAAAGAAATGAAATAACGGTATTTTGAGGGTTGACAATACGAAATCTTTAGAGCTAAAAATAAACCAACTGTTGTCTGGAAAATGATAAAAACAAAAAATCTTCTTGAAGGAACTTTTATCGAAAGTAAAATGGCATTCTTGAATTTGTTTTCAAACTCAACCATTAAAAAAAACTTCGGAATCTGCTAGATTGTCATAAAACCTTATTAAAAATAACTGATGAAGCAATGGTGAGGATAGAACCGATAGGCCATATGAGAGGTTTTTTCGCTCAAGCTAAGTGTTTCTGCGGCGGAATGTGCTTCCTGTAGGCATTCCGACCGGGGTGTCATTTGACTTGCTTTCCGTTCAGTGCTTTGCATTAAAAAATTACAAAACTGAATTCCGAATTGATATATGATAGTTGATTGGTCGACGTCACTTAGATTAAGCCCAAAATGGCTAATAACTAAATTTTAAGGTAACTGATAGGTATATTGCGAGAACATTTGAATAATGTAGGATAAATCTTCGCTTTTTGTCTGGGGTTTGTTTCACTGAAAATCCCTCTCACAGAACCGATAGAAGGAAGGACTGGGAAAAATTGATTAGAGCCGGACTATCCGCTTGCTCAATGTTTGTGTATATTTTAAAAACAAAAAAATGTAAATTTTTGTATTGGTAGTGTTCTCAAATACTGTATAATTGTTTTGAATATGATGGACCAATAGAAGAAGCCAGCTTAATCTATAGATGACAACGGTCGCGATCTTTGATGTTGATATGAATTCAAATTTTTTTTAAATCTTGTGTCATTCCCCAAGCAGGCCCTGAAATGTACCGTCCAGTGTGAGTTTTCCGCATCTTCCACACAACCATTCCCCCTGGTATTCAAACTCAATTTTAAAACAACAAACCAAGTGTCAAGCGAAACCAACCATGATTGAATTTGAACGAATTTTATCAGCACCTCATCAACACAACCTTTTCTACTCGGGATGAATGTTGAATGAACTTTTGTCACATAGACATGAAAAATTTGAAAACGAACCATTCCCTCGATCCGCCAAGCTATTTTTAAAACCTTCGAAGGGTCATCCATTTCATTCAAAATTTGTGATGGATGAGTGGTAGTCATTCGCGTTTTAAAGTGTGATTATCTCAAATTCGTGTTCCACCCAATGCTTCAGGAAGTTGTACGTATGTAGATACATGGAGGGAATTCCTGGGCGTAACGTTGCTACAAGCTTTTTGACTTTTGGGCACGAACCATTCCAACAGAATGGGATTCTTCACCTCACTCGATAGACAAACCCATACCTGGAGTGTTTACAAGCATTATGGACAAGGGTCACCAAGATCCGGGATGCTAGAAGACTCCTAAGTGTATTTCTTAGTCCAAATTTTCAGTTTGTCGTTTGGGGAACTTTCTTAGTTGTAGGAAGGCCAACCACTCCTATATATTTTAATTCTTGCCTTTCCACGTCCATTTGTTATTGGGATGATTTCTTCCTTGTCAGAGCAAACGGGGTTAAGTCAAAATTGCTACTTCTCAGAATCTTAAGTTGAAAGTTTAAATCTTTCTCACTCATATTCAGGAAGAAAAAGAAGCATGATTGAACAATTTGGATTCGTAGATTCATTTAGTTTCCATTTTAAGCATGTTATATTATTTGACGAATTAATGATGCACTTGACTCCTTTGGATCGATCAAAAGTCAGACTTAACCCCTTTTGCCCTGAAACGGAAGATTTAAGTTGTGTGTCTCAACAAAATGGGTGTACTCAGTCCAATGATGGGGCAAAAGGCTTCGGTAGCACGTTTGGAAGAGTAGCGGATTACCAACCGGAGGGTTGCGAATTCGATGCTCGATCCATTCAAAGACGTGTTGAGGGGCTGGTGCACAAAATCTGTCGTGACCTCAAATGTCCAAAATATGGAAGTTTGGAGGGTCGGGTGCCGATGATGAGCTTGTAATGTTATTAACGGTCAGCATTTTCAAGAAATCGTCCACTGTGAGGTAAGAGTTGTACTTCATATTTAATTTGTTCCCTTTGTATAATCTTAGGATCAAAATAGTTATTTTTCAATGAAGTCAATATACTCATAAATTAATGAATTTCATCTGGACATGCAATGCACTCAAGGTCACTATCTGGTCAACGCTGTTAAGAGACTGGTGGGCGGATGATTTCATTGCTTTACCTGGCATTTTTTTTTAGAATTAATGAGTTTAACTGGTATTTTTTTCTTTCCTTAAGATACATGTATACTTTCCGAATGTCAATTGCTCGGCTTCTGGCAACATAATAAGGCTACTTTTCAAGTTTTTGAGGTCAGTTTTCAAGTTATCAAAAATTCCAAAATATAATGGTTTATGTTCTATTCAAGAGGTTGTGTTTTCTTAAACTTTCAAGTATTAAGTATTCATTCGAACAAATCAGAAATTCCTTTGATCTTTTGAATATTTTGTTTTCAATTTTTTCATAACGGAACATTTTTCTTTGGCTTATCACTATTACCATGAGCCCTTCAATCGTAATTTGTTTTAACAATTTTACATTTTTATCTGCTTAATGTCAATTAAAAAAAATTTTTTTTTGAACTGTTACAAATTTATTGATCAGGTTAGTTTCAATCAATTAATCACTAACTTCAGGTGGTGATTATTTTGCCTCTTTAGGTAGGATATATTTTAATTACTTAAGAACAAAAACAGCTTGAATTGTATTGAAAAGGTCTTATGTGTGAAATTTTAGTACCTACTACAGTAATGTAATGATTTCGTTCGGAAATGTTTGAAAATAAATTTTAAACGTCATTCCTTCTTTGAATAGAAAAACAGAAAGTAAACATAAAATCCCTGTCTCCTCAAACGACACATTATTTTTTAAGTGAAATCAAAAACTATTTATACGAAAGGAAAACCTTTTGACCATTTTGAAACTTTTGCGCATCAATATTTTTTAAATATAGCGACCAGAAAAAGTAATCTGTATCGAATTGTTTATAAGGCATTGTATTGCTTGTGTGTACTTTTCGCAGCATGTTTCCTTTTACATTTTAAATTGCCATTTTAATTTTCCGAAACATGGCTTCCTGGGAGAATTGGCAAGAAGAAATTGTCTACATTTGTTCATCAAACTTGGGAAGTTTCGAACGACCCTATAAAAATAGCTTAGACCGAATTTTCCATCTACCAATCGTCTAAAGTTTGCGTGTGGTGCTCTTAACAGCTTGGTCGGCACCAACTTAGAATGTCCTATGAAAGAACAGCTTTAAATCCGAATTGTACCTAAATTTTGAAATTTAGAAATTCATGCTACAACCTTAAACTCTGAACATCGCGAGATTTCTTAGAAGTGTGGTATGCTTTTCCCACTCTACACACGTAATGACTAAATAATCATACCTATAAGTTTAAAGAATCCTAGGTTGGTAGTTAATTAACGTCCCTGTGTACAAAGAATCCTAGGAAACATTCAGTTGGTGACGAAGGTCGAAACTAGTTAGAAGTCATGCAGGGAAGACTGTAGGTTGCATAACGGATGTATGTGTGTGAACCTCGGAGGATTAAAACAATTTACCCGACGATAAGACTTTAAAATAAAAATCGTTCATTTGAGACGACAAATATTCTTGTGAATGAAGAAACTCACGGACTATTAACCGAAATATTCCACTGTGTCCTGGTGTGAATGAAGCTTAACCATGACGACGTTTGCAATTGGTCACCCCTTAATATCATACCGAATCCGCTGGCGAACCAGGATAATCGACGCAACGGTGCATCCCCGAAGTCTTAACATTGTTGTTACTTTTAATTTGGTTTCGCTCGCAACATACGCTCCGATGCGACGGCGAAAACCTGTTCTCATCCAAGACCCAGGCCAGCCGTGTGTGACCTACTGTTTTCTCATTCAAAAGTGGTCTGTGTTCCTGGGCAGCCGCTCTCGATCTTTTTTGCCACACGCTTTGCTTTTGTTTGGTTTCGCTTGTGCGTCTGGCTCTTGAATTATGAATAAGGATACCCTCCGGAGACTGGACAAAGTTAGTATCTGTTTCTTTTTGTTATCTTGCGTCGCTTTGCCGAGATTGTCTGTTTTGATGGGTTGTTTTGTTTTTGAAATATCAGTAGGGGACTTCGGCGAAGGGAACGTTTCCAACGGTTTTTCTCTGTGTATATAATTAAGACTCTTCCCTTTTGTTCCTTGACTTGGGTCACAAGACGTCCGGAATTTGCGGGTGCTGCCCGGATTCCACCGGGAATGATGAATTGTCCCGATTTTTCAGAGAAATCATCAGTTCAATCCAAGTGTTGTGCTTGAACCGCTTTGTGTACAAAAAATGTGTTCGTCGTTGACTGCAGTTCGCGGAATTGTATGAGACAAGTCGGATTTCTTATTTATACTGTTATTTCTTGTTTGTAACAATGTTTATTTGACCGTTTCAAAGCATAAGTTTTGTTTATTTATGGTAAGGTATCTCTATTATAACAATTTGTTTTATTAGTTTTAAACGTCGGCATTGGTTTTTATGCAGCTTAAAATATTCCAGATTTTTTCTTGGATGTTGGCAGGTTTGCCAATGTACCTAGTGCCCATCGTTGTACTACTGAAAATTCTTTGGAAAGTCGCGGCAACAGTGTTTGATAGTAAAATCTGTTGATCCGAAATCCTTTTGTATTTCACGGTTCTTGATTTACTAGATCCATATAGTAATGCCAGGATTCATGCGTCATCTCGAAAACCAGAAATCTTCGGAGATAATCATTTCCATTTCATTTCAATACTCCTGAAAAGAAGAAAAACTGCCTAGAAAGATCTAGATAAAGGCAGACTTCCATAATTTTCTTCTGGATGTATATTTCCTCAATTTTACTCTTCATTTTAAAAATTAAATTTCATTTTTCATAATTTTACTTTAGAATTTTGCCAGATTACATCTGAGGAACCTAGAAAAGGGTGATTTTTTTAAATTTTGAATCAGCACATGAAAACAAAATAGGCAGTGGTTTCAACATTTACTATTGAAGTGTGTACTTTTTTATTACTCTTCCACAATTGATACTTCTCATTAAAAATCACTCCACCTGTCAGCGAAATACCCCTCACTTCAGTTCTATTTGCTATCGTTTTATAACTTCATTTGTGTTTGTTAGAATGATTGAAAGCCGCTTGTCCTCACTGTGAGAAGTATTATAATCCTATCTGCTTCAGTAGCGTAACGTTGATAACTGGGGATGCCAAAATAAAAAAATCTAATGAGTAGATTTAGACAACTTTAATAAATAAACTCGATTTGCCGTTTTTTCGCCACAAAGAAAAAAAAATACAAATATCCCTATTTATCAGCCATAGAGAGCATTATAAATAGCCTACAGATGGAGATTTGATTTTACATCCAACCCCTCTTAGTTCTCCAACTATGATACAGAAAGAAAAAATATCTTAAAAATATTCTCAATATTGGTTCACCAGTTTGTAGAAAATATTTTGGACTTGTTTCCTGCATGTTTTCGGACTGGTCAGGCAATATGGATATTATAATATATGATTGTTTTATATCATTCACGTTAGTAACTTATCGACCTGCGAGATGTAGACGGCGCAGGTTCGATTCCTGTAACTTCCCCTATGTAACTTTTCATTACGTGATGTCTGGTATTTGGCTCAGCTTGGCCAAATATGGCCGTTGCACCATTAAAACCCAAGTAAATACGTTAGTAGCTGAAGTGTCCGCTGTGCTACTGGTCGAGATCTAACTTCGTACAATACCCGAGTTCGTATCCCGATCTTAGCATGGTGGTTTGGGCGGTAGTGGAATTAACTTTGCACTGGAGCTGTTGGACAACGGGCTGTTGGCGACGATCCGGGATCCATCCCGATGAGAAAGATCAAGGACAATCGTATATTTGAACCACTGTCAAATGACGAAGTAAACACCTGAGTTGGCACCCTACTCGCATGGTGGTTTGGAATCCACTTTACTGTAAGATCTCTTTCTTGGCTGAGGCATTTTCTAAGAAAAGAAGTACATGCCAATTAGATAAAGTTCACACAGAATCGAAAAATCATGACAGTAATTTTCTGGATTGATTTTTAGTGTAAAATAATTGTTTCGTTTCGACTGCTCAGTGTTGAACAGTGAGTTTCCTGACACAAGCGCTTATGTTGCCTTACAAATGAAACAAATAATTATTTCATCCGACTCTTTCTTCTCTTCCGTCCTCTATTCAATATCTATTTTTATAGAACCAATCTTTCGATTCCTTTTTATCTTAAAAGGCCATCGACCATGTTGCGCTGTATAGAATCTCCCCAAACCCGTAGACGCGCATGCTGGACGACCTACATTGCATTGTCCGGCTGACCTTTGCAACAACATGTTAGATAATTTTGACGACAATGCACAATGAAAGTGGCCGTTGATGCTGTTCAGTTTGCATGAACATCGGCCTTGTTGCAGATGATGTCAAGTGCATGTCAGGTTTCCAATGTACCACATTCGTCTTTTTTATTCGCATTGTTACGTATATTTCAGCCATATTCTGCGTTGGAATGGAATATGTCTTTTACTTGTAGAGTTGTTATATTTGACTCTTTTCAAGCTTATCGATATGATCTTTTATTCCTGCTTCCCTGTGAAGAAAACTTTAGTTGGCAAATTTTGGTGTGAATGTACGGCTGTTAATATGCACTGAATATTTGCTATCGAATTTTTTAAAATTTCCTTTATCCGGGCTTTTGTTGAAATCATATCTTTAAATTTTGTCTAAAATGTCATTGAATATTGAAGACCAATTATCCAGTTGGAGGTCGATGCATACCTGCTCCGAGAAATACTGGCCCCTAGTCCAAGGAAAAGAAATACGGCTTTCTCAGACACATAATGTAATGCCCTGTCTGCGTGTGTCCATAACTTCATGTCTTTTTTTCTTGGTGCAGCTTGACCAAATATGGCCCTTTGGCCATTAAAACCCAATCTGGACCGTCGTTATCAAATTTTAAACTTCTTTAAAAATCCTTTTCCGGGCTGTTGAAATCATTAAATCAAAATTCTTTAAATTTTGATTAAAATGTCGTTGGACATTAAAAACCAATTATCCAGTTGGAGGACTGTATCCCTGGTCCGAGAAACACTAGCTTCTAGTCGTAAGAAAAGAAACATGGCTTTCTGAGACATAATGTAATTCCCTGTATGCGTCTTAAAACTCAACTTGTAATGGAATTAACACGAGTAGCTCTAACCATTTACAATAGTTTAATTTAGAAGTTAAAACATACAATTTACATACACAAGTACAGGCACAAACATTAAAATATCTTTGGGGGAAAGGTTACAGGGATGTGTTCATGATCGCAGCCGGTGTGAAACTGCTTTTGTTCTCACTTTTAGTTCGACAACAGTTCTGAGGTTTATAGCTCCGCAGCTGGCGCTGCCCTCGTAGTTCACTCGTTACAAACTTGCACCTTTTCCTTCATATTTCGCATTCTTATTTCTGCCTTTCAGAAAGGTAGCTTAAGAAGTTTTTAAAATACCGATTGAAATTGAGATTATTATTCATAGTCCAGTTTTATATTGATGTAAGGCCTTCGCGGGTCGTATATTGTGCTCCCCTGCTTATACAGAATACTTTTTCTACCCGTATTTATGTTAAATAACGTGAACACTAATGCACTATTGTGTTTAGGCATGCGGGTCGGGAAAACGCATTTGTTTGTTCGAATGCCCGATGGTTTCGTGCCTGTTTGTTTCCGAGCTTAACTCCACCCTCCAGAAAACTTTCCCACCGTTCCGACTTTCTCCTGGGGTCGATGACTGGAAGTCATTTTCTTACTGCGGCCACTCGGGACAGTTTCCAGAATGCATTTGCGGTCAACTCCCGATTATCCTCTGTAATTGGAGGCCCGAGTGACGCGGATAATCTAAATGTTAATGCAGTAGTTTGTAACCTTTTAGCGAAGATGCACTCTAATAAAGTATTTTGTGGGGAAAGATTTTTGATCTTTTTACTTACCATCTATATTTTGCGTAAAACAAAAAAAAAATTAGTTTTTTAAGGGGCGGTGGAATACCCCTCATCTGGAGTACTCCTAGATTGGATTGGACGCCGTATGCGAACAGTTTCGTCTATGTGGCTTTTACCTATATAGTCCGCTTTACCTCAGGTTCCAATCGAAGCACTTAGCCACCACTACCACCTTATGACCCTACTGTTAAAAGCTCGCAGAAAAGACAGCTATTCTGCATCAATTGTTTCATACTTTCCCACAGCGGCCCAAACGCCGTTTGGTGTGTTCCGTTTGGATCCTGATGTTTACGACTTTAATTAATCCCCTTCAACCTAAGTAAGTCCAATTGTAGGACCGCGTTCTGTCACCTGTAAATTTGGGATAGGACTCGACTGGAATTCCATCACAGTTAAATGTAAATTCTCAATTCTAATTCAATATTCTAATTTAACTTGCTTTAAGCAAGAGCTACAACGCCCGCCCATTCGACCATCAAAGTTAAATATCTTCGATCGTGACCAGTTGTTGGGGGGGGGGGGTGACCACTTGAGTGCTATCTCGACTCGCGGGTGCGTCAAAAATTTTGGCTCCGCTGAATACTTAAGCTAATCTAGCCCCTTCCACTAATATTTTTAACATTTTTTTTTTCATTTAAGCATTATTCTGATTTTCTCCCTTTTTCTGACGAGATGAGCTCCGTAAGATATGTCCAGTCTCTTAAAAACAAGTGATAGGCAAAACATGGACGCACATATATATATAATGATGTAAGAAAAGGATTACAAAATTTGTAAAATTTACAGAGAACAAAATAATACAAACTATATACAATTTAGGGGAACAATACACAATGAACAAGGATGCATATTCAATAAAGGTTCCAAGTCATCTCAAAGGATAATTGTAAAATATGGATAAAAGAAGTTATTTAAGAATAGTTCGATTTTTTTCGAATATTTTCTATTTCTCATCTTTCATAGATATACTCAATGTTGGAGCTGTGAAATCCCATCATCCCCGTAATTTCTGCTACAGTTAAAATTCGGGAACAATATTACATGCTTTACAGAAACTCTTTTTAAGGACAGATCGAACGACGGTGAAACGGCATTATTACAATAAAAAAAATCTTAAATTCAGATAATGAAAGCTACGAAAATCGAATCAAATCAATCATCGATGGTATGGCAAAAGAATAGTTGTAAGAAAATACAAACTACCTAGTGTTATCAAATAACATTTTAAAAAAATTGCGAATATCTGATATATTGCGAGTTAGATTCCTCCCTGGGTAATTCTCTGGTGTGTCAGCAAAGCTTGTGTATGTATGATGTTGTTTCGTGCAACTTGGCCAAATATAACCCTTGCGCCATAAAATCCAACCCTACAATAGGTAATTTTACTAAAGAATTTCAAAAGTGGATATGAGTAGCCATAAATTTTAAAGAAGGTTTATGAGTGTTAGATAAGTTGAGAGATAACTACGGATGTTCTGAGGGAACACAGTCCAATTCGTCTGCAATCTTCCTGTCAGAAAAATGTACCGCCTTATAAAAGAAAACACGAACTTTTTCAAATTGCGTATAAAAATGTTATTTCCAAAGAGGAAAGAAGTCATTTATTTATGCATGCATTTTCAAAAGAATCTGCCCATTTTGGCAAAATAACACAACCAATGTTATTCGCGGGACGATTTGTATTGATCCTCGTTTCGCTTTTTTGCCCGTGGCTATGAATATTTGCTTTCTCCAAGTATCGCCATCCTTGCTGCGTTTCTGAACGATTGATTGCCGATGGCGATTTGTCTGCTTTTTGAGAGTGGAGAAAAATTGTGATTCCACTCTCGGACGCCGATTCTGGGGAAATCTAATTTCCAATTTTCGTCGCATCACACAGCGCAGTAGACCGAGAATAATGACCATGTAACACAATTTTTCTCTTGTTGCCTGGGGCTTTTGTGCTTTGCAGTCCAGAGCCGTCGCAGCTATGTGGTATGTATGGGAAGATCCCTCCGCTATTTCCTTATTGAACAGAAATAGGTACACCTTGAAAATGCGGTGATTGCTGGTGGGATAAGATTGGGCGCTTCCTCTACTTACGCGACGTTGGTATCGCGTATTGAAACATTGTTGCTTTATGCCCCTCTACGGGGTTCCCACGGTCCTTGAAAGTCCTGGAAAAGTACTTTGAAAAATCAAGATTTCTTAGTCCTTGAAAAGGTACTTAAATTTAAATCCCGACAACATTTTAAACAAAATTTGTCCGGAATCAAAAATTTCGAAGTAATTTTTCGCTATGGGGAGATCTCTCCACTGTTTATTGTTCATATAACGCTGGTATCACGGGACAAAGATGTTATAGTATTGTTCTCGAATCCATCGTCATGTATGTCTTGCTTTTGGCGCAGCTTGTCCACTATTGGCACCATAAAACCCAAATCAACCAACCAACCATCGTCATGTATACGGGGTTTCACGATCATTGGAAATTCTGGAAAAGTACTTAAAACCAAAATTTCGTTTAGTCCTTTGTAAATTACTTATTTTTACCTTGGTCATCATTTCAAACAAATTTCAGACCACAAAAACTTACAATAAGTACACTTTTCGTCTTTTACCTCCTTTTTTATTGTATACTGCCAATTGGTTCGATAATTTTACTTAAATTTGCTTGCATTATTATTTACTTAGAAAAATTTTGCAAGAGGTATCAATTTTCCTAGTAGTGACGTTTTTATTTTGTCCTTTTTTCGAATGCAACCTCGTCATTAACAAATTGAGATTGTTGTAAATGTTTTAGAAGTTCTTAAAAAGTACTTTAATTTGTATTAGGTTAAATATTGTGAGCCCTATTGGAAATAAGAGGGATTCTGAATTTTATTCAAAAACTTAAAATGAAATTTTCTTGCTGAAAATGACATGAAATATGAATGACATGAAAACGACATGTCCTTGCCTAAACTGCAGGTCGTTGGGGAATGTTACGTTTCCTTGACTCGTCTATTGAGTGATTGAGAGTAGTTTCCTCAATCACCTGTTTTTATAATTGAATTAATAATCATCTTTGAAATGAAAAGGTCGTCATTGGTAAACTGTCGACTCGAACTTAAATTTCAGGGTAGAATTTTGGCACTGACCTGCCATGAAAAGTTGCCTCTATTTTGTAATTGATCCTTCAGAATCTCATGGAGCTACTGAAACTATGTAAATCTGTCAACGGGTTATTGATTTCGTAAGTCTATTCTAAACCCGACTTTACTCTGCACCTTTTAAAAATAGTTTTTGTCTCTGTGAATTAAGCTGGGAACATATTCGGATGCACGTCCACGGGACTGAAGCCATCCCCGGAATATTTTTATTTGGAAACTGTTTTCGCGAAGGTGTAGGTATGTCCGTAAATTAAAAAAATCCTTAAAGGCATAACATTCATATAACTTTACAGTAATTCGATTGGGATAGGGAATTGGATGAGAGAAAATTGCACCACCACCAAAATTCTTCTGTGGCTCAGTGGGTTTGTCCACTGCGTTAGCAATCTGAGTTGTAGGCGGAGCAGATTCAATTCCTCCATGGGTGTATTTCTGTCTTCTGTGTCAGTAAAGCTTTCCATTTGTATGTATTTCCAGTTAATCGTTGTTTGGCGCCGCTTGGCCAAATATGGCTCTTGTGATATAACTCAACCAAATTCTCTGAATACGTGACTGACTTAACTTACTTTAACTGTTGGTAAAATAAATTAACTGAGTAGGATTCAGGTATTTCGTCTCTAATGTAGAAGTACAAAATGTGTACAACTACTTTCACGTGTTACTCCGAGCGGCATACGGGGTCGCCGTGATAAGTGGGTTTGCCCACTGCGCTAGCAACCTGCGAGTTGTAGGCGGTGCAGATTTGATTCCTCTATAGGTTTATTTCTGTCTCATGTGTCAGTAAAGTTTCCTTTGTGTGTATGTTTCCATTTACTTGATGCCCTCGGGGACAAATCTCCTTTAGGTGTGTAAGGGCTTCATGGACCCAACATACTCTAGTGATCTGTTCTTTTTACATGGGGTTTACTGTCTCCCGAGATACCCAAGCGATCTTTGCCTGCTTTCATCCCAGTACTCTTACCCAATTCCTCTTTTCCCCCTTTCACGACATTTTTTACTTGACGTTCTCTTGTGTTTGGAGCAGCTTGGCCAAATATGGCCCTTGCTTCATAAAACTCCAAAACAACCAATCATTTACTTGACGTTATTTGGCGCAGTTCGGCCCCTTGCGCCAACCAATAAAACCAAACCCAACAGCATATGAGATCGCTGGTGCTTACTATCCCTTTTCTGTTTTCAGTGCGTGTTCACTTTTCATCTGGTTTTCGACAAAGACAATAAGCATAATTTCGTTTGTGGAATCGTATTTGTTCATGGGGCTCTATTTTGATGCGACATCTCTGGTAAACAGGTGCGTGCAAAGTTAATGCTTAACGGCATGACTGTTCAGAGCAACCCCTGGCATGATTTTTCATGTTTTGAGATTTATGTGCCCCATTTAGCTCGTAAAAGATCAGATGTGTCAACAAATGATGTACACCGCTGGGGTTTACTTAGAGAGGTTATTGCTACTTCCACTGACCCCAAAGAAGAGCAGAATTTCTCTGAACTTTGTGACATGTTAATGGCGAGATTGGATCTGTTCCCTATTTTATTTCCCTAAGTTTTAGGACGCTCAATTTATATACACATTTCACTGACGTACGTGGCACAGAAATCAAAATTATTTGTATACTGGAGAATGACTACAAACGGGAAAATTTTTTTTAATTTAACCGCTACGGAATTTATTCACCAGTTTTGCCGCTTAGTTTAAACACGTCGATTTCAGCTATGGAGCTGCATAATGTTGCTTAAGCTACGCTGAAGGGCTTAGTTTTCTGATGGAACTCCAGTGTTATGGAAGGCTTTGAGAAATCAAGATAGAAATCAGCGTAGAAAGGAAAATGTCAACGAACGTGAAAATAGGTCTAGACGTCAGAAAAACCGAATCGCCTTTGAACAAGTCAATGAGATGCAATTGAAATGAACGTTTAGGAGCTAATTGTGGTAACGTGACTAAGGTGCGCACTTTTTACCATACAATTATTTGAACACCAGTAAGATCAAATGTTGCTTTATATTTTTGATTAATTTTATTTGATTTGAAGATACAAAATAGGCATATCGATGCTTATATTCATTATAAATGGATTTAATTAAGTACAAAATGTGCTATTATGCCATCAACAGATACAATTTAGAAACTAGCGTAGATACTATGAGCGGGTTTACTAGTTTTACATAAAATAATTGATACTCTAGAAACTCTTTATTCTATACGATAGGTAATTGAAATTACTTTGCACTGGAGCAACACAACGAGCTATTGGCGACGGTCCTGGATATCAATTCCTAAAGAAAAGATCCGAGGAAAGCACCTCGTATTTTTGAATTACGGTCAGATTAATTACGAGGTCAACCCATGAGCTGGCTGCCCACTCTCAAACTACCACCCCACGCCAACGTGAGGACAGTTGATGTCACGACAAATTTATACACGACCGCATTTGGTTGGATCGAATTTCGAACTTGCAACCCTCCGGTTGCTAATCCGAGACTGCCAACTGGGCTACCCCGTCCCCTTATTCTATACGAATGGAACTAATTATGACAAATCTGAGACTGGCGCTGAAGGTCCTGATTTTCCACCAGATCAAACGTTAGTCTTTGGCAAGGACCCCACATCGATGTAATTTATGTATACGAACTGCAAGCACTGTTTGATTTGAATTAAAGTTAACGCCTCGTTCTTTCCATGTGCCGCCACTTCGAAAAGCAACATTGGTACCAGTGCATCTCATCACGCTAATGGAGAGGTGAGAGCACTTAGATCACGTTTCAGATTGTGTATGAAATCCCGCTTTTTATGCAGAAACAAAATTATCTCGAAATGCGCTAATTTCTGACCGAGGCCATCCATTGAATTCAAACGAGGCAGGTTAGTAGGCAGTGTGGCCCAGTTTGATTATGATCCAGTTCCATGGAATGCACGTGTGAACACACCCTCTTTTCTCTCCCGTATCCACCAATAGAATTGTTTGATATTCTGTCAGAAAAAATTTCTCTGCGAATTTATATGAAAAAAGAATTTATTTTGCAGATAATATTCTGTCCCTCACGTGACATCGTAAAAATTAATAGCTTATAGATTGACCTGTTATTGTACGATAACAGTGTTCAATTTTCAATGACAGTTAAGAACTAACACTTTCATTGAGTTACTATTAGTAGCTAAAAGTAGTAGTAGGAGTGAGTTAGCTATCACTTTCAGTAGTTCACTTATAGATTGACCTAACTGTTATTGTGCAATAATAGTGATAACAGTTATTGCTAATTTTCAATACCAGTTAAGAACTAACACTTTCAGTTAGTGAGTAATTTAAACACTTAGTATAAAAATTTAAGTGAACTGTTAAACATAATTAATTTTTATATCAAGTTCGTCTTTTTAAAAGCTATTTTTGTAACATTGCTATTATAACCCTGCTATTTTAACAGCTATCAGAATAACAGCTATTCTCTATATTTATATTTTTTATCAGTCTCGAATGATTGTCAGCTATTCTCTATATTTATATTTTTTATCAGTCTCGAATGATTGTCAGCTATTCTCTATATTTATATTTTTTATCAGTCTCGAATGATTGTATGTGTGGATTGTGTGCACAAAATAATTCGAGAAACTTCGAGCCCTCCTTCAATAAAGATACCCTGTTTTTATACCAGCCCCTGTCACTAATGTGTGCTTTTTTTCTTTGCATTGTAGGTACTACTGTATATATAGTAGATAGCTGTAGCAGTTCCAGAGGCATTCAATATTTAGATTAATACTTGGTTGGGTTTTGTTTTGTCGCAATGACCATATTTGGCCCAAACTATCGGTTGCTCAGTGTGTTGGACCGCGGTAGCCCGGTTGGAAAAGTAGCTGATTAACAACCGGAGGATTTCGAGTTTGAAACTCTTATACATGAGGGCTGGTGCACGTTAAATCTATCGTGGTCCCAAATGTCCTCACATTGGTATGGTGAAGTTTGGAAAGTGGTAGGCCAGCTCAGGTGTTGACGAAGTCATCTGACCGTGATTCAAAATTACAAGATGTTGTCTTCGGATCTTTTCTCTTCGGAGTTCTTCCCGAACTGTCGCCAATGGCCCATTGTATTGCTCCAATGCGACGTTAATTCAATTACCTACCTTATGTCCTCTGCAGTTCCGATGCCTTTGCTTGAACCCTTCGGAGAGGGTTCATGTGTACACTTGTGGACGTGTATTATCATCCCCTTCTAAGATTACAGCCTCTAACGAATTGTGCTCTTAATTTTAATTGCCTCAATGTAAAAAGAAACAGACTTTTGTGTTCCACCTGTATGATACGCTTGAACAAACAGTCCGCTCCAAGAAAAATGGCTTCAATTGTGCCCTTTGTTTCTTCCCACAATCGCCGCAGTTGGCTATTGGCAAGTCACGCCGTTTCACTTAACGCTGCTGGCCTCCAGCTAAAACGAAATTGAAGAATTCTGTGCTTTCAAAATTACATTGTCGGCTGCGGTATCATTGAACCTTTAGCAATGTCCTATTCGATTGGTACTCGCCCATTTTTCTAGATAATAAGCGATCTCGGCTCGTTTTATTTGCAGTCCGTAATGTGGATACGCATCGAGGCATCTTCTGCCTAATCTGGGTTCTTGTTTGTGACTGGGAAACGAGAATTGGTAAAACGAGAATTTCGTGTGATATCTCCTCCATAATCCGCTTTTGGTGGGATAACACTGTTATAAGACGGTAGTGCTGCTTTTTCGTGCTGTGATAATTTAAGGGAAACGGGTTGGTGTATTCTTTTGTTTATTTCTTTAAACCTTATATCTCTTCCGTTAGGAATTTTAATGAAATTCGAAATTGTGTGGTGGTGCCTTTCTTCCCTTTTTGTACCCGCAGTCTTCCCTTTGTTAAAGTTCATGACTGGGTATATCAACATGATCTTTAACTACAAAAAATGTGCTTTCATGTTTTCGTAGATTTTATCTCGAAAATATGAAGAATACGTATTTATTTCCTATTTCCTTTTGTATATTACGGAGCGTCGCCAATAGCCTATTGCGTTGCTCCAGTGCGACGTAAATTCACCTTACCTATCTTTTGTGTATTGCTGCTAGTCTTAGGAGGCGCAAGTTCAATTCTTCCTTGAGTGCATTTCTCTCTTCTGTGTCAGTAAAACTTTCCTTGTTGTGTACGTCCATTTCTTTATGTTGTCTGTTTTGTATCTGCTCAGCATGGTTAAATATGGCCGTTGTGCCATAAAAACCCAAAACAACCCAACCCTCTTCCTTTGTGTGTATGCCCATTACTTGACGATGTTTGTCTTGTGTTTGCGCAGCTTGGCCAAATATAGCCCTTGTGCTATAAAACTCAAGCCAACCTCAAGTATTGTTTCATAATCTTTATGAAAGCGTGTTGTAAAAAGTACAACATTCACACAGTTGAGCCAAGCCACAACCTCATTCGCAATGTTACGTTTAATGTGACTAATATTACTCACATTGAACAAACCGACCTCTTCTCTGCTTTCTATCTGAACGGTTTTTCCAAGCTGCTTTGATTTTAGTGCTTGAAGTTGTTTTATTCATAAAAAAATGAAACGGTTTTTTTCCGATAGAGATCACTCTATCGGAAAAAAAAACATTTGGTTTGTCGCTCTACAGTAGTTTTTTTGCTACATGAGATCTAATTAGACCGGAACGTACGGCTTAAAGTGGAATTCCACCTCTACCAACACCCATGGCTACGCCGGGATTCGAATCCAGAGCCTGTTGAGCAGAGCGCTAACAGCTCAGCTATGAGGCCGGATGAGAAACATCTGGTAGATTTGTTACGCTAGACTCAACAACGGCATCTACGATTACAAAGTCTGGATATTGTGGGATAATTATCTCTGTTCATTCATTACTAATCCAAACTGAAATGCTTCAATCAACATCACAAAACACAAAGCTCGCGTTTCTTCTGTTCAATCCTCTCAATTAATTCGGATGGGAATTAAAAAAACAAGATTGTGACGTTGTAGTAAAACCCGTGATTATATCGGAATTATTTTGTCCTCTAGTGATCGTCAGCAGAAATATCCTTAAATGAATAGTCCTTGGGATGAAATCACTGGAAGGAAGTGCTGGGTATTTCTCTCTGTTCCTCCTTGACTTCCCCATCAAATCGTGTTACAAGGTTTCTGAGAATGAGAGAAAACCGCCGACTTGGTACCGTTGAAGTCCAACAGTTTTCGTGAGAAAAATACTCGTGTCTTTTTTGCCAATTTCGTCATCTCTACTTTCCGACAGTTTCGGTGCTGGAGGATATTCTTCGTGATACCGACTTGGAAAATTTGTTGGATAAACGACTCTAAATGCAACTTAGGTTTGTGTGAGTTTTCTAAAAAAATTTTGTTTGCTAATATATAAGCGGCTATGTTTGTAATATTAACACCTTATGTTTGGGAAGGGGGCTGCAACCATAAATTAGTGGGCTCGAGGGGGTCACCCTGTAACCCGATATAGGGCTGTACGACTTTGAACGAGATAAGACATCATATTTGGCTACTTTAAGTATCTGCATTTGTTTGGAAGGGTGGATTCTTATAAAAATATTTGAGGAGCCAAAGTCTTGATATATCCGGCTGGTGTGTCTGAGACGACCCACCCTGCATATTTGTCTATTCTTTATGTGTACTTGTAATGATTATGTTTTATAACCCTGGCCTTCCAGTCTACCCGTAGGATATAAGGCTACTCGAGATGCGGTCAGAAGCAAGGTCTATAAATCTTCGGTCAGGAGGACCTTTCCTAGGCCCTGTAAGGTCCTCAGGGCCAACAGGACAAATATAATACTTATGTTTTGACCCTTATCAAGAAGCATTGGGGAAGTCAGACTTGGTGTTTTGATACAGCCGCCGGAGGGGTGAGCCTTTATCATAAAAACACTGGGGGAGCCAAAGACTTGTCCTGATGGAGCAGTTGTGTCTCTGAGACGAGCCACCATGCATATTCGGTACATTTTGTGTCTGTATTTTTGATATTTTTATTTGGGGAGGTGGGCCCTTACAAAAGGTGCCAAAGACGTGGTGTACCCTGATATAGCGACTGTACGCCTGAGACGAGCTACTCTACATATTTGGCTACCCATAGTATCTCAATCTAATATTTGTTCCTCATGTTTTGAAACATTTATTCATCGTGCTAAATGGAAAAGTGTAGCCTTTCTAATAAATTCAAAACGGGGAACTGCAGAGCCCCTACCTGGAAAACATTGGGGAAAGGGCGTAGGGTTCTTGGACTAGGCGCCCCCGTTCCTTGATTCATGATGTATCTCTGCTGGGACTTCGAGGATGTCACGATTTTACGAGACCTAACGTCTCGCAGCGACATTTGCCCCTTTTTAATTCTGCTAGCTCTCAACTGAGAAATTGAACCTAAAATTAGGTTTTCAGACTTCGCACTCACTTAGGTAGTGACATCAAAAGAGTCAGTCTTGTGTATCTCCACTCAAAGGCAGGAAGCGCCATGACGGTTGAACGATGTGCAACTTGTGACTGTCTTCGCAGTTCGCTGGATTTGCCCATGGTGGCTGGCTATTGAGCAGTGACTCCTTTTCCTGAACACACAACATTTACACTTCACTTGATTCGTAATATAAATATACGCTGGGCTCCCACACTGGATGGTAGGTCGCCGGTACCATGGTGCCGGGAACCGATGTCAGAGGGGGTCTGCAAGGTATCCAAGATTTTTGTACTGTAACGTAGTGGGCCGGGTGGTGTGCCAAAAAAACGACAAAGCCCCAAATACAATTAAACTATACAGTTATTTTAAAACACAGAAATTTACAGAATTAATAAGGGATTTTTCTTCCTTGGTTGTGGGCGCTGCAAAAAGGGAAATATGAACCGACTCAAAAACAGCCATCGACCGAGCACCAAGAAAACACCTCTGCTCAGTTCGAGTTGTGGAACTAATCTCGTCCCACCAGTTCCGGGGACACCCCACCGGGGGACAGTTGAATCCCAGGGGACCATCGTGCACCCTTAAAAACCATCTGGATGGGACGGAGACCACCCCGATAGAAATTTTAGGATTTACGACCGGCGGTCAGTTGTGCAAGTCTTGACTGACGCCGAGCCGTTGCTATGGATGTTGCAGTACTGCTATGTGTTTTCTGTTTCTAAGTTTAAAATTTTTAAAACCTTCATTAAGCACTTATAATAAAGTTTACGTGCAAAGGTTTGTTTGGAGTTCTATGCCACAAGGACATTTGACCAAGTTCACACACAAAATTGACACCGTCAAATGGCATTGCAGCAAGTGCGATATTGGAGACCGGAATAAATGGGGAGGTCCTGCACATCAACTTTATAGATTGGGCTTTCGAAAAAGATTATGTGTCGACATTCGTCACAAACCTTATTAAAGGGATTAACGAGAAAATTGCCAGTATTCGCTGTCAGTGGAAATAATAGAACAATAAAATTTCAGACCTCAATAAAGTTGTAAATTTTACTCAAATAGGAAAATTAAGATGTTGAGAGAAAAGCTTTTTAACCTGCCTTATTACCACTTTTTCTAAAACGTAAATCTTGTATTATCCAAGGTTATCTCCATGAACCAAAAACGTATAAGAATTCTCTGTAATGGTTGATTCATTTTGTTATTCAATTTTGAATATTTTTAATTAAACGTCTTTCAATCGCCAATAGCAACTTTGCTAATTTGAATAAAATTGCCAAACATGCAATTTTCCACGAAAATTTATCGCTTCATTGGAAGTTGATTACCATAATCCTCGCTATCTCATTCCTCTAATCAATTGTGTTTGCATAAAAGTTTATTATCCGTTCACAAGGAGCTTAGAGTGGATGGAGTCACGTGAGCTCCGCAACAAAGAAATTATCCGCTACTCGTTCTCGTGACGCTTTTACTATACCCCAAGCTTTTGTCTTTGACTCCTTATCTGATCCGCGAGAGATTATGGGTTAGCATCCCCCTAAGGCATTCAAGTAGGACCGCATATCCGAGAAAAAGCAACCCTGGCAATATATATCCATCGGTAAATCTGGAGGGAAAGTACTGAAATGTTTGAGTTTGATGTCTAACAGTAAAAAATAATAAAACGCGCCAAACAAAGAAAACGACATTCTTACTTTCCAGACTTTTCTGATAGCGTATTAAGCTAATGGAATAAGTTTTTATGGCGATAGATTTGCATGCGAAATGGTGTTTTGCTTATTCAACTGTTCCAGCCTTTCCTCGTATTAGCCTACGGTGATTGATGCGTGCAGGAAAATGGAATACTTTATCAACAATTTTTATCAAGATTTTAAAAAATGCATTGTTTTTAATTCATTTAATGAAAATGTCTTGCTGTAGAAATCAACCTATTGTCTGAAGACTTAAGTTTCAAGGGCATTGTTTCATAACCTCGGCTACCTGTACAATTCTTTACTGGACATGTGTATTGTGGAGTAGCATAACTAATTATGTGAGCTTTTTTGTATTTTTGCTGTGCAGAGACAGATGAAGTTAATCACTTACATGTTCGATACAGTTTTGAAAAATCAGTTTTAGATATTCGAATTTTTTTTAATTTAAAAATTGCACCTCGTATCCTTGTATTGAAATGATTTTCCAACAAGTGTAAAATAATTCAATACTCATTGATAGGTTTTTGTAAGTATTGTGGTAAAAGTTCGCATGACATCCAAATTTTCCAATGCCATCATAAAAGGGGTAACAATCCTGTATTCCCCTTCTGTGCTGTAACGTTTGGATTTGGGTATGCTCCAATTTACATATCGCCTTGAAGAAATTGGGAAACTTCAAGCAGACAACCCGACCTCGGCACATACGAGAATCGAACTCGTAACCAAACGTTTTCAGTCTACCAATTTTCTGAATGCGACGCCTTTAGACACTTACTTTTTTTTAACTGGAGGCCCACACCCCTACAATCTGACGGATTAAATGTTAGATGTTAACCTTTATCGCAAGAACGTATGCATACATCAGTATAGTTTGCATACTGATGTATGAATACATCTAAAAAGTTCAAATAAAATGGCCATTTGTATTGAATTATCCATGTGTAACAAATATTATTTCTCTATGTGTCGAATAGATTTTTTAACTCAAGCTTGCTGTAGTTTTGCCACCCCAAATCCTGTTTTGTTAACAACTCAGATTCCATTTGCATGCACTCCTAAAAATGTATTTCCGAAACACTCAATCCTCAACCTGCACATATGTATTGAGTTCGGCTTTTTCCTTCTTACAATTTTGTTCACCTTTACTTTATTTTTACAAACATTTCTGAAGATTCGAAGTATTCTGAACCTAGAGAAAACATTACATTTTACAGTACAAAAACTTCACATTTCCCGTGTTCATCGTTTCTATCATTACGTTCTGTGTGAACACTGACGCGATAACTATTTATTATTTCCTATCTACACATCCTGTATTGTGCGTTCATAAGCAGTGATTAATCCGATTATTACTTTTGTATAAACTTTCACGGCGGACGCGAAAGCTTGTGAATCAATCCAGTCTCTTCCGCTACCACTGTGAAAAAAACTGTGTCATTGGTTTTGTCCTTCATCCACGTGACTATTTTTTGTTTTGGAAGGACTTGCTTCTTTCTAAGGCAATTGATTGTTTTGATTGCTGGAACATTTCGCTGCCATGAATAATTATTCTGGTGATGATTTAGAAAAGCAAAGATTAAATAAAATCCCTCCTACCGGACTGGGCGACCTGAGCAGCTCTACCTGGTGCGTAAACACATTTCTATTGCTCCTATCACATGAGGTATCGCTGCTATCAAATCGCGCCCGACAGTCGTTCCTCTGCGACTTACAAGTCCGCCATCCTGTTAACCTTCCAAGTGGTTTGATCGACGAGATATCTCGTCCATCAAGATCTGATCAATTTTTCTAATGACGGGATAAGTCGTCATCAAGATATTGACGATTTTTTTTTATGATGACGAGATCAAGATCAGGTCAGTTTTTCTAAATGACGAGGAACCTCGTCCATCTAGATCTGGTCAGCTTTGCTAATAACGAGTGACCTCATTCAGACAAAAACCACCAGGCTGGTTAATCTGTTGTTTCTATGGCGAGTCACACAGTGGTCCAACATCAGTCCTGCGACATTAAATTGGCCTCCCTTTAGTCATCAATTACGTTGTAAGAATTTTTTTTATCACAAACCCTTTGTAGGGTTGGTATCCCCTGATTGAGTTGAATTGTGGAACCTTATTTTCACACACCTTCACTGGCAATTGGACAAAGCAGTACAGGATGTTGGTGAGAGCGAGACTCATTCGAAAGAAGTTGCTTAAAACTACCGAATTTTTTGTGGGGGGGATGCCGTCATGGTCTTGTGGGTTTGCCCACTTCGCTAGCA
This sequence comes from Meta bourneti, assembly GCA_933210815.1. Lineage (NCBI taxonomy): Eukaryota > Metazoa > Arthropoda > Arachnida > Araneae > Tetragnathidae > Meta > Meta bourneti. The sequence continues at coordinate 57,352,378 of OW119931.1, read as the reverse complement.
ATCTGCGATTTGTTGGCGGTGCAAGTTCGATTCCCTCCCTGGGTGTATTTTTCACTTCTGCTACTTTGTGTGTATGTCCATTATTTGACGTTGTCTGGCGCAGGCCAAATATGGCCCTTGGGGCCATAAGAACTCAACCATCCAACTAAACGAATTTTTTTAGGGTGTTAAATAATAAAATTGCCATGAAAATCCCTCTTTGAGTTAAAGAAATTATTTCTCTCCCGCTTCTTGTCATCTTATACGTTGTGGGATTTTTTTATTACGACAAACCCTTTGATAGGGTCGGTATCCCATGATGGAGTTGAATTATGGGACCCACATCTTCAGTGACCATTAAGCACAGCAAAATTCCGGAGCATGACAGGATGTTGGTATAAGTGCCCGAAAGATTGCGTACAAAAGACATTGATTAAAATTCTTCCCACTTTTCTTTTTGGTGTGTGTGATGTAATAAAATTCTTGCGTTTGGCGACACCATGTACAGCTCCAAGTCATATTTCCAGGCAACTAGTTTGACTGAAATCTGACCTTCACGTAATCACAGGCTCAATTTCTTTTACTACAGACTACATTGTTCCAACTTTGCTACATTGTTACACAGTCCATTCCCACCTTTTCCATTTTTAATCTAACAATTTTTTAAAGCGGAAGACAAAGTTGTTCCTTCCACTGCAGAATATGGGGCATCGTGATGTCGATATCCGCTCCACATCTATCCATTTATTGTTTGCAACAGTTTTCACGTGAAGAAGCTGTTAACAGGTTTTGGAATTGCGGAAATAAGCGCGAGGGATTATTAATATGAGAAATCCGATTTCCCCCATCCAGGGATTGCGAGTTCTCATTCTTAGAATTAATCGGATTTTATCACCCCTAATCTTTTTTGAAAGTTGCCAGAAACCGGGTTCTTTTTTTAAAGGCCAAACCTGTTTTGTTTCAGTTCAGGTGTAATACCAAGAATTTTTGGTTTAGTTTTAATCCATTGCATATATTTGTCGATAATAGTTTGCAGTTACGTGAATCATACTTTAAAATACTCCTCATTTTTCAGAAAACCATTTCGTATCACCCAAGTTGCTTCACACAAATATGATTTCAGAACCATTTATTTTTGTATATTTCACAACTCTCTTAACACTGACTCCGGTGAGAAGGCAGTTGACCTTGGGAAAATCCATTTGTATAAAGGTGGTCAAGCTCTCAGGGGAAGGGCTTGCCATACTCAAAATCATTTATGGTGACCGCCGTAGTTGATTATTGGTTTCGCCGATTCGTAATCACTACTATGGCTTCCGTCATCGTAAGATAAACTCGGAGCCAAGAACTATGTTAAAGACGCCAATCGTGGAACCAATTGTTTACGTTTAACCTGGCCCCCAATAAGAAAATTTACACATAAATGCATAGCAGTATTAGTCACAATAGTATTAGTGGTATATAGAGATAATCAGGGGTTGTCAAATAGTTTAATTGACCGGGGGGGCATTACAAGGCAGGATCAGATAGTGTAAAAGGCTGGTCTATAACTGATCTACTCTCCAGCCACATCTTGATTTTATGTATCGAATGCATTTTTTTTCATATAATATTATAAATATATCTAATATTTATTCCTACGGGTTTGGGTTGACTTGGTGTGGAATTTTGAAGAGTGGGGTGCCAGCTCAGGTGTTGACCTCGTCATCTGACTGCTTCAAAATCGCGAGGTGCCCTAGAATCTTTCCATTGGGGATTGATCCCGGACTGTCGCAAATAGTCCGTTATGTTGCTCCAGTGCGACGTTAATTCAACTTCCTACCTAAGGGTTTGGGGGCAATCTTAAAACTATTGGGGGAGACAAAAAGTCGGATGTGGGATGTAATGTAGGATGTGGCTCCTCTGTAATGTACAATTCCACTTTTGGCCGAAAGGTGGAACAGATCAGTATGGAAAGAAAGCGTTCTCTTCGGTGCACCAATTCTTTCTCGATGTCGTTGGATACAAAGAATGGACAAATCAAGTTGAGATTTATCCCTCAAGTTAGGGTGGGATGGCTCAGTGGGTATTCCCACTGCGTTAGCAGCCTGCGAAACGGTGTAGACTGTTAGATTCCTGTGAGTATTTCTCTCTTCTGTATGAGTAAAACTTTCCTTATGTGTATGTGTAGAGGGCCGCGGTAGCCCAGTCGGAAGAGTTACGGATTTGCAAACGGAAAGTTGCGAGTTCGAAACTCGATCCATCCAAAGACCGTGTACACCGGGGCTGGTGCAGGTTAACTCTGTCGTGACCTCAAATGTCCTCACGTTGTAATGGTGTGGAAGTTTGGAGAATGGGGTGCTCAGTTGTTCACCTCGTCATCTGACCGTGGTTCAAAATTACGCTGTATTGTCCTCAGATCTTTGCTCGGGATTGTTTCCGTATCGTCTCCAATAGCCCGTTGTGTTGTTCCACTGTGACGTTAATTACCTTGTATGTGTATATCCATTTACTTGTCGGAAATAAAATTGCTTGGCCACATTTGGCCGTCCCTCCATAAAGAAAATAACCAACCCTAAAGTTGCAGTGAACTTGTCCTCATTCATGAAAATATTTTAGGAGCTCAAGGAGTTCGGAACTCTTGGACTTAAAACACTTGACAAAGGGCTGTTGATGCAAATGTACTTTTCATACAAAACTTTAGTTGATGCATATTTGCTCCACTAGCATTCAATTAATTATTTTGTTAAATGACTTCCTCTTGTTGAATCAAGGATCATGCTGCGAGGCCAAACCTTTTACTCTTTCGCTTCTTGTTACATGTCAACTTGGAACAAAAACAGCACAATTTTAGCCTTCGAAAATGGTGATTTTTTCTTTCCTTAAGGCATCGATAAAAAATAGACTTTTTGTGAGACTAGTATTGCAACAATTATGTGTCAGTTAATTGTTGATATGCGGAAAAATCATTGTACAATCTTCCTAATATATATTTATATCACAGCTTGATATATATCATGATACCAGAATTTTATCTTCAATAAAGAAGTGAAAGGATATTAATTCACTTCGTGTTTGGCTCTAAAGCAAACTTACTCTGCCTAAAAATCAAATTAGTCGTTATACCTACTTGGAGAATTTATTCGGGTTGGCTTCATGTTTTTGGAACAATTTTTTTTGCTATTTACCAATTTTCTCGGCAAATTTGTAAAATTTATCCCATATGTTTGGAAAGCAAAGAATGTTCCCAAAACAATATTATAAAGTTGTGTTGTGTGAAAAGTGTATAAATCAAATAAAAATATCATTTTGCTGATTAATTTTTGAAGACCAATTCTGTTGCCAGGATAAAATAGCTTTTCTGTGTACTAGTCGCTGTTATTCCAGAGAAGTAACTACTTTCAAGTTGTAGGCGGCGCAGGTTCGATTCCTGTCAGGTACATTCCTGCTTGGGTGTATTTCTCTCTTTTGTGTCAGTAAAAACTTTAATTGTGTGTCTATTACTTGATATTGTATGTCGTGTCTGGCGCTGGCCAAAATGGCAATTGCGCCATAAAACCCCAAAACCAACCAACCAGAGAAGTAACTGAGCTATTACTCGCTTGAGCGACAGATGATTATAGTGTAAAAACAGAATAGGATTGTTCTTCTATGTGAAATTAATCTAATGATCTGTAAGGAGAAAAATATATTGTGATCGAAAATAGCTAGTTAATTTAAGCCAATAGTTGAATTTGATGTGAATTCAGTGTGCTAATTGCTCGCACAATTGTCTTTCATGGAAGGTCAAAATGAGATGCAGCTGTTAGTTTATTCTTATTAGTCCAATTACAATACCCTTTAAATTTGACTAATTGTCTCCATAACGAATCTTGATTCTGAAGTAAAACGGCCTGCTGTTTTTGGATGTGGTATTGTTCGGTCTGATGTAGGGCAAGGTCACTGCTCAACCCAACTATATCTTTTTCTTTTCTTTCTGCAAAGAACGGGGAATCGTTTTTAACTGGAACCTTATTAATCTTGGTGAACTCCTAGAATAATTCATTAGCGTTTATTCAACACAAGTAAAGCTCTGCTAAAACTTAACTAGTTGAAAATATCGAAGGCATTCATGTTTGAAATTTATTAGAACTTGAAAATGGGAATTTTGAATAATTATCGGTTTATACCTAATACATAATAAGAATTTTAGTTCAATTACTCTTACAATTAGTACATTCTCGAACAGTGATTCAACGCAATAGGGGTCGTCGTAGCTCAGTGGGTATGCCCACTGTGCTAGCAACCTTCGAGTTGTAGGCGGCTCAGTTCGATTCCTGCCTGGTGCATTCCTCCCTGGGTGTATTTCTCTCTTCTGTGTCAGTAAAGCTTGCACTGTGTGTGTCAATTACTTGATATTGTATTGCGTCTGGCTCAGCATGGCCATATATGGCCCTTGCGCCATAAAACCCCAAAACCAACCAATTCAACTCAACAAAGTTTATAGAAGAGCCAAATGAAAATTAAAAGTTACTTGTTAATTTGAAATATGTGGGATTCGTTCATTTCTTAAAAACTATTTCTGGTATAGTTCCTGACTTCATGGTTTTTCGTCGAGTTTAATAGAATCGTTTTAATTGAAAACTAATATCTTCAATTTGAGTTTTTTTTTTCGGGCCGCAATAGCCCGGTTGAAAGAGTAGCGGATTAGCAACCGGAGGGTTGCGCGTTCGAAACTCAATCCAACCAAAGAACGTCATGTACGTGGAGGTTGGTGCACGTTAAATCTGTCGTGGCCTCTATCCTCATGGCGTGATGTGGAAGTTTGGAGAGAGGGGTGTCAGTCCAGGTGTTATCTCGTCACCTGACCGTGGTTCAAAATTACGAGTTGTCCTCGAATCTTTCCTTTCGAGATTGATCCCGGGCCGTCGCCAATATCCCCAGTGCGACGTTTTGATTCAACTAACCTTTACCTTTGAGTTTTTCTCGATAAACGATCATAACAAGTACCGCCTTTTGCTAACATTTTTAAAACGAAAACCTTTGAATCTTAAGCAATTGATCAGATTCGTTTGGTTTCAAAGGGTTTGTCTAATGCTGATAAGGATATCTTCGAAGCTTATCGTACCATTTTGAAGCGAATTTTCCCCTGGTTAGTTTTCATTTTGCTCGATTTTCGTGTCGAATTATAGTGGACCGAATCTGATTTGCTTCAACACTCGACTTTCCGGAGAAACTGGAACTTTGAGAATTCAGCTGTTTGCTTGTCATGAATCAGGATTGATGTAGTTTTTTTGTTCGAATTCGTTGTAAAAATCTGATTCTGAGTAACAGAACCTTGTGATCACGATATTCGAGTTGACGTCATCTATGTAGTATTCAGTGTTCGAGTGGTCGTCTTTCTGTGCTAGCGGTAGGAATATTGGAATACTTTTTGCTGGAGATTTAATAAATCTGGTTTGTATCTGGAAAGAGAATGTTGAAAAGGACCAGCAAATTGTCAAAATGCGTTGTCTCACCGTGATGTGTTCTAAAACCTTGGCCTCTGATCTTAGAGGCGCTTGTTTTGGCGATTTTGGCCCAAGGTTATGACGGACTCTGCGCTTTCAATTCCGTTCCGCTAGCTGCAGAAAGTTGACGTTCACGCGAGAGGAAAGGTTCCTTATCTGTCCTGTGTACTTATATTTTTGAAGTCTGAATTAGCCTTCACAATTGCTTTCAATCATTCGACGATATCTATTAAGGTACATCTATTATATTTTTGTGCGTGATTTTGTTTATTTACAAACCTGAACTTACCCTTACCACCCCTATTCCTATTCATGTTAAATTATTTAATTGAACTAGATCTGATAAAAAAAATTTATCATCTTATTGAACTTACTCATTTGGCCACCCATAAATTTGCTATATTGTGGATATTCCTTGATTGTCCACTTTCCTATTTTACGAAATAAGGTAAATTATATCACTTATACTTTATTTTTACCAGGCTCAGTGGCTTTGCGCCTGCGAATTGTAGGCGGCGCAAGTTCGATTTCCGTAACTTATCCTGAGTATTTCTTCTGTCAGTAAAAACTTTCCTTATGTGTCTTGTGTTTGGCGCAGACTGGCCAAATATCGCTCTTGTGTCATATAACCCAACCAACAATTATTTTTACGAAATATTTAATTAAAAAGAATCTAGACTAAATAATCCATATGAATCAACAGTCATTGAGAATAGTAATTAACAGTTATGTCAAATAGGTGAACCTCAGCTTTGAACATTTGTTTGCCATCTGCTATAATCAATTTGGTTATTTACAGAGCTTACCCTCTTGAAACTCGTGTAAAGAACTACGATTGCGTGATGTCTAAAATATTTTATCATTTCTGATTAGATTCCAGTATTAGATTCTTCGCTCCGACGAAAAGACTTGAAAACCGGTTTTTTAAATTTCAAAACGATTGTATTGAAATAAATCGTTTCTTCGAAGGTGATTCTTATACTGAACATTTTTTCTTTCATTCCATTCTCTAAAGTGCTATTACATAACTTGAAGATCTAACTCGTAGAACTTTTTCCGGGTGCTAGAATTTTATTCGACTTGTTTCCTTTTAGAGCTGGCCTCCCGCAATTCCAGTACATTGCCGAGGACATCGTGTGGAAAACGGAGCATGAAATTTGTGAAATTGTATAAAGATCCTAGCTGTGGATTTGGCATGGTCATAACCTGCGGAAATACATATGACACAGTTTTGCACGGTGCATTTGTAGAACGTATATTACCCGGTAGTCCTGCTGATCTAGATGGCAACATAACTCCTGGTAAGTAAATTTTGCTATGTCCTGTAGTTGGCATTATAAGTTCTGATTGGCAAATTAAATAACATCAAGTCATTTTTGAAGGATGTTTTCCTAACTTTTTGGTTGCTGAAAACGAACTCCGTTCGCAACTATTCTTGGAATGTGAACATTTTGTAAAATAATTGGTATTAGTTGAACAAAAAATTCTATAAGAAGTTGCAGTCAGTTAGAAATATGCATGTGGTGAAATCAGTCCATGTGAAATTCTTCCTTTGGTGGCAACTATAATTTTTTTTTTCAAATTGCTGATAAAAAAGGAAACCAAACCCAAAAATCCTCATTACGTTTCGGTGTTTTATTGTACTGGAAAACTAACGCTCTTCATTTTATGCTGGATAAAATTATTTCCCCACTGCATATAGCTAATTCAATCAATTCATTGACTAGTTTCTGCTTTATGACAGCCAAACATTAGAGTTTCTCACCAACTTATCGTATCAGAAATTGCACCAATATGTAGCCATTGTTTTAAAACTATAATATATTTTATATATATATTAATCTGTTTAAATTTTAATTCAGTTTGTCAGTTGTATTTGGGTCTTAAACCTAGTTTAAATGCCTTATTTGAAGAGACCATATGATGAGGTTTTTTAAAATTATGTCTACAAGATTTTAAGATGGATATATGCATGTCAACCCCTCAGGCGAAAGACTAAAATTTAATTAAGTAATCGAAATTATATGACCCTTATACAGCAATAAAGTTTTCGAACTTCAGAGCCCTCAAAGTAATGGACTATTCTTTTTAGTTTTGCAATTCTGATTATTAGACCACAACTTTTGTTTCCTATTGTGTTTCCAAGTTCAAAAACCTACCCTCATGCTGAATGACTGACGAATTCCTTGAATTTTTGCATTTTAGTTTAAGATTAACTGGTGGATGAATGGTCACATGGACTTGTATAATTGATACCAGGTTTGAATTCAGATATGGGAGTAGATGTATCATGGTTCAGAATCCACTCAATTCATAGATCCCTGTCTACAAATGACCACTGGGAAAAATGAAGCATGTATGGTTTTTAGCAATATGCAGTAAAAATAAAAATTAGTGTGAATTTAGTTCTTAGTTGATTTTCTACAAATTTTGCAATTTTTCTGATGACTTTCTTTCAGGTGATCAAATCATGTCTGTCAATGGAACTGATGTACAGAATGATCATTTTTTAACAGTTGTTGACCTTATACAGTGTTCGACAAATTCAGTTGATATTGTTATTGCTAAAAGTAAAATTTCATCAGATTTATCAAGTTACTTCAAAAAAGAAATATCAGAGGTGAGTGAAAGTTGAAATTTGTATTCTATTTTGAGGTAAAATCTTAGTTAACATTGCGTTCTTGGTGTGATTTCAGCTTTTTACTGTAAAACCAATGCTAGGTGGTAGTGGCAGACTGAAAAGAATGCTTTTCATAATGGCAGACAAAAAATATTAATTTTACATGAGATGGGCAATTCATATGTAATTCAAATAAGTGTTGGTGTGTATAATTAAAATAATAATTGGCAACTTTTATCAAAAGTATTATCGAAATGTTGCTATATCAGTGTAAGTTGTGAGTTATTAATATTGGTAGTTAATAACTTATAAATTAGCAATAGTTATAACACTGATATTTTATGTTTGTCCGACTCAATTTTAAAACATTGATAATGACATGAATAACATTTTTATCATGTGAATGTTTTGAATTCATTTTTATATAGTTTAAACTCGTTAAACTGTCCAATATGAATTATTGATGATATAAATTACATTTCTAGTCCTTGTACGAGTGAATTCAAATGTTGATTTCCTTAAAATGATTGGATAATGCAAATTTTTGGTTACATTGTGACAGGGTATGCCGATTTAAATCAGCTTGATTTAAATCAAGTGATTTTTATTAAAAAAAATCATTGATTTAAATCAAAATTTTAAATTTCATTTTGCTTTCTGTTATGTTTAATACTATTAAGAATGAAATACTGAACAAGATGCATGTTATTTTATTCGAATAAGTTAAGAACTTCGCTCATTCTGAGTTCAACTCAAAATTATTGAAATCCTCCCTTTGAAGGCGTTAAATAACAGTATTGCTGATGGGGATCATAATTACCAGACAAGTATTTTCATCTTGGGCCCATTGACCAATAGGTGTCACTCACAACCCTGGTCATCAGTGTTGGTTTTGTTTTTAACATTCTGTGTGACCATAAATTGCCCATGGCCAATTTTAAACCATTCGCCATATGTTGAAAGAAGATGTTCGAAATATATTCGCTCAAATTATTAAAATTGTGGTAACTTGCTTTCTTTTTAAGATGTTCGCAACGAAAAGATTTTCTTCAGTATCACAAAGCATTCCAATTTTGCACATAAATCTTTATAATTGGCAACTTTAATGGTTTCATTTTGTTTTGTGTAATATATTGGTTAATTTTTATTTCAATTTATTGGGAAATTTTATACATTGATGCCTTAAAATTCTTTACATTGCTAGAATAACTTTTCAATATTTATGGAATTGAAATTTGGAATGTAAAAGTTAATTCACTCATTTGATAATTGAGTGAGTATGTGGAGAAAAGATTGTGGGTTGAAGCAGAAAGCTTTGGAATTGATAGATTTTTATTGCAAGCTCAAAATTCCACTGAATTGTCATATTCAGTAGGATGCTAATTACACTTGTTCTATGCTGTTCATAGAGAAAAGCTTCATAGTTTATATATAAACCCTTTTTGTGTGCTTCGCTTGTGTGCTATGAAATACTTGTCAATGCTCAAAGAATTTGAAAAAGACATATTTCATTTCAAATTGATGTATTTTCATGTCATCTCATTTTTTACTGCTAACTTACAAAAAAATAACAATTTCTTCACCAATAAGTTATTTTTGCAAGCTAAAAATTAATGACAAGTAGGAATTTTTTCAAGATGCAAGTTCCTTTTATTGGTGACATGATTTTTTCTCAAAAGCAAGTCTTGAACCAATTAATTATTCTATATCAAAATAATGTAATTCAAAACTTTTTATTCGTATATGATAAATATGTAATGCAAAAAAATTCTGAAATTTGTATGATTGAAAAAATTCATATGGTGCCCTTGGGATCTGACAACCTTATTTATCTGGGTCCAAAAAACTCACATCACTGGTTATGGTTTAAACTCAAAGTAATCTAAGCCACTTGAGATGCAGATGGAAAAACATTGCTCATGCTTGGCATTTGGGGCACTGTTCTATTTACTCTATCATGTGATTTACTTTGCTAATTCCTATGTCGCGTTTAATCTTTCAAAAATTTACCAGGCTATGTTTCTTAATACATTAATGTTTTACATAAAAATATTAATGTTTAAATAAATCAAAACTAACTAGAAGCTACACTGTAATTTGCATGTCTCGTGTCCATCAAATTTAAACTTGTACTGGCAAGAAATTAATTAAACCATAAAAATCCGATTTAAATTTTTTAAAATCTGATTTAAATCAAATAAATCTGATGGTTTTGACCTTGCATTGTGAACAGATTTAGAACTCTAACATTAATACAACATTTCGTTCAAAACAATTGTGATGGATTATTGTGTGACAGGCCTTCTCTTTTTCTCTCCATAGTACAAATTATGTTTTAAATGTAAAAATTTGCCTGACTTGTCAAGCTCTAACAAAGTTCAAATGTTATATCAAATTGAACGTTTTTTTGATTATGTAGTTGTATGTATTGATATGTATATCGTATTAGAAGGCTTATATGCATTATATATATATATATATATTTCATTTTCTTGCTAATATAATTTTTAATGATCAATATCTGGGAAACATGACACTAATTTTTTTAATTGACTACAATAATCTCATCGAACTCAACTTCATAAAATTTAGACTGAAGACAATTTAGACTCTTTGAGACAAATACTTTGCTTGACTACGAAAAATAATTCTACTTCCCAATTTTGTCCTTTAGTTTTATTATAGCTTAACTTAGAATGGCTGGATTTTTTTTATCTTCTATACATATCTGAATCCAAAAGATTTCTTAACTTTTTCATAAGGTAGTGTTTCTTTTCAAACATTTTCTCCCCATACCATCAAAATGCTAGATTTTATAATTTTTGTATTTCAGAAACCATTTACAAAGTCAAAAGCATGGATTGTTGGCAATGAAAAATCGAAAGGAACAATTCCTTCTTCCATGAAAGTTGAAGGTAGGAAATCATTGGTTTTTTTTGTTTGAAACCAATGTTATGATTCTGGAAAATGTTCTATTTTGCAAAATATCCTGTTTTCCATTTTCATATTTTGTACAGCATCAGGAAATACTGATCCAAAATTTGTTGATTTTTATCATAATATGCACTTTTTAATTAGTGATAAATTTAAACTCTGCTTCTGGTTTAATATGTTCTGGAATTTGAACTCAGAAACTAAAACATTCAGAGTTTAGGATTGGGTTTTCAAGCTTAGCTTTTAGTTCAGTAATTAGAAAGTAGACTTTTGGTGGGAGAACCAGGGCCAAAGGTCCTCAATCTCCAGTGAACTTGAAGGAACTGAATGGCATTGTTTTCAGTGCCTTTTTATAGTCGGGGAGACTTGGTTGTCTGGGGTCAATAAGAGCATCTGTTGTGGAAGCTTGCATCATCCTTGTTTGGATGGTAGGATACATGTCAGTGGTCGTACACTGATCTAACTTTGCCAAGGAAGGTCAGAATCATAATTAAGAACTTCACATAAACTTTTCATTGAAAAGCATTTTAATGCAGTTTTATTAGTTGTACCAAACTTTTAGCTAATTTAGTATTTTATTGTATTTATATTTCATGATGACGCCTTGTATTTATATTGCATCATGTTAATTTGTTAATTGGCTGTCTAATATTTTAGATATTTGCAATACCAATGACATTCCAATTCCAAAGCCTAGAAAGAAATGGCTCGGACAAGAACAACCATTCAATTTTATTGAACCAGATCTTACCCTCAATCATTCAACAAATGCCAATTTGGACAATAGGAAAAATTCTGCAGACTTAGTCAATATTACTAGAGACAATATTCCTGATATCATCGCATCTCAAATGAAGCATGCTCTTACATCAATAAATTCCGATTTTTCATATGATAAAAGCGAAAGCACAGAAGATGAACTCGATTCCTCAATGCAGGAAAGTGTGGATGATAATTTTCTTTTGCCTGGTGAAGTATTCCATGTCGTTTTGGACAAGAAAGGTGGATCCCTGGGATTAAATATTTATGTAAGTTCTATTTCATCTACTTTTTTGTGAATTTCGATTGCTAAAATATTTCATTTATTAAAATTATACATGTTTCATACGATGATCTACATTTTGTACGAGGCACTGTAGGGAACAAATGGATTTAAGACAAGTGGGGAACAAACAAATAATAAACTACTAAATTCCAATCCATTTCACTCCTGCCATCTAAACCAGTGGTTCTCAACCTGGGGTGTGTGCACCCCTGGGGGTGCAAGAGAAATTTTGATGGACGACAGCAATTTAATAAAAGACGATCTTATTGAAATATGATATTGTTTTGTATGTACAGTGGATTACCTCTTAACTGGCCTCCGCCTTAACCCTCCGCCACTGACCAATTATGTACTGTAAATACAGTAGCTTACAGTAACATGTTTAGTTTTTTCCAACAAAGGAAGTTCTTCCAGGTTAAGTTTTCTTAATTATATATATATATCATATTACAATAAAGTAGGCTATATACTTAGTTTTGTTCTAATAAAAACGATTCCGGGAGTGTGTTTTAATGCTATTAAGGGAACGACGGTTTAACCGGCCAAATCGTTGTCTGGGTCCGGTCCAAAGTGGTCGGTTAAGAGGGAGTCCACCGTATATGTAAATATATGTGGGTCTTTTTCAATAAATAAATTATCTTGCAGTAGATGTAATTTCCTAAATAAAGAAATAGAAAGGCATTTTCAAGGGGTGTGATAATTTATTTTTAGATTCAAGGGGATGTGAGAATTTTTTGGATTCAAGAGGATGCCGATCACTAAAAGGTTAAGAACCACTAGTCTAAACAGATCAGATCTCAGTTCTTATCACTCATCTCCCCATCAGCAATTCCAGAGGCTCGCATAAACATTTATTAATGGGTGAAACCACTCCATCATTGCCAACAACCTTACAATAAGTCATACTTTAACTTCCTGTTCCCGTCTTAAACTCACTAATTTTCAGATTTGTTGGATCACCCTCCATATCCATCCCTTTACCTTCTTCCATCATTCAGGATTTTTACCATATTTGTAATTCATCATTACATTTAATGAGATTATATTTGCTATGTTTGTAAAATATTTAAATTGTATTTCATTAAGTTCTATCAACCTAGATGATACCCATCTTGGTTCTTATTTCATAAAAATCCTATACAATTTTTTATTAAAATTTTAAGTTTCATATTTTAATATTTGGATTACTTGGTCTTCAGTGCTTCTTTCATCATACTCATACGTTTTACAAATTTTACTCGATCTTTCGTAATGTACTACAATTTTAAACTTTTAATGTTACTTATTGTGTCGTGTTTGGCAGTGTGGCCAATATCTGACCCTTGTGCTACTAAAATTCAAAACTAACCTTCCTTTAAATTAAATATTTTAGCGAAATGATGACTGAAAAATTAAATGAGAAAAGTAGGTCTGAAATTTCTTTTACATCCAAAGTTTATCTACAAAATGTAGATAAACTTGGGATAATTGTGGATAATTGTTTTCTTCTGTTGGTTTTGAAACAAGAAAATACTTTGTATAAATCACAGGAAGTTGAGTGCTTTCGGAGTATTTTTTTTTTAAATATCTGCTCTTCTAAAAGCTTTCAAATAATGTTAGTTTTTTGTTGAATTTTTCTCAAACAAGAATTTTGTAAAATTAAACAATAAATCAAAGGTTGCTTATTGAAGGAAGATGTGTTTAATTATTATTTCCTAGTATAGTAGGAAATTTATATAGCATTTGCTATAATCCATGCAATATACTACTGTGTGTGATGCATGAATATTACAATCATGTCTGTTCAGACAAGTTTGATCTTATAAGCGGCTGGTATTTGCACCAATTCCGTTTCGACTCAATCACGCACTAGTGAAATGAAATACTACTTTTATGACCATGCGTAAAATCAGTGATTGAAGGTATTTAATTTCAATTAGGTAATTAGATTGCAGATTGATTTGAGGATATTAATTATAACATGTTAATAGAGACATGAATCTTAAAAAGATTGTCCAACTTAAAAAAAATTTAAACCTAAAACTGATTATGTTCCCATTTAGTTCCTTTGGTACCATTTCAATGTTTCTTTATACAATTTTAAGTTATAAGTTATTCACATTTGAGCCAAGAAATGTACTTAATACATATTTTTTTAAATTTTAGCAAGGTTCCGAATCCACCTGCTCAGAACAGAGGTACATTTATATTCATTCGGTGATTCCCAATGGAGCTGCTGACTTAGATGGAAGAATTAAGCCTGGTAATACAATCAATTAAAGTTACTGTATTAAATTTATTCTGTGTTATTTTTTTTTGCAATTTTAATGTAAGTGAAAGTAACTTCTGCATGCTGTAATCTGTTGGTTTGCTTGTCAGCTATTATCTCCAATACAAATTAAGGGCCACGGTAGCTGGTTGGAAGAGTAACGGATTAGCAACTGGGAGGATTGCGAGTTCGAATCTAACCAAAGACTGTCGTATATAAAGGGGGTTGGTGCACATTAAATCCGTCATGGCCTCAAATGTTCTCAGGTCGGTGTGATGTGCAAGTTTGGAGAGTGGGGTGTCAGTTCAGGTGTTGCCTCATCATCTGACCGTAATTCAAAATTACATGGTGTTCGCAAATCTTTCCCTTTGGGATTGATCCCGGACCATCACCAATAGCCTGTTGTGTTACTCCAGTGTGACGTTAATTAAAATACCTACCTACGTACTAATACAAATTAAGTTTCCAACATTCTGTGTATTTCTATAAAATAACAAATCAGTAATTTTTATTGGAGATTTCCTGTAAACTCTTTTCTACAAATATATAAAAGACCTAGTATTTTCAGCAGTTACATCTCTGTCATTTCTAAATTAATTAATTATGACTCATTGATAATTAATATTTTAAGTTAAGTAATCCCTGCAATAAAACTCCTTAGAACCAAAATACGAGATATAAATTTATATTAAATTTTGAGAGGAGCTGTCGTGGCTCAGTGGGTGTGTCCACTGCACTAGCAACCTGCAAGTTAGCAATGCAGGTTTGATTTCTCACCGGGTGCATTATTTCTCTCCTCTGTGCTTATAAAGTGTGTGTATATTTATTACTTGATGTTTTCTTGTCTTGTGTGGCTCAGCATGGCTAAATATGGCCATCGCACCATAAAACCCAACCATCTAAATTTTTTGAGTACCTCATATCAAACTACAAATAGATAATACAAAGGCTTCATGATTTGTTTCTGAAAATCAGATTAATAACAATTCAATAACTAGCAACTAATTAATTGTATACAGTATATGATAGTTACTCATTAATAGGAGCTGTAGCATATATTTATCTCTTTGACTCTGTTCCTTGCTGCAATTTTCGTTTTGATGTTATGGTAACATTTCTCAATATTATGCTTTTAATATAGATATGTTTAAATGAAGTTAATTATAACAGCTTAAAAGGGGGTATCCATGGCTCATGGAGTTTGACCGCTGCACTAGCAACTGAGTTATAGGCGGCACAGGTTCGACTCCTGTAACTTAACTGGATGTATTTCTCTCTTCTGTGTCAGTAAAAGCTTCCCTTGTATGTCCATTGCTTGACATTGTCCATCTTGTGTTTGGTACAGCTTGGCCATACATTGGCCTTGTGTTATCTTTAAACCCAATCAACTATTCTACCTAAAAGATTCACAGGTAAATTTTAGCTAGTATTAAACTTGGTTTCTACATCTCAATCATAGGAAAAAACTGGATTTAGATGGTATTAAATTGGTTTCTACATCTCAATCATCATTTATTTGGTTGTTTTATACCAAACACAAGACAACAACAAGGAAGGAAGAAAACAATAACTAGAATTGGTAGGGTAAAACCAAAGAGAGGACAGATCACTCGGGTACCTCAGGGTTGTAATGCCCATACCCCTGAGGGCTCTCAATCATAGGATAGAACTGAATGTACATGGTCACCCTCTCATTTGTGTATTGATCTGTAATTTGAGTTAATGCAGAGTTGACATATATAGGCTGACCATATTATACCATGTTTTTTATGCATATTCCCATCCATTGCATCGTTTTAAATGTCAATTTTATCCTGTTTTTAATGAAATATTTTAACATTGGTTCATAAATTATTTTTAACGTATAATTGTACATCAAGATCCATGGATACCAGTAATTTGTGCACAACCAGTCACATTCGATACTATTTATTAATATCTCCACTGATTTAGAGAGACATGACATTTAGGCAACACTTATTCATCTCGGACAAAGTGTCTTCTATAATGCTATTTTTGTTTTATCTGTATTCAATTCGATGGCTTTGTTATTCAATGTCAGGGGTTTAAATTTAATATTTTTTGAAGCTTTAAGATCTATTTTTAAAGGTTTAAGTCTAGTCTGCAACATCAAAGAGACGAAACCGCAATTTTAATGTTGATCTTCAAAAATAATTTATCATCTTACTTTTACATGAATACAGAATACTCCCGTTTTTGCCATCTTAACGTTCCTTTTTTGTCTCAAGGAAATATGGTCAGCCTAATTATAGGAGAACTGCTTATATTTTGTTAAAATTATATGTATAATTTTTTTATAGGAGATAAACTACTAGAAGTCAATGGTGTTCCTTTGGACAATCTATCCTATCAGGAAGTCGTGACAAAGCTCAGAGTGAGCCCTCAGGTAGCCCACCTCGTTTTGGAGAAGGGCAGCCTGATCGAAGCTGATGAAGTTGACGGTGACATGCCAAAGACAGGAAGTGATCAGAATTCGAAAAGCAAAGAACATTCTGTGACTGAGAATGGTAGTACAATCAAGACTTTTAAATACTCTGACTATATCGGCCAGATGGAAATGACGAGGAAAGCAAGCTCTGCAAGTGCTGAGGCAAACTTCGAAACTCACAAAAACTGTGATGCAGATGACCAAATATCATATTCTTCTCTACCCACTGTATCAAATGAATCATCTAGTGCCAAAGATACACATTCTGCTTATCTGAATCAAAGTAATCTTTGGGAGCAGGATGGTAAGAGTAATTTTGGATCTACTCCAAGCAAATTGTGTTCCAAATATGATCTATCTAGTCCTGTCCATGTCAAAGCTCTAAATTCTACAGCATATCGATTTCAAAGCCCTCTGACTTCGTATAACAGTACACCAAACCTTGCAGAGAACTCGGATGAGGAGGATACGAATGAAACCAATGGTTTTCTGTATCGCAATAGAAGTACCGACTGTTTAAACACGCCACACTTCTTAAGACCTCATCAGGCTTTACTTGACTTCTACCAAAACTACTCTTATGTAAGAGGTAAGTTTCTTTTAAGTACTATGTTTTTTATCCAGTTTAGTTCATTTTAGTTTTTATTTCCAATGGCATGTCACAAAGATGGCCGAAGTACAAAAAAAGCAAAGACCGAAAGAAAAAGAACATTAAATGTGGCCATACTAGATGTAAAAAAGTTTATTGACCCGTTCTGTCTCGTGCTTCCCGTAGCGATCGTCCTCGGCAGATGCACAAATCACAGGACAATGGAGAAGGTGGACTGCATTCATTTCCTCCCTGAGGCCACAAAGCTTAGACAGGGTCAGGGACAATTGAAAAAATGCAGGTGTTCTGCACGACAATAGTTCATTTTGAGTAGAACAATTCACATTCAATTTTAATGTTTTACTGTTATGTGTCCAAGATGCAATTTTGAGGTAGAGGTTTTATGATTTGGATTAGTCGAAGAAATTAATCTTTGATACCAGATTTGTTAATTCTGAAAGTCAATTTTTCAACCCTAGTTTCTCTTAGTCCTTATTGTTTCTCATGTCCATGTGTTATTTTAAGCCGATCCTTCTCTTGCACTATAAACCTATACCCAAATCAAACCATATGTTATTTTACTATGAATAATAGGTGACTAAAAAAATGCCTGTAAAACTTTTCATGTTATGAGCATATAAAAGGCAGGGTAGCCACAGGCGACTTTATACTACTATTTTTCAACCTTGGTAACTAGGGGTATTTTTTAAGCAAAATTTTCTCAAGTATCCATTTTCAAAATTTTGACTACTTCAAAAATTTTGGTGACTTTTTTTGAAAATTCACCAAATGTCAACAGAAATTTAGTCCTCCTTTTTTTAACTGCTAGCGAACAGAAAAAATATTTCTTTAGGGGAAAATTTTTCCAAAGGATGCCAATTTCAAAAGTCATGAGGCCCAGTCGCGACAATCACGAAAGAAAAGCATCAGTATCTGTGGTAGCTAGATTGTCATGAAACCCTTACTAAGAAAATATTTAGTCTTTTAATTTTAAAATATAGATTTTTTGGTGAGATCTTTAACATCTGTTTCGTGCTTGATTAGCAGATTTTGCGCTTTAGCAGATTCATTATGTATCTGAACAACTAAAATTGCCACTAAAATCGGATTTAAGAAGACATTTTGCTACTATTTTTTAAAATGTATGCTACTAATTCTACTATTTCACATGTGTTTAATTCATCAACTTTATTGGATTTTCTTACTATTCTTCAAGATTACTCTACTTACTGATTTTTTTATCTAAAATTATATTAATCACCATTTGTTTGCAAGTGTTATTGCTCAGTGTATTTACTGCTATTTTTATTTTAAAGGTTCTGCTTGCAGTTTGCATGAAATTCCTTCAGTGCCCATTAGAAAAAAGAAGTTGAAAAAATTAGATGATATATATAACTATTGCAATTCAGGTAATTTCATGAAATGTTTCATTGTAAATTAAAAGTGTTGTGTTTGTTTGAAGGATTTGTATATTTAAGTACTTAATATATTGAAATATAGTGAAGACTCCAATAATGGTACTGTTTAAATCATAATAGAACTTGTAATAAAAATGCTTAAATAAAAATCTTTGGTTTAGATGATGCTTCCTAGAGATTCTTATGTAGAAGGCTCTTCAAGTAATAAAATATTCTGATCTGACAGAATAGATATAGAAATGTTGTGCAAATCACATTTAATCTGACCTTCAGTTCAACCAAGCAGTTAGTGCTTGACCCACTGTTCTATAGGCTTTGTATTCTAATCCCAGTCTTGACATGGATGTCCAGACTGGGATTCAGAATCCACTGTAAGCCATAAGTCCCAGTCTAATTAGACCTCATTTTGCAAAAAATGACACACACAGATGAGTGAAAGCAAATCATCTTTTTTCATATTTCTCCATGCATCCAGTTGCATGTGTCATGAAAATTTAATTTGTTATCCCTTCCTTTGAAATACTGGATAATTTCGAAATCCAAATTTGTTAACACTTAAATATTGGTGAAGGCAAACAAGAAATTCTTATTTTAACATTTTGTTCTTGTTTAAAGATGGTAGCTTTCCCAAAAGTCTTCCTGATGCTGCTTTAATGTCTTAATTGGTAGTTTATTGGTAGTAGCATCAATTTGTAAAACTGGAATGTTTTGATATTCTATACTCTATCAGCCCCTCAGGGGCACTTGGGCTACAGTAGCCCAGTAGAAAGAGTGATGGATTAGCAACCGGAGTGTTGCCAGTTCAAAACTCGGTCCAACCAAAAGCCATGTGGGTTGGTGCACATTAAATCTGTCTTAGCCTCAAAAGTTCTCATGTTGTGGTGTGGAAGTTTGGAGAGTGGGGTGCTAGTTCACCTGTTTACCTCGTCATTTGACCCTGGTTCAAAATTACGTGGTGTTGTCCTTGAATGTTTCCCTTGGGGATTGTTCCCATACCGTCACTAGTAGTCCATTGTGTTGCTCCAGTGCGACGTTGATTAACTAGCTAATCTTAAGGTGTGTATGGGCTTTATGAATTCAAGGTACCCTAGTGATCTATTCTTTTTGATTCCTAGTCCTGGGGTTTATTGCATCTGGTAAACATGGGGGTTGCAACCCAGGATGCCCAAGCAATCTTTCTCTACTTTCCTCTCCATCCTTTCTTTTCACAATTATTTGACATCGTCTGTCTTGTGTTTGGTGCAGCTTGGCCAAATATGGCATAAAAACTCCAAACCAACCAACCTATACTATCAGTTTTCTTTTAAGTAAAATTAATGTTTTTATTATGTTAACAGTTGGATTATGGACTTTATAATATTTAGCTAAAATATCTCTTGGTTTCCTTAGATAACACGTTTGAAGTATCCATCCGCAAAAGCAGTCGGGGATTAGGATTGAGTATATTTGGAGGAGCTGATGTGTGTGGGAGAGACCACTTCGCACAGCTGATTCGAATACGTAAATTATATCCCCTACAGCCAGCTCTCGATTGTGGGAGGCTCGTATTGGGAGATGTAATATTAGAAGTAAATGGCACCAAGATGGTTGGATTAACCAATACTGTAAGTTAAAATAGCATAATTATCAAAGTTCACTTGATTATTTAACTAAATGTATTTTATTTGATAGAAAGTGAGAGAATGTTTAAATTTTTTATAATTTTATCGAAAACCCTGTGCAACTGGTAGGAGACCTGAAATATTTTATGGAGCAAGTGGTCCAGGCAGTATGTCTCAAATCTGTTGCTTGCCTTTTGGGAATTTTTCTTAGCTGTATTTGAATTTAAATTTTTTTATCTATTCAGGCATGTCATTTTAAATAAATTTATAATTTTGTTAAAAGGTAACTGTTTAATGTCAACTCTGATGTTTCCCATTTTAAAGTGAGTGATATTTAATGTACCAAAAACCATTTTTAAAATGTTTAACACATGTGTTTTTAGGTAGTTTAAAGATTAAAGTCTATTATATAATTCTCTATAAGTACTTCATAAAAATTTCAAGTGTTTACATTTGTTTATTTTTTATGGCATTTAATAAATCTTAATTTGAGTGTTTTTATCTTGAGTTTCAAGATTAGAATGTTTATATCTAAAATATTTTTAAGCAATTTTCCCCTCAAACTACAAAGACAAATAATTCATCACTCATTGATAAAAAGCATACTTAGCTCTAATGGCCAAATCATTTTTAATCCAAATGATCCAGCACACCAAATATTTTTAACACTCATGAAAATGCAAATTTTATTTACATCATAATATATACAAAGAATTTTATTAAGATCCTACACGGTTGTTGAAAAGAGACCACACCCCCGCAAACCTAGAGCACCTGTGCCGAACATTATTCTTATCAATTTTACATTTTCTTATCAGTTGAGTGGCACACCCAGAAAGTATGAAACATATTTGTAATTTATCAGTTTGAAAATAATGTGTTGTAATATTTTAAAGTAAAGTGAATCACTTTCAATAAGCATGAAACATTAGATTTGAAGTGTTATAGTTTGAAAATAATGTTTTGTTAATCTTTGAAAGTAATGGGTAAATCCTTTTCACATGCTTACATTTTTGTTTGAAATCTCAGATTTTGTGAAAATGTAATGTTTGAAAGTAATGTGTCATTTTCAGTATGCATGAATTATTAGATTTGAAATCTACCAGTTTGAAGATAATGTTTTTAAAATTTGAAATTTATCAGTTTTAAATAACATGCTACTTGTAATGTTTGTAAAGGTAACATGTGAATCATTTTCAGTAGGCACTAATTATTAGATTTGAAATCTATCAATTTGAAAATAATTTTATCTAGTAATGTTTGAAAGTAACTTATGAATCATTTTAGGAAGCGCTGGAGGTACTGAGGTGTGCACCTGCAGAAGTCATATTGAAAGTATTCCGTCCTTCAAAATCCCTTATTCCTTCTTTCTCCACATTTAAGGTGAGTCTTTTTGCTTTAATAAGTTTTTGTATATAAAGGGGTACCTGTATCCTACTTAAAGTTTAGAATTTTGGTACTCCCTTATAGTGGTCTCGAGAATGAATTGCCAAGCGACCAAGATGTATCACCAAGGTAGGTTGTAAAATCTCGCCAAACATTTGCAGTCCTAAAGAAACAGCACATGTTTATATTATCGTCGTTGCTTTTTCGTTAACGTTCCAGATTTCGTATTGAAAGTAATTTCGGAAATATGACCTAAGGTAATGTAAAATGTGATGACAAAGATTATTGAAAATGTTCTTAAAACGTGTTAGTATATTATTTATTTTTATTTCTCTATTACACATTTGCGCTTCACGAGCTTGGCGACAACCTTAGCGGAATTGTAACTGCTACCTTGGCGTAATCGTAATTGCAGGGGCCCGCTATATTAAGGAATTACCGAATTTTGATGTAAAAATTGTTGAATAATCATTGAAAAACTTGTTAGGGAAAATTTACATTAATAATTACTAAGCTAATATTTTGTTAAAAAATTTTGTTTTTTATACACTTGTCAAAAATCTTTGCAAGTGGTGGTGGCGGCACAAATTCGTCTAATATACAGGCAGATATAAAATTTACAAACAGTACATCATAATTGATGGAGTTTTGATGTAGTATCTTCGTCTATCATATTTTAGCACATAAAGTTACAAATTTATTGGATAATTTGTTAAACATAAAATTGCAACAATGGCTGTCTATGCTCGTCTTGACGATTTTCCTAGCTGACACCAAGGTCACAAAACGTTAGCACTTCCCTTCAAATCTATTTTTAGCCTCTTTGAGGTGGAATTGCTCCTTCAACTACCCTGTTAACTTTCCACCCCCTTTTCGACCACTTGTTCTTCGAATCTTTGCATCGCTGGACGCTTATGTCTCTTGTTGCTGTTATGATCTTGTTGAATAAATCCATTTGTTAAGTTTTTGGAAACTACTTGTGTCTGATTCTTCAGGACCTCAGTCGTCCACAATAGTGAACAAATACTTTAGCAATAATCAATCAATCTAAGTATTATAAAATAAATCAAGTATACTCAGTAGTGATGAGTAGAGTGTTCAATAATGTTTAGGTATTGATCAGCAAAAGCTCAAAAAGATAAGTGTGCTCACCCATCTAACTTACTATGTAACGTTAATATTTCTTTACTCAAAAGCGTTTATCAATTTTGAATGAGATGGCTTTCCTTTGATGTAAGGTAATGTTAAACTTTTGCATGATTTTTGAAATTTCAGTACTGAAGCAATTTTTAATTTTACTTCTCACACTCATTTATGTTCTGTTTTAAAATTCATTGCAAGTTGTTCATAAATTACTACATTTTAAAATAATTCAATCTCAATGTGAAAAGTTACTTGAATATGTTAACCTACTTATAAAGAAACAATTTTGCTTTATAGGGAGGTATTTGGCCATTTTTTGATTCTTCGTCCAGCTCAGCTAGCAGTTCTCTCTCGCACACTGAAAATAATACTTATAATGTTGAGACAGGCGTAAGTGTTGATTTATTTGAATTATGATTGATTTATGTATTTTTATATTAACTGGTGCTCAACTTTTGCCCTTGATTCTTCACCCAGTGTTTTATATTTTTTCAGCGTCATTTTGTAGCATTTATTAGAACTGTTCTAATAAAATTATTTATTTAAATGAAATTAATTTATATAAAATAAATGAATGACTTAGTTTTTGAGAACTAGGCATACATTAGTTTAACAGCAAAAAATAATTTCAAATTTTTTAAGTTAACTAAGCACTTGCATAGACAATTTCAAGTGAGCTAAATTAAAGTGACTATCTTAGATAATTCATTTCAGCTATGATTTTGACTCGCCTAAATTGTGCAATAATCATTTCAGGGCCAAATTGTCTAAACTGTCCAAATTGTCTAAGCTGAATGTGTAGACCGGAGATTTTCAACCTTTTTCATCTCATGGCACATACTAATTGCTAAAATTCTGAAGCACACCAAAAAAAAAAGTTTTTTTGCCAATCTGACAGAAAAATAGCAATTACCTACTGAAATTATTTTTGAACACACTTGTCATTTTGTTCAAAACTAAATCATTGAAATTAAACAATTCAAACCGCTTCACCATCCATAAAGCACACCTGTGCTGTTCTTGTGACACAATGGTTGAAAATCACTGGTCTAGACATTTGACTCTAATTAGCTGCTTTGTAGTGTAAAATTAAGTTTATAATATATATTTTATTAAATATATTTTACATTACAGGAATTTGAAGTTACCCTCATCAAAAGGGGAGGTAGCTTAGGATTCACTATTTCAAGAAAAGAAATATTAAATGAAAGTACCCAAGAGGGTATTTTTGTAAAAGCTTTAGTGAGAGAACCTGCAGTGTCAGATGGAAGAATTCATCCTGGTGATAAGATTTTACAGGTAGTTAATTTGTTTTTGACAGTTTGTTTAGTCTGCCCTAGAATTTGAGTGTAATTTCTTCAACTTCAACACCTTTGTACTTTGTAAATTTTTCAGTAAGCATTTTACAAATGATGAAGTTTTCTTTAACTGTTCTGAAAAGCAAGCGAAAGGTGTTATAATTCAAACTTGATTAATTTGTAAACA
Source organism: Meta bourneti (assembly GCA_933210815.1). Classification (NCBI taxonomy): domain Eukaryota; kingdom Metazoa; phylum Arthropoda; class Arachnida; order Araneae; family Tetragnathidae; genus Meta; species Meta bourneti. The sequence continues at coordinate 57,328,013 of OW119931.1, read as the reverse complement.
TCACTAGAATTTTATCAAAATTTAGTTAATATAGGATTAAGTTTTGTATGAGTTATCTGAATAGATAAGTTGGATTTTTTTTGTGTTTAACATTCATAAATACCACAAAATCTCCACTCCTAGTTGCAATAGGGCTGTCGTGGCTTATTGGGTATGCCCACTGCACGAGCAACCTTCGGGATGTAGGCACCGCAGGTTCAATTCCTGTCAGGTGCATTCCTTCCTGGGTGTATTTCTCTCTTCTGTGTCAGTAAAACTTTCATTGTGTGTGTCTATTATGTGATATTGTATGTCTTGTGTCTGGCGCAGCATGGTCAAATATGGCCCTTGCGCAATAAAAAACCCCAAACCAACCAACCTAGTTGCAATAAGTTTAGTTAATGAATACCAGCCAACTACTAGTATGGTCATAGCATTAGTCTGCTGCCCAGTAAGTCCCGGGTTTGAATCCTGTGTAAGAGCATCGATGTTCGCAATAGTCCCTGTAAATGTAAGTGCACACTAGTCTGCATCGCACGAATTTGATTCTAGAATTATTTATATTGTTTTAAATGAGACTGCGCTCACACGTCTGTATCGGCCATCAGCAATCCTGATGAAGATTCCGGAGCGAGAATAAAATCCGCTTTATCTGTACAATGTGGATAACTCATCAGTATCTTATACACAGTGCAAGTCTTTCGTGAGTTCCTACTGAATCCCTAAATGATGTGTTCTCTATTTAAATGTAGTCTCAGGATATCCAATGTCCAAAAGTGCTGTAAACAGAGTAGGTCATACGAAAGTACTGAAGAAATGATGTCATTGTCAACTGAATCAGGGAATAACGTATAATACTCTCCATACTGACCTCTTATTTGTATTGTGTAGCCACAAGTACCATTTTTGTTCCTTTTCTGCTATCAAGCAACTAACAACTACTACTTCCTCACTGTCGACCTTTTATTACCTAATCTAATTTGTAATATTAGTTTGGTAGTCTATCTGATAAATATTTTAAAAATCTGTTTTAATTTTGATTTGGACTTGTGTTTGGCACAGCTTTTCCATTACTGGACCTTGTGCCATTAAACTCAATCCAAGCATCTTCCTCACTGACCATAACAGCGTTTGAGCACAATAAAATTTGTCGCAACCGATGTTTACATTAAGAAAGTTATACAATGAACTGAGATGCCTCTTGGAGCTTTCAGAAATGCTGATGCTCTGAATGCAGTGTGCGCGGTACACTAAATTAATCTAATCTGTGCGATATGAACTTGTGAGCATTTACCTTTAGGAGCAATAGCGTCTTACTCACTGGATGCTCCCTCATAAATAACCACCAGTTCGACCCTTGTACTTCCAAAAGCCAAAGAGGTCAGTATTTGGGTAAATTTAATTAATACTTTTCTATATATTAGAGTTAAATAAAGCAATATTTTCCAATCTCATTTATTTAATGTATTATAATGGCATGAGTATCTCTTCTATGTAATGTTCAAGCTTTAAATGGAAATTACCTGATTTAAAAGTAATTATACTTTAATTCAGGAGCAATTTAAAGATAATTTAGTTTCTCCAACCATATACAATCACAGAAAAAACGAACCACCCCTTTATTTCGAGCACTATTCATAGTAGAGCAAGTTCAAAGATATTCAATTGAGAATTATGTCCTCTGCAAATTCAAGCGCAAAAAAATTGTATTAGGGGCCGTTTTCATATCAAATTTTGCACAAACAACAAAATTTCCAATAGAAACACCATGTTTTGATGTCTTAATCAGATTCTGCAACATTAAATTAGTTTATATATGAAATTTCATTACTTTACTATCTTTATATCTGGAGATATTCAATGTTAAAGTTGCTGCTAACTTTTGGTATCTCCACATTGAAAATCACTATTTGTAGATCAATTGTAGTTATAGCTACCCGAATTTCAAATACTATTTCAAACATATTTGCCAGTGCGTGCACGAGAATTATTATCCAAGGTTTGTCGGACATTTTTTAAACTTTTGGTTGTACCCCAAAATCTCCATAATGAGGAAAATTTAATGTAACGCAAAAACTAACCATTGGAATGAGCTGAAGTTTTGCATGGTCATATTAGAAGTCCTTCTGAATCGATTCTCATCAAGATACAGTAAGGTTCCAATTCATAATTTTTTCAAACGTTTAATTTAATAATTATTGCATACTAAAAACTTTTTAAAATAAAATATTAGGTAGATTTTGTTTGGGTTTAACCACTTAAAGCACGAGTTTTTTCGGAAAAACTGGTAAAAAATGATCGAGTTTTTTTTGACAGAAAATGAATATATAGGTATAGTGTAAGTTATTTTTGCAATTTCAGTTGTGGGGGGCATTAGAAATAAAATATCGCGAGATACAAGAGCGCCCGTGTGAGACACGGGCTTGTGCAAATTTGCCGGTAACTTTCGCCCGCATCAGACATGGGTAAATGCGTTAAGTGGTTAACAGTAACATGGTACAAAATACCAGCGCTATAGAAATATTATTTAGGAAGATATTCATCAAAGTCTAAGAAACTGATTTAACATTAGGAGCTCCAACCTTTTTGTACTCATAATTTTGAAACAGTAAGACCTAATGACAAGAAATTTGGTATCTGAAGTTAAATTTTGATATAGATTCAAAATCATGTCTCGAAATAGGGGGTTTTCATCAGAAATTATAAAGTTGGTGCTTAATTTATAATATGAAGACGGTCCCTTATGCAAATGTATGCATTTGAATTTATAGATGTCAGTTCTTGTCAAACGCCATCTTTGAATTTTCTCTACTGTTAAAATTGCTGGAATAAAGAGGGGTGGTTTGTTTTTTCCCATGACTACATAAAAGCAACAGATGGTTTTACTTAGTTTGATGTAAAAATCTGCTTTCCCTAAAGGTAACAGATTTCCCATGGTTCCCAGACTTCAGGGGCCTGAAATTCCTTTTCAAACTTAAACTGACCATTGGTATATGAATCACCCAAGCATATGTCTGGTGTGTTTCTGACCAGATGGGTTCAAGGGGTGTCCAGCAGCCCCTTTAGAGGTAGGTAACTGCCCCTCTCCATTAACAAGTAACTGGAGGAGTGGTGACTCAGATTCCTAGGAAGACCTGGGGCCACTGGTTCAGTGCGCTAGCAACCTGCGAGTTGTAGGCGCTCAATGGGTGTATTTCTCTCTTCTGTGTCAGTACAACTTCATTGTGTATGTGTTTGTCCATAACTTAATGTTATCTGCCTTGTGTTTGGTGCAGCCTTGCCAATTATGGCCTTTGCACTATAAAACTCAATGCAACCAGCCTAGGGGACCAATTGAAGTTTTGGTTAAGAACAGATGCGCGCAGAACTTGTCTTCCCGATGGAACCGTGAGACTGAAACTCTTTAATTTCTTTTAGCCTTGAATTCATTTTAAAATTGTTTAGTTGGTGTAAATATTGTAAATTGAATTTTATTAAATGTGTTTCAAAGCTGTTTCTCTGTTTAATCCACTTGCCACAACTTAACTTCATTTCAACATGTTTACAGTGTTCGGCATTAATTTGATTTTTGCAGCATTTGATTTCAATATCTACAGCTCAGTTTACATGCACAAACTTGTTAAAATGTTCTCTATATATTATTGGTTCCAACTTTGGAAATTCGTTTGGGGCATAAACAAGATTTCAGTTGCTTCATCTATATCGTTGGCTTAGAGCAGAAACTCATTAACTGACATTTTTTGCTATACAGCTGTTTGAAGTCTATCAGATTTTAGATAAAGAAATTAGGAGCATTTTGATAGTATTATATCTTTTAAAGGATTACTATATGACTCATCATGAAAATAAGCATTTAGTTTCTCATGAAAGTGTCAGTTTACGAGTTTGCCCGAAGCTGATGATATGTGTGTTTTTGGAAATCTTGTTTATTACCAATGCTATCTAAATTTGTAATAATTATCTCATGTTGAGTGATCCAAGGTAATCAGGCCCCTAGGATTTTGGGCCCCTGCCTCTTGATACAAGAACCATACAGCCTAATAAGTTAGGTTGAACCACATGTTTAGCTTCCCCTGTTATCTGTTTATTTGTCTTATAAGCTTAGGGTAAACATGAAAATATTAAGGGGGTCAGGCCACAAGGATTTGTCACTCCTGCAATGTAGTGCCGTTTAAAGTTAGAATATTAACCTTTACACTATGGCGCCCAAATTTCATTACTTACATCTAAGAGCTGAAAATTTCTCTTGACTTCCTTCCCCTACAGAACTTGTGAGAGTCATGAATGACTTTTACTACTGACCACCTAGCGCGCTTTCTTCTCATAGTGTGTAATGCTAGAGGTATCAACGGCATGACTTTCTGTATTTCCCAGCGTTCACAGAATGATCAACAGGGTAGGGCTTTGAACAAAAGGTCCGTCCTTCTTTAGGGCCAGTCGCTAATAGCTTGTAAATGGTGATCGACATCAGCGGTCACTTAAAGGGGGATAAAATCACATGGTAGGCCTGTTGTACTGCCCGTAGTCTAAAATTTAACAATATTGCAAAGTTAACAGACAATATTACTTGAAGTCAGAATATTAACAATATTGCAGTATTAACAGATAACTACAGCCAGAATTGAAGTATCGATTCTTTTTATGAATGTGCATAAACTATTCTCATTCACAATAGAATTACTTTTATTTTAGGTGAATGGAACCATTGTATCTTCAATGTCACATGCCGAAGCTATAGAATTCATAAGAAACACCCCCAACACCGTCACCCTCAAACTGCTTCGAAACGATCCCCCTCTAACACCCGGCTACATGGAAGAAGAGTCTTCAGTATCCAAACCCTTGCGATGGGAGGCTGTTGGCTTTCTGAATGACAGGTTGAAGCACAAGGACAGCAGTGACGAGGGCAGCACACCAAAGAGGAAGATAAAAAGGAAACTTGACAGGTTCTCCAATGCACCCAGCAATACATCCACCGAAAGCGAAAGCAGCAACTCTTCGTCCAGTGGTCAGGAACTTATTCTCGAGGAAAGCTCAGAAGCGTGCGATGTTGCAGAAGATCTGAGCCTGGAAGGGGTGGGGCTCCAAAGGAACCAAAGACCAAAATCTTTGGACATGTTGAATTCCTCTGATCGGAAGCGGTGTCCTACGTTTGAGGATGAGGACAGCTTCCATCGGCAGTCCAGTGTCATGTGTTCGAATGTGGACTCGAAAAATGAAGATGAGAGCAATAGTCCTGTGAAGAAAACTGGCAAAACCTTGCTGAAGTGGCGGGGAAGCACCCTACCTCATTCTGAAGAACCTGACTGTTCTGATGGTGCTCACAATGAATTTCCAGTCTCGAACTCTCATCTCAATGAAACTGTGGAGTCGACATCTGATGATGAAAAGCCTGTTCCTTTTCCTAGAACTACAAGTTGTGTAAGTGAATGGGTGAGTAGTGCATTACATAAATTTACAATGCAATACATTCTGTTACTTTTCCAATTTAGTTTAGGGCCGCGGTAAGAGTAACGAATTAGCATCTGGAGGGTTGCGAGTTCGAATCCAACCAAAGACCATCGTGTACAAAGGAGGCTGGTGCGTGTTGAATCTGTTGTGACCTCAAATGTCCTCATGTTGGCGTGGTGTGGAAGTTTGAAGAGTGGGGTGCTAGCTCAGGTGTTGTCTCGTCATCTGACTGGTACAAAATTACGAGGCATTGTCCTTGGATCTTTCCCTGCGGTATTGATCCCGGATCGTCGCCAATAGCCAGTTGTGTTGCTCCAGTGTGTTAATCAAAATATACCATGCCCACCTACATTGAGATTAATATTTCTTAAATATTGATCTCAATGAAAAAGGAAATAGTTCGTCATCTTATGTTGTATAAGGCATTTTGTGATATTACTTTTTCTTGGCCCTCAATGGATTTCTGGTTTACAAATGGTAGAAGAAATCTCAGACTAGTATTTACCCTTAAAGTTTAATGCATCTATCCGGAAAATCGTTAACTTTAATAGGACTTTTGCAAAATACTTTATAGGATTGTATCATGTACCCACTAAATTTGAATTACAATGTTCTGCATTGTTTTTAAAGGATTTACCACTGCTATTTTCTGATGTCTGTCCTTTTTGTACTTATGCCGCATTCTATTGAAAAATAACTCATGAATTCTAGAGGAACTTCCTTATTAAACTTAAACCGTCTGAGTGATGCATATTTCCGATAAATGGGCAGTTGCTTTTTCCCTACAACAGTGATTTGTCACATCTATTTGTTGAAAGAATCATAGGAAAGGTTCTATGGGTCATAAAGTCTAAAACCGGTTAGCAGCCATTGAGGGAAATCTGCAGTTTGTAAGATTGAATAATGCATGTCTCAGGAGTAGCTTAACTTTAACATTGTTGAATGTCCAGCAAGACATGTAAATGATGGTTCAACTTTGGCTATCAAAATGTACTTCATGGTAGAGAGAGGAGTAAAACTTATGGGAAGCTAGATTAAAAAGTAACTAAGCTAAACTTTTATAAACACTCATCCAGTTCACTATAATACTCCCTCAAGAATTTTCCAGTGGCTGAATTTGATAGATGCTACCACTAGTTGATAAATCACCAATTCGCGAAACCATGAGAGCAGTGTCAAGATTACAAGGTATGTGTAGTCATGTAATGAATGATTGTAACCATGGACTGGTCCCATGTTGCCTTTTGCAGCCAAGTGAAAAGAAGGTTGAGTAGCAATAAAGAGTAAATCAATTATTGTAATAGGAGCAGTGTCTGTTGTCTTAGCACAGGGTTTGAGACGGTTGAATTCCAAAGTGATTGACATCGTTTTGGCAACTCAACTGTTCGCTGTGAACTATCCATTGAAAGTGCATGCCAATTGCTGCAAGCACCATCTGATATTTGTCAGTAGCTGCATCAAGTTTGGTTTTGAAATTGTACATGTTCATAATTGCTTCCTCCAGCCACGAATAAAGCAAGATGCATGAATGACCAGTGCAACTTTTTCTACCCAAAAGAACTTCATGGTGGAGATAGGTTGCTCTTCCCTATATACTACGGTTATTTGTAACTTAATTTTTGTAGTGGTGACTAGTTCACCAAACTTAAAGCTAAAATATGGAGAATTCTTGTACATGTATTAATGTGTAATAATATTGTATAGACTGCTCTTGTTATGAGTGCTTCACCATACATAATGTAATAGAAAAATATGTAATGTAAAAATATCTTCATGTGTAAGAAATTGTTTGTCTTTCCATTAGGTCCATACATTTGATGTTGACCTGGACAGAGGTTGGCATGGCCGTCTGGGTTTCAGCTTATTTGATGCACCTCCAGCATCCCCAGAATCTTCCAGAAACACCCTCCCAAAGGCTGCTGAAGTAAAAGCTGTGTATCCAAGCAGTCTAGCTGAAAAGGATGGCAGAATTAAAGTTGGGGATCGCTTGGTCGAAGTAAGACTCGATTTCGAAGCATTTTGCTATAAAAATTGTTATTAAATCATCTCTGCTATTGTCAATGGTTTTTACTGAGTTTATTGAATTCAGGTGGACAAGGGAAAATTTTAAATTGTTATAAAATCTCTTAAGGGACCGTTTAGACCCTTAGACTGCATTTTTCTTAAAATGATTGTTTTGCTCATAAACTGCTAAATGTATATTCTCAGAGACCACCAAAAACAATTTCCCCTCATGTAGTGATCGCATTTTCAGAATCTAAACACGATTTTGTGTCATTTATTAAACATAAGTTATATGAAGTTGCAAACATCACAATGTTTTGAAAATGTTGACTTGATTGCAGTTCAACCTTGTAAATTTTTTTTGTTTCCAATAGCTAGGGTACAATTATAAAATGAGAGAAAGATTAGCATAACAAGAATAATGACCGTAAAAAGATTCATATAACACCCATCAAGAAACAAATAAAAGAAAAGTCATTTGCTCTAAAAATTTCTCTTCTCCCAATAATGAGGACCAGGTTAGATTCCTGTTCCATTTCTCCCTGGATGTATTTCTCTCTTCTGTGTCAGTAAAACTTTCATTGTGTGTGTCTATTACTTGATATTGTATGACTTGTGTCTGGCACAGCATGGCCAAATATGGCCCTTGCGCCATAAAACTCAAATCAGCAACAGCCATAAAACTCCAGAAACCAACCCATCCAATACTGAGATACCTGAAAGTCTGGAGGGTTCTACATTGAAACAGCTGGTTTCTATCCATTACTTCTCCACAATCACAGCGCTCTCAGGGGCATATGTTCCTTTAGGTGTGGGGCTGCGGGATTCAGTTATGCCCACTGCCCTAGCAACTTCCAAGTTGTAGGCAGTTCAGGTTCGGTTCCTCCCTGGGTGTATTTCTCTCTTCTGTGTTAGTAAAAACTTTCCTTGTGTATGTCTACTACTTGATGCTGTGTCTTGTGTTTGGTTCAACATGATTAAATATGGTCCTTGTGCCACAAAAACCCAACCAACCTTTAGGTGGGTGCGGACCTGAGGTACTCTAATCTTTTCTTTTCTCATGGGTCTTACTGTCTAAAAAACAGGTGTCTTGCTCTCAGGATATCCAAGCGATCTTTCTATGCTTTCCTTCGCATTCTATCTATCTCTCTTTTTTCCCAACATTTTTTACTTGAAGTTGTCTGTCTTGTGTTTGGCACAGCTTGGCTAAATATGATCCTTGTACCATAAAACCCCAAAACAACCAACCAATCAGAATCACAGCAGAAAGGCTCAGTGCAGATGCCTAAGTCATGCAAAAGGTAAGGTAAGTAGTAAGGCAGAAAGCCACAATTGTCTTTCTCCACAACTTATCATGTACAATCGCGGGGAAAAAAACACCCTCTTTCAAGCAATTTTAACAGTAGAGTAAATTTAAAGATGGCGTTTGACAGGAACTAATGTCTTCTATAAATTCAGTGCATAAAATTTGTATAAGGAGCCGTCTTCATATTAAATTGAGCACCAACTTCATAATTTCCAATAGAAACCCCTATTTTGAGACACAATTTCAAATCTACATCATAATTTAACTTCAGATATTAAATTTCGTGTCATTAGGTCTTGCCATTTCAAAGTTATGAGTACAGAAAGATTGGATGGAGCTCCTAATGTTAAATCAGTTTCTCAGACTTTTATGGATATCTTCCTAAATAATATTTGGCCGCAGTAACCCAGTTGGAAGAGTAAGGGATTAGCAACCAGAGGGTTGCAAGTTCAAATCCAACCAAAGACCGTCGTGTACAAAGGGGGCTGGTGCACATTAAATCTGTCGTGGCCTCGAATGTCCTCACGTTGGCGTGGTGTGGAGGTTTGGATAGTGGGATTATGAGAAATAATGTAAGAAATCAGGATGGATGCGAAATATCGGAAAATAGGTGCTTCAACAATTTGTACATGAAAAGTAGTTCCAATTTATTTAAATAATTTTAAATATTGGCCTAACAGACACAATAAGTCGTAATATTTTGTGTAGTACCTAATTTTTTTTCACTTCCAGGTTAACAGGGAATGTTTGTTGGGTAAATCTGCAAACGAAGTGATTGATATTTTAAGAAAAACAAGGGGCATGATAAAAATGGTTTTCTGCCGGTAAGTTTGACATTTTTGTCTTCTCAATGGTTTCATTTAAAATAAATTCATTTTAGACTCCATATCTATCATCAGATAACATTTATTGCAAGCTTTCCACAGGACTTGAGAAGCCTTAATTTGCAAAAAGTGCTTAGAATTTTTGTAAAGTTTTTACACAAACACTGCATATTTTATTTTGCTTACATTCATAAGATCAATGATACTCATCCAAGGTCAAGTGTCAACCAAAAACCAATGGTACAATATTTATAAGTTAGCTAAAAATTTGTGTTTAAAACTGAGTCAGGTGAAATCCAAACCTAGCCCTAGGACTGGTAGCCCGGTTGGAAGAGTAGCGGATTAGCAACTGGAGGGTTGCGAGTTCGAATCCAACCAAAGACCATTGTGTACAAAGGGGGCTGGTGCATGTTAAATCTGCCGTGGCCTCAAATGTCCTCACATTGCAATGGTGTGGAAGTTCGGGGCATGGGGTGCCAGCTCAGTGTGACCTCGTCATCTCAGCGTAGTTCAAAATTATATGGTGTTGTCTTCGGTTCTTTCCCTTTGTGTTTGATCCCACCCCGTCATGAATAGCCCGTTGTGTTGCTCCAGTGTGTCATTAATTAAATACCTACTTACCAAACCTAGCCCTCGTGGAAGTTTCTTTACTTGTGCACTCATGGATTAACCTATGGTGCAGCTTGTCAGCTTTTGGATGTTGCGCCATTAAACCTTAACATCTAATCCAATCCATGGATTAACCTAATATTGCGGAAGCCCAGTTGAGAGAGTAGCGGATTAGCAACTGGAGGGACACGAGCTCGAAATTGAATCGATCCAAAGACTCGTGTATGTGGTGGTTGGTGCATGTTAAATCAGTCGGGGTCTCAAATGTCCTCATTTTGGCATGGCATGGAAGCTAGGAGAGTGGGTTGCCAGCTTAGGTGGGACCTGGCGTCTGACTGGTTCAAAAGTACAAGGTGTTGTCCTCGATCTTTCCCTTAGGGACTGATCCCAAATCGCTGCTAATAGCCTGTTGTGTTGCTCCAGTGCAACGTTAAACTACCTACCTAATATTGCAATCTATGTGAAATGTAGTCTTTAAAACATGAAAAATAGCCTTGAAAGATCCTATTTTTCTCTTGATTGAAGAGTGGTTGCCCTGTATAAAGATTATCCTAACTCATGATTAAACAAAAGTTTAGAAAATATATCAACACATGTACTTTATGAAGTTTATTATAAATTAATGTGCTCATAAAATTGCAACTATTTCATAAATTATGCTGTATCAGTCTGTTTTATATAAAAGCCTACTTGTTTTTCATAGCATCTTTCTCATCTCGTCTTTTATTAATTTTCAGATTAGAGAAACGAGCCTAGACATCTACTCAGTGAAATATTTCTAGTCACCAGCTATAGTTAGTCAGATCTGAGCTATAGGTCATGTTGCGCCATATCTAGGGTTTTAGATTTAAAAAATATTTAATATTATATGGAATCTCATTGCTGATGCTCCTGTATATTTTCATTACCATTTGCCTGTTTTGAAAAAAGTTTGCTTCCAATTTGAGTCATCTCATACTTTAAAAATACTTTGAAACCCCATCATGGATTTTGTAGAGTGAAATATTTAAAGTTGTTTAGAGAGCAGATATATTTGTGTTCAGTAGTTTTATTGTATCTGCACTTTTCCCTTTAAATGGCATTTTATTTTATTCATATACCACTATCTTGTGTAAAACCAGTAAGAAAATATTGAAACAAGTATATTTATTACCTACAAGTATTTTTATATTGCATATCTGTACACCTTGTGTTGCATTGTATAATGAAAGCAAAGATTTTTCTTGATTTTCTGAGCGCATTTAGTATTTGGAGATTATAAACATTCCGTCCACTGAAATATTGTAAACAAATAAGTTGCCTTATTGAAGAAATGTCTTTGAGTATACATAAGCTAATGGAGTATATTTTTGAAAAAGATCCACTTTACATTTCACTGTGATAACTTGAAAGCAAATAGTTAAAATTGCTTGACTAATTCCATTCTATTTATGCATTAAAATAAATAATTTATACTTTAATGTTAATTAGTTTATGAATTGAAACTATTAACATTAAAATGAAAACATGCATTTGTTATTAAAATTCTGCTGTTTTAAAATTAATCATTAAGTTATGGTCATTACACTTTTTGAATACTTCAAACAATTTTAATCCATGAAAATAAAAATATAGTAGCTTGAAACATTCCAATTGCATATTTTGCACAAAATGAATTCAAATCTATTTTTGTATGTTGCTTGTTTGAGTATATAAATTTAAAAAGTCCATGCACTCGTAGATGTACTTTTTGTATACAACTTTACTGTGTTTTGTTTGCACCCTTGAATTCAAATTCTGTCTATTGAACACTCCTGTGATTGCATATCCAAAGTGTACAGCAGTTCAATATTGCATTTGAAATTACTTGTGTGCTAAATCATGCAGCACTAAATTTGGATGCAAGTAGCAGCTCATATTTTGTCATATCACATATCTGATTATTAGTGTATAGTATATAAAGTCTGATATTTACAGTTTTATTCATTGCTGTACGTTATTTGTGCCTTTAATAAAGAATTTTCTTGGCCAAGAAGTTTATTTAAATTTTCCTTTCTGATGTATTGTTTGAAATATTGTTCTGAATTTTGCCAGAATATGCAGAGATGGCTTGCCCATTGAGAATAGAAATTAGTTGAGTAGGATTTGCAAATAACTTGTAAAATACGAACATAAATTCTCAGTACCGGTTTTAAGTTTTTCCTTTAGCGAGCTTTGTTTATAAGCACATTTCCAAAATGACAGCAAGTGCTGTTGTGAAGGGAGTAAGACAATTTTTTTGTTAACATGTAAATATTTGCTTGTATATAAAAAAATATTTTTATATTCAGGTCATTTCTATTAGAAAATATTTTCTAATCGAGAGCATGTCGGTCATTTTTCTGTCATTTATTTCACATTTTAGCTCATTTCTATGTATAATTTTTGGTCCACTAAATCCAGCACCTGCTAATTTGATCTTGTAGAATCAGAAATTACCTAGTATTGCTATATCACTTTGGTGAGAATATCAACTTAAAAACTGCCGATTTGTGTTCGCAGTAGTTCAATTTGTACCAGCCTTCTTAGCCAAGTTAGCACTCTAGCCCATGATTCATATGGGTCCGGGTTTGATGATCATGAATGTTCAGAACCCACTTTAAGCCATAGGTCCTGGTCAAATTGACCTATGCTATGCAAACATCTGGTTTAAAAGATGAAAGTAGTCTTGATGTGAATTCGTAAGTGGAAATTTGGTTCTTTTAAAATGAACATTGGGTACTGCTTTTTGTTGGTTGTACTGAAACACTTAACAGTATTTCACCCCGATTGTTATGAAAACATTGTAATACACCAACATTTCATACATGTAATACACCAAACATAATCATTTAAAACAAGATTTTAACATCTTCCATTTTATCACCTAAAGTTTTATGAAGATTTTTTTTATTTGATATCTAATGGGGCACAGTGATACAGCAGATAACCTAAAAGTCGGATTAACCCAAAAATGACCTAAAAAATTCAATTAAAATAACAATGTTTTCTGTTTCAGACAAATGGTCTAAATAACTTTTTTGCACAAGGACAGAAATAGGCAATTTCCTTTCCAATTGCAGGGTGCAAAGACTGCTGGAGCCAAAAATGCAATAAAAGTAAGCAATACAAAGATTGAAACAGTAAACCTAGACAGTCCCTGACTTTCCAGTTGCGATCGATAAGAGTTAAGGTTGGTTGGTTTTATGGTATGAGGGTGAAATCTGGCCAAGTACTGTTTCCATCAATTTAAAAAATGGTGCAGCTTGTGCTTTTTTGAACCTTGCGCCATGAAACCCAACAATCATCAATTTAAAAAAAATAGACATACACAAGAAAAGTCTTCCTGACATTAGAGATTAATACACAGCCAGGTTAAGTTACAAGAATCGAACCTTCGCTGCCTACAACTCGCAGGTTGTGGGCAAACCCACTGATCCATGACAGGGGCAGAGTTCTTGAGGAGTAAGGACATCGATGTAGGTATGCCTACAGCACTAGCAACCTGTGAATTGTAGGTAGTGCAGGTTCGATTCCCCTTGAGTGTATTACTCTTGTGTTAGTTAAGCTTTTCTGTCTCGTTCTTGATGTCATCTCTCTTGTGTTTTGCTCTGCATGTCCAAATATTGGTGACCCACGACAATCGCACATCCTTCAAAAAGGTCGGGGCGCTACTAATCTGGAAATAAAAGCGGTGTGAGCAAAGGTAACCTTTTCTGTCCAGGATCATGTGACTAAAACTAGTAACGTGACCGTTAGACTACTTTCGTCTGCCGGGTGGAAACGAACAATCATCTGATTTGTCCGCATGACACAGTAGACTTAGGCGATTTCACCATTTTTGTTGACATTAGAGAAATGCGCATTCACACAGCTACCCTGTCATAAGATGCATCGCCAAACGAGGCGATAAAATGTCAAATCGGCCAACCAAATCGATTTGCCAGAGCAGTCACTTTTTGAAGCTCCTGAGTAGCAATGTGGAGTCTACATATTTCACGTCTATGGGCAAACCCACTGAACCAAGGCGTGTTCGGCAGTTCTTAAGGAACACAGGAAAACGATGTAGGTGACCTCTGCCACGACGATCGTACAATCTGCAGATAGTGGGCTATATTAATATGATGTAAATGTTTCATTGGCAGTCGCGGCAAGGCGGTAGGTAGGTATTTAATTAACGTCACAATGGGCTATTGGTGTCGGTCCGAAGGGAAGGATCGATGACAACACTACATAATTTTGAACCACGGTGAGATGACGAGGTCACACCTGAGCTGGCACCCCACTCCAAACTTCCAAACCACGCCAACATGAGGGCACGACAGATTCAACGTGCACCAGCCCCCGTGGTCTGTCTTTTGGTTGGATTCGAAATCGAAACCCTTCTATTGCTAAGTCCGTTACTCTTCCAGGTGCATTCCTCCCTGGATGTATTCCTCTCTTCTGTGTCAATAAAACTTTCGTTGTGTGTCTGTCTATTGATATTGTATGCCGTATCAGGCTCAGCATGGCCTAATATGGCCCTTGCGCCATAAAACCCCAACCAACCTTTACTCTTCCAACCTGGCTACCGTGGCCCCCAGCGGCAAGGCGGAATTCAGCAAAAGCTCTACTCCTTAGGATGGCAGCAATTCCAAGACTTAAGATTGGTTGGAATGCGTTTTGCCACCAGCCCCCACGTACACGACTGTCTTCGGTCTTTAAAACACATTACAGACTTCATTTCAGGTGTCTTTCAACAAAGCCTTTCATTCCAAAATAAGGTGTCACGAAACGCATTTTCACGTGCAGTGAGTTTCGCTACGATTATTTGAAGCGCATGTTACATATTTATCGGATGTGCACTAAGGGAGGTAGTTAGGCGCACTGGGACAACACACGGGCTATTGGCGACTGTTTTGAACCACGGTCAGATGACGAGGCAAACACCTCAGCTTGCACGTCATTCTCCAAACTTCCACGCCAACGTGAGGAGATTTGAGGCCACGGCGGATTTAACGCGCACTAGCCCTCTGTACGCGACTCTTCAGAGCTGGACCGATCTCCAAGAATTCTCTTAACTGAGACAGAAGAAACTTAAATTAGATGAAATTATATTGTCTCTAATTATCTTTTATCTCAGGCGGAATTAGAAAAGTCTGATTGTGGTGCTACTCTAGGAATGGAATTTCTATGCTTTTACACACGATAAGAATGCCTTATAAGTAGTCTTGGAGTCGCTGATACGAGATTGACTAGTGCTTGATTAACAGAAAATTCTTACAAGGATCTGATACGTCGCCTTTGATTTAAGCATACAAACCTTGATTATGCGAAGTAATGTAGGCCGAGACTACCTCGGATAAATACGGTTGTAATAACATCCTAAGTTCTTTAGTACCTAGGGGCACATAAAGGCCTTCAATCTAGATCGCCAAAGTTTCCTGTCCGATGCAGCAAGTCTAGCTTCATACCAGCTCGCCCCATCCAGCCTCACTTCTCTCTTGTTCCATCATACGTCGCCAGGTCTTTCCATCAGGGGTCCAGGTCAATGCTATATTAAGAATACTGTCCCTGTTCATTCTTAAAATGTGTCCTGTAAACTTCCAATGTCTAAATTTGATTTCATTTCCTATTTCCATTAAATTGTGCTTTATTTAATAATTCTTCATTTGAAATGTAGTATGGCCAAAAATCTTTAAAATAATTCTTAGACATTTACTTTGAAAAACATTTAGTTTATTGCAGTGTTTTGGTAACTTTCCATGTTTGAGAATCGCATAAGAGAACTGAAAGTACTAGTGATTTGTACAGATTTAATTTGGTTTTTACAATAATAATTTGGTAATAACATAGCCTATAAGACATACAGAAAAAAATTTACTGTACTGCAGGTGTTACTACAACCGCTACTGTAAGATTCATCCTCATCTGACCGTGGTTTAAAAATTACGAGGTGTCCTCGGTAATGGTAATTAATTAACAGTACTAGAGCAACCCAACGGGCTATTGACAACAATCCGGGATCAATCCCGAAGGGAAAGATCCGAGAACTACACGTAATTTTGAACCACGGTCAGATAACGAGTCAACACCTGAGCTGGCACCCCACTCTTCAAACTTCCACACCGCGGCCCTGAGGTATCCTCGTATCTTTTCCTTAGGGCAGCGGTAGCCCGATTGGAAGGGTAACGGATTAGCAACCGGAGGGTTGCGAGTTCGAATCCAACCAAAAGACAGTCGTGCACAAAGGGGGCTGGTGCATGTTAAATCTGTCGTGGCACCACGTTCTATTAAATAGGAAGACGGGAAAGCAATCAACAGCTTCTGTACAGTGGCCCATAATGCAGGATATAAAATTGGCATCTGTTTTTGTAACCAGAATTTGTGGTATCTTTGTTCAAACATTGGTTTCAGCTCCTCATTTGTGGATAATTCAATAAGTTGCTCCTGTATTAGTATGGATTCATCTGAGTTTGTGGGTCTATTTGCAAAAGGGTCCAACACCCAATCAGGGATGCCCAAGTGAAAAATGTAGAGCCGTTAAGTGTTGACAATAAGTAAGTAATTCTTCATCTCGTTTTTGCAATTTTGAAAGATTTAGAAACAGCATTTTCCTCTCCCCAAGTTTTGTTTTAACAGAAAAAGTTTTTTGCAACAAACGCAGATATTATACTTTTAGTTTTGATTAAGTTGCATTGATCACCTTGTAATTTCAAATTGGTTTCGTTAAATTTGGCAAATAAGTCAGTCATAAGCTATGTCATTTTTTGAATTAATTAAATTGAGCCGCAAATTATTGTCTTTCTTTCCAGGAATTCCAACACTGAATCAGAATGCATAAAATCGATCCAAACATGCACCTTTAGATAACCAATGAACTACCATGTCAAGTAGTAAACGATTATAATCTTCATCATTTTTTCCAAACAAAGTTGAGCAAATAATCTCTCATTTAAGTCATTCCTTTTGATTTTATTAACTGCTCTAATGTCATAATCTAGTGAGCCATGCAAGCGTTCACTAAGATTTTTGGCGACTAAATGTTGTCGATCAATGACACAATACAGATAATACATTCGGTATAGCTCGTTTTAAGTATGCCAGAAAGCCTCGGTGTTGTCCTATCATTGCCGGAGCACCGTCAGCAGCAACAGAGAGGATATTACTCAAGGGTATAACTTTTGTATCGAAAATTTTTTTTAGTTTATTAAATATTGTTTCACCTTTCGTATCAGTTTCCAAACATTTGGCTAATAACAATTCTTTTGAAATTTTTTTCTTCCTTTACAAATCTCACATAAGCTAAAAGTAAAGCTGCGTTTCCTGGCAAAGTTGACTCGTCAAGCTGTATAGAGAATTCAGATGTTTTTAATTACCCACATAAAGAATTTTCTACGTCCCGAGCCATATTTCGTCAATCCTTCTTTGTACTGTATTACTCAGTGGAATTCTTATATCGGAAGCTGGTTTATGCAGCACGGTGTGAAATCCCTTACAACTGGTAGAATAAGTTCTTGACCAATGGTGTGCGGCTTTTCGGACTTTGCAATCAGTAAAGAAATGTTATAAGAAGCACGCAGTCCATCGTCTTCTCGCTTAAATGTTGTCGCGAAGAGTTGTTGCAATAACGGTGTTTGCAAATATTTTTCTTTAGCTGTTTTAAAAAAGTTAAATCTTTATCTTTTTTGTCGCTATGGACGTTTGTCAAATGTTCCTTAAGCTTAGGTTTCATTGATTCGTTTGACAAAGTTTTACTGCATAGAAGGCACATAGGTAGAGTGCTATTTTCTGGTAACGGAATAAAGCCATATTTTAAATATTCAACACTATATTGTCTGCATTTTTCTTCGGCTCACTCATACTGGAAAAAAAGGCACAAATTTAAGATATAAGGCTGAAATTTTAAGTAAGTGTTACATATTGTATAGGTACGCGTTTTTTACTATGTATTTATGACTATGGCCATTTATTGACGAGACTTAAATAATTAAAATGTGTTACTACATAAAACATAATGTAATTTTTACTTTTGGTCGCTTGAAATTATTTTTCAAGAAAAGTAAATAATTAAATTGTCAAATAAATTAATAAATAAATAATAAAATATAATATTGATAAATATTATATAATAAAACTAATAAATAAATTAACTTTAACAAAAGTATAACTTTGTTTAAACAAATTTAATATACAAGATATCAAATGTATTCAAAAATACTTATGCAACCTACTCTATCTTTATAACAATAAAAAAATTATACTGCTTTTTGTTCAAATCTGGGAAAATTTGCACATCACACATAAAACAGAATTAAATTGTTGATTAGATGCACGACTCTTTTATAATGCCATATTTTAAACAAGTTATTGCATGAAAGAAAATCGGCGATTTTCCTGTTATGTAATCACCAGATCTCTGATAAAGGCAGTACACAATATGTAGTAAAATGAAATTGGCTGCTCATATTTGTAGTCTCCAGCTAACTTGTAAATATAATGTTTTAATGTCAATAAATTCTTTTATTCGAATCTTGAGAAACCGGTGAGTTGCTCAACACAACACATTACTTGTACTTTATGTACCTATCTATACCTATATTTTACTCAGGACGTAAAAATGACTAACAATTTATTTATTGCTATTTATTTTTAACTTTCATAATAATGAAAATGGGTCACAATTATTTTACTTTATATTAAACCTTTCGCGGACCCCCTGAAGTTATCCACGCACCCTCAAATTAATTTTAACTTGCCACGGACCCCCTCAGCGGTTCCAAGGACCCCTGGGGGTCCGTAAGAACCACTGCCCTAGAGCAACACGAGCTGTTTCCGACGGTCCGGGATCAATCCCGAAAGGAAAGATTCGAGGACAACACCTCAAATTGCTAGGGAAATGAGAAAGTGCGTAAAACCCTCCTCCATTCTGGCCGCCCACAGTCCGGGCACAAATTAAATCGAGGTGAAACCGACACCAGGCGGGTTCTCGCATGACATGACCGATCGGACCAGCTTCTGCACGAAGTCTCAATCCCGTCCCAGAAGTGCAGTCCCCAGCACACTCCACGGATCGGCTTCGAAAAGCGTGATCCGCGCCCACTGCCAACAAAAAGTAAAGTGGAACGAATAAATCTGCGAGACCATCAGAAGAGACCCTGAACACAATGTTGGAGCGACTATGGGTATTAAAATCCCATCGCAGAGGAAACATGGTAATTGCACGCCCAACTGGCGACCCACCTCCGCTTTACAAAGGCAGGCCTATGTACCTGTAGAGTCCTTTGAACCGCGTGTGCCACATATGTAGATGTTTTGTATTGTTTTCTTTTTGCATCCTACTTGATCTTTGACAGGAAGCTTGTTTCGGTCCCTGTGCACGTCTGCTCTTATCTTTATCCCCTCTTCCTTTGCAATTACAAAATGGGAGGGAACGAGCCAGAATGAGAAAAGGAGGAATGAGTGCAATTGTGTGACTTGGTTGCTCTGTTCCCCGCGAACTCCGCTGTCCCGGGCAGCTATCGACGAATCTAGGGTCACTGGTTCGAGTGTTTCGTTTTCTCACCGGTAGATGGCGATGTGTGTCCGATACATTGCGGAGATTGTTCGGTTGTGTGTTTGCGATGTGCATGCAGCATGGATTGTTTTCGAAACTTCGCTTGCTTGCCACGAGAATTAAATCCGTTCCTTGGAAGATAAAAGGGTAGTGGATGACTGAGGTCCTGGAAAATCCGACAGACAAGTACTTTTTTGAAAACTTGAGCAAATAGATTTATTTAACAAGGAGATTATAGCAGGGTCATTCCATGTGAAATGATCAAAAATCAGAAAAAACCTGTGGCCGTAGGGTGACGGATTTTCATGAAATTTGCTACAGGGGTTAAGTTTATGCATAAATAACGATATCCAAAATATTTTGGCTCAAAATGAAATATTTTGGAAGTTTAAGGTATTTTAAGGACTTGCAATTTTGAAGAGCAGTTGTGAAATCGCTTGAAGTTGCACTTGTTTGAAGATCTCTTTCTCAAAAACTACTTAACGTAGACAACAATATTTCCTATTTCGTAATCTATGAAGAATTCTCTTTTTATCAATTTGGGAACAACAATTTTAAATATCATATTCAAGCTAAAAATTGGTAGCGAAAAATGGAAAATAGTCGATTTTGATCAAAAAAAAGGTTTCGATGGGCTAAAGGAAATTAAATTGGCATCGTTGAAATTCATACCAGATACAGTGCTAGATATGATAAAACTACTGCTGATGTTTGGAACTCGGCTTTTATTTCCTTCATCTTCCAAACAGCAAAGGAAACTATAAAATGACGATTTTCCACTTAAAATAGGCACACAAAATGAAATGAAGGACAGCTCTGACGAAAACTATATTTTGGAAAAATATAGTTTAATATGTCTATTGTAAAAAAAAAATCAGGATTGTATTTTGACTGAAAGTTTCGTCGCCAAATGACTATTCGGATGTTCTACGACGGATTAGCATATTCCATAAGTATCGCACTTACTGGAAATGTTTATTATCGCCAATCATAGCATTTCCTTCCCATTCTATGTATATTACTCGTTTCAAATGGCAACAATGAAAACACTAACTAACAACTAACTAACTAATGAACTAAATCAACAATGAAAAAACAAATTATTTGTAACTTTTGAAGGAAATTTTAAGGACATCAAATTCACAATTAAAAAAAGCTTAAACATTTAAAACCTTTACTTGATTGTCTTCAAATTCACTTTCAATCTGATAAAGGTCTCTTGTTCAATTTCGTAGTTGCTTAAATTGAAATTTTCCTAGTGCTAACGAATCTTGAAATCTACTTATTTCACTAGTGGTTGTGATAAATATGGGAAAAGGATTCGTGAGTTAGGTACATTTGGGAGAATCGAGTGAAACAACGATTTTTAATTTTTTTACTCTCAAAATTAGTGTTTACCTGACTAATAATGCTTAATATTTACAAAATGCATTTAATATTCACAAGTAGTAGTATTTAATACTTAAATTTCCAAAGGAAAAAACAAATCGAAAAGACTTCTCTAACAAAATTAACTTTCCACCTAATTATTTCACTGATGGAAACACTCCTTGGATTAAGCAAAAAGACTTTAAAATATAATTTCTTTTTAAGATTTGCACGTGCACCATAATAATAGTTATATTTCATTCTTGTACCGCATTTTTTATATTATCGGAGATTATAATTCATTATCACCTGCGATAAAAAAGTAAAATTTACGTCTAATTAAAGATTTTCCCGAGACCAAAATAATCAAATTACAATTATGAAAATTTCAGGACATAATATACATCTTGCTCTTTTATATTGAAAAGTTTTGATGTTCTTGGAGCTCACAGTGAAATATGCATTTTTCCATAATTTTTGCTTTTAAATGTTTTTTCTTTATAAAGGAGTAGAAATACAATCACCAAATTACGCCACGCTATTTGTTAGGAAAGGCTCTGCATAATTTTTATTATTGTCTCTCCATTTCTAGAGATACCAGAGCAATTTGAAATGTAGCAAATTGGCAAAATTTCTATTTTCGTCGATCCCTCAGATTCAGCAATGACGGCTATTAAATTATATTCTGACGTTTCCTAAGAGACCTTTTTCTGAAGAATGCAACGATATAAAATTTTAAATTTGTGTCAATAACTTATTGAATATAGGGTCGCAAACAGGCCACTTCTAGTGCTAGAAAATCTAAATTTGTGTGACCTTGAACTCTAAATGTCAATAATTAACAAAATATAGATTTCTGAAACCTAATATTTTGCAGTTGGTCATTACTATATGTGACCTATTTAAAAACTGATTTTCATTAAAATCGGTGATATGTCAGCCACAGCCGATTTGCTCATTTTGCGTGGAAATGACCCAGCAACGACAACAGACAAATGTCCAGCGACGCTAAGAGCAGATGAACAAGTACTCGAAAAGGGGTGGAAACTTAGAGGAGAGATAAGGTTATCTCTACTCTTATCTCCTTATCTCTCCTCTATGGGTGGAAAATTAACGGGGGTAGTTGAGGGAGGAATTTCACCCCTAAGCAGCTGAGCAGGCTAAAAATGGATTTCAAGAGGGGAAGTGACTATCGTTCTTGGTGACCGTGGAAGACAGGCGAAGGCTAGGCCTAATGTCAAACTTCGCTGGTCACAAATCACACAAGGCAAAGACAGGAAAAGTGCCGATACAATCTTATCAATACATTTTGAAAGAATCAAAATACCACCTCATTAGGAAAAGGGCCGGTGTCCGAATTCGCTGATTTTGATGAAACTAGTTGTTTAGGTCATCTAAAAAACTCTTTGGAAATCTTTCATTTTTATTGGCAGGTAGTTGATTAACGTTACACTGGAGCAACACAACGGGCTATTAGCTACGGTCCGGGAGAGATCGAAGGACAACGCCTCTTAATTTTGAACTACGGTCAGATGGCGAAAACAACACCTGAGCTGGCACCCCACTCTCCAAACTTCCACACCACGCCAACGTGAGGACGTTTGAAGCCTCGACAGATTTAACGCGCACCAGCCTCCGTGTACACGACGGTCTTTGGCTGGACGTAGTTTCAAACCCGCAATCCTTCGGTTACTAATCAGCTACTCTTCTAATCGGACTACCGCGGCCCAAAGATGAAAAGGAAAAAACTACATTTTTGTGAAAAATGAAATTAAATTAATATTGTCTATTCTTTTAAAATTCTTGATTATTTTAATTGATTGGTTGGGATTGTTCTGTTTATGGCAAAAGGCAAATAACATCAAACATGAACACCACCAGAGAAAAAAATTCCTATTTCAGTCCTGCTTAACATTCGAAGCTCGTAGGAGTATGCAATCTGCACACGCCTTTTCAAATCTGTCGCGTAAACACGTAGAGTCGTGTGCAAAATATTAATAAGCAAGAAGACAGACGTCATTTCTCTACTATTTATCCATTTTTTACAGCCTTTTTTAAACAAATAAATGGAAATTGCTGTTTGCTTTAATAATGATGATCGTAAATACGATAAGGTCGGGGGAATAAAGAACCACGTGACTCACGACTGGTACAAAGGATTAACTTATCTATACCTTGACTGTCGTTTTGGGGAATAAACATAATGTAGATCTTTTTAGTAGTTAAACCCTTTCATCACCAATAAGATGAGTGTATGGCCTAAGCTCGATTATCGTTTTATGGCGAAAAAAATACTTTGATAATGGAAACGTCGAAATCGTTTGGAAAACCAGTAAACAAATGGAATTAACTCTTTGTTCGTTTGTTGACCTTAGAAATGTTTTCTTCCGAACTTCTAAATCTCATTAAAACTTATTACTAATTTCGAGCCTTTATTATTGTAGGAATAATAGTTTGAAATGGACTTGAGAATGATTACCTATGAATGTTATCGTAAGAATCTTCACATCCGGCATGGAAATGAATACAGGAACGAATATTTCATTTGTTATCTGAATTACCCGGCGTTGCTCGGGTCGTAATGTAACTCAATGTTATTCCTATGGGGATTTCGAATTGTTTTTAGCCTCCTCTACAGACCCGGATAAATCGAACAGGGTTAATATATAGCCCAATATATAGCTGTAGCTACGCATACAGAGGGATCACTGCTATAGGAGGCAATATTCTGATAAATAACATGGGAAATTGCATAGACGGTGGCTCCCTCGGTGGGAGTCCAGCACCATTACCTTTCCAAACGATTTAGCTTCGTTTCCATAACAACCGAACTAGGTGATTTGTTTATTTATTGTTTTGGTGTTTGTTTATTATTTTGGTGTTTATTTACGTATGTACATTTTAAGTTTATGCTAAGTGCTGGGGTTGTTTATTCAAACAATGTCAACAGATTTG
Organism: Meta bourneti; assembly: GCA_933210815.1. Classification (NCBI taxonomy): domain Eukaryota; kingdom Metazoa; phylum Arthropoda; class Arachnida; order Araneae; family Tetragnathidae; genus Meta; species Meta bourneti. The sequence continues at coordinate 57,303,985 of OW119931.1, read as the reverse complement.
TTCGTTTTGATTCGATATACGCTTAAGCAGAAAGATTTTGATTTAAGTACATCCCTATCCGGTTAACTGTTTATTTATTTTGGCTGTTTCATTCTCTACGATTTGAAAGGCCATTTGTATTTTTGCTTTGTATTTCTAATTAAAAGTTAAGTACTCTTTATCTATTTTTAGCATGCATGTTTTAAATTAGCAATTTTTTGTCTTCCGAAATTAAAAAGAACTTTAATTTATGAAAGCCATTTGTGAATTATAAAACTTTATTGATGTGCGAACTTGTTTCTTCAATTTTGGTTGATTCGTTTTTAAGTGAATGCTTTTTAAAAATACGAAAATATTCCAAAACAAGCCCTTTCGTTTTATTATTTAGAAGATGTTGATCTCTGTAGTCTGAAAAATTATTTGAACAGAAAAGAACATTAGAATTTTTTTATTCACACATAATCAGGTATTTAGTCTGCGATCAAGTACATCATCCATTTTTGAACAAATTATACAATTTGAAAAAGGAACAGAAATGAAGTATTCTGTTGGAGCGCACAATTACTTTAATTTTATTTAATTTATTTCGTTAAAATTGTTTGCACATACTTTTATAGTTAGGCTCAGCGAATGAGCTTGAATCAGAACATCAGTTCTGCTTCCGATTGCACAAAGCGAATGAGCTTGAATCAGAATATGAGCTCGGCTTCATATATGAACGATATTTTTCCTTGTTTGGGTTCCTGAAATTGGTTGTTAAAAAAGGATCAGCGTTGATTTTGGAACTGGGATAAAATTTCATTCGCTTTCGGTTCCTAGAATAATGCTCACGTCACTCGCCTTGGATGCAGCTAAAGGACTTCTGTTTTGACATTTGTGCACTGCACATGTATGCCTGTGTTAAGTAACGTTTTTAAATTCGTTGTTATTGTTGACTTGAGTTTATCTTTCTTCCAACCCGCCAACATATTCGTATCCGGAACTAATCAGAATTTTGAATATCGTTTGCAATTGAGTAAAGAAAAAAGTAATAAATTACTCTTTTCCGCTGCTAGGCGCCACAGTTCCTCCGCGCGCAGACGATTTCCTTCCCTTATGTAATCACTAGAACTCTAATAAGGGCAGTACGCGCAATATGTAGTGAAATGAAATTGCCTGCTCATTTTTTTTGTAGTCTCCAGCTAACTTCTAAATATATTAATGTTTTAATGTCAATAAATCCTTTTATTCGAACTTTGAGAACCCCCTGAGTTTCTCAACACGACATAGGCCACTGGGAAGGGTAATACGGAACATAAACTCCAGCTTGCAAATGTCTGGCATTTCGATGTAGGAAGAGAGCGAACACGACACGTTAAGACATCATTGCTTAGAGAGCTTCATGAAACACTTTATTGAATGTTCTTCCATTTGGAGCTAGGATGTAAAGCTTCTTGGCTTTTCCAACTCTTGAACAACCCACATACAGTTGACCGTGGGAGAAACACAGATGAGTCGAGTCCTACAACTTTCAGCAATTGTCCTTGTGCCTTAATGCTCATGGCGAAACTTAAACGAACAGGGAACTGAAGTCGTTTAAATTGGAATGGGAGATCCGAAGGGATGATTGGGATCCTAGGAATGAATACATCTTCGCCTGCGGCATGTCCAGTCATGATATTCTTCAATAATATTCGGCACCAGTTTCTTGATAGTCTTGTTCCATTACAGAATAAGGTGGATGCAGATTTCTGATAAGCATAATCGGTGCCCCAATTTCTAGCTGTAATATGTGCGAGGGTACTCCAGATGGCTCCAATGTGTTCAAAAACTCTGTTGTATAGTTCACAGCCTCATCTGTGTCACATGTAGTGTCGATAGATTTGTATTATACAAATACAGAAATTATACAAATTCAAAAGTAAGTTATGAAAAAACCACTACTGAAATAAAAATGTGATTGAACCTTTAAATATAACGCTATACTTTTAAAGTCTTATTATGTCAACTCACTGATTCCGACAAACAACCTAATGTCAGCGAAATCAAAACCAAATTAAACAGTAATAAACACTGTTACTTCATTTTATGTAATTTATTAACCGAGTTGCAGAAAATTTCTTGAAGGTAGGAACTTGGCGTCGAACATGTAGGGGGTGGAGCTTCAGTGGTTTGCTTTTCATTGGAGGTACGGAAAAGGATAAAACAGTGACAATACAGAGAAACCAGTTTCAGAATTGAAAAAGCTGCATAAAATCAATTTAATTTTTAAAAATAATTGTTGAATTCAAAAAATAAAAGGATAAAGTAAAAGCAAGTACAGAAAAAAGTGGAAGGATTAGAGTATATTTACTATTTTTTAAAAATATAGAGGCGAAAAATAAAAACTACCCATCAAGTCTCCCTTCAAAGCACTAACGGCGACTTCATTACATCGCTTTACCCACTACATCATTTCAATGTGAGGAGGGGTGTTTTTAGTGAAGGACACACAAAATACAAATTAAATTTCACAAAATATTAATTAAAAAAAAAATTTTAATTAAATTTTGAAATTCGGGCTTCGAGGGACATTCAGTCATCTTTAGGACTACCTGTGTGCCGAAGTTCATGGCTGTAAGTGCTATAGATTCGTCTGGACACCGCACACACACTTTCCTTTATAATAGTAGAGATAAATATATATAGAAAGTAAAGTGAGGAACATGTGAAGTCTATGTTTTGTATTGGTAGTATTCTTATTAATGGGTTTGATCTTAGGGAAATTCATTGATTATTTCAAGAATTGCTGATCTGTATGCTAAACCCAAAGAAAAGAAGGCTACAAGTAAGTTCCATTTCGCGTGTGTCAAACATTTTGATTTGAAAGTTTGTGTTGTAAAGATTTTTGATTTTGATACCTGAATATATGTAGTCAAGTCTCGATATTTTCATGGCTCTAGGTTTATCAAAACAATTCACCAAACAGAACTCTTTATAAAGCAGTTTATGCTTTAGAAAATGTTAATAAGAAAATTTCTTACAGTAATTTGAATTGAGCTACGAACTTTTCAAATTAGAAATTAACCATTTTTATTTGTAGAATTAAACATGCCTTAAGATATACAGTATTTTGAATCGAGTTTTGCATGCAATATGAAGGGAAAACAAATATACTGCATACTATAAGAAAGAATGCACGTAATAAGTCATTTTAGGTACTCAAGCCGTTTTAGATTTTAGTAGGTCATAAACCTCAAATTAGATATTTTTAGGTACTATGAAATTTAGATATTTCATTCAGGGCATCCTAAATCATAAAAATATAAGATTTGAAAGTGTGCATACAACTGAATAGATAAAAACTAAGAATCGAGCCTATTCACATAATATTTTTGAATATTGTATTATGTTCAAGAATTGGGTGAGATGTTTCTCTGGCTATGTCAGTTGGGTTCTTGGACTAGAAATAAGATTGAAAATGCAGCAGTCACATTAATTCTATTAGGTTTCACACTGCTGTCTCATAAAATGATCATTTAGTGAAGCACAAATTTTACTGTACATGTAAACATCCTAAAAGATTGTAATTTTTTTAGTAACTCACTGCTCAAAATATTACAAGACTATCATTCAATTTCTTTCGTGATGAGTTTTTTTTAATTTATTACTGTTACTAGCACATCAACGCTGATTGACTTGTATTTAATTTTTGATGCTTGCATATGGTCACACTTGATGCATTTACTCATCAGATTTTTGCTGTTTTCCCAAGGATATAATCTTATTAACGATTATATATTATTTAATGATAGAAAAAGTAAGCTGTATTGTTTCTTGTGTTTAGATTAGAAAGATAAAAATTCCCAATAATCCTCTGCAAAAGACATTAACTAAAAGTAAATTAAAACAACTGGAACTGGATAATATAAGAGCTATAGATGGAACTCCCGAACAAAGGCAAGAAAGGAAAAGCTTGTACAAAGAAGTAAAGAGGGTAAGTTTGCTTTTAAAATATTGGTCACTAATCAGCTATATGAGAAGCAAAACCAGCTCCACTTGACAGATCCACAAATTTTACAAGACGTTTTTTCAATTCATTTGAACAGAACTGAAAAACTACACATCGATTTCAATTACCCCCCCCCCCCCTTATGCATGCACATTTCACTAAAAGGAAACAATGTACACCTTCTGACCTGTCAATATCAAAAGTTAGGATAGCAATGAGCCCATAAAATAAGTGAATACTGTTAGTGGTTTAAAATCCACTTTAAGCCATAGGTCTTCATTCAACAAAATCTGTTCATAGAGTGTGTAAAGATTTCTCTGGGTAGCGTGGTAGATTCAGAGAACAGTCTAGCTTAAATAATAAACATTAATTTTATTCAGAACAATTTCTTGGTTATGTGAGGATCTATGTACAAGGCACTTTCATGAATTCGATGCCTCTTCTAACGGGATGCGACAGGTTGTCGTAATCTCAGGTACGCACGAAAGTCTCTGAGTGGGAGAAAGGTCTCTCAAAGGTCTCTAGATGAGACTCTACTCGTCGGGTGACGATTACCTAAGATCAGCACCGGATCCTCACGGGATGACGGGTCAATTCAGGTTCCCTGCCGGACGAGAAGTCGGCACCGGACTCTTCGCAGGTTGTCGGTTCGGCACAATCAGGGATCGGCTCCACTGGGGTCGTCGGATCAGCACAAGACAGGCACGGCTCCGCTGGGGTCGCTGGTTCGAATCTTTCGAACGAGAACAAAGCAGGAACTCGAGATAGGCAGCCTACGCCAGGCTACAAGAACGCGTCCTCTCGGGGTGAGAGAACCGTCTTCCAAATTAATAAGAGCTCCCTATGAGGTTGACCACTCAAAGGGTCGCTGAGCCAAGCCGCTCGAACGAGAACACAAGCAAGACTCGAGATGGGCAGCCTACGCCAGGCTACAAGAACGCGTACTCTCGGGGTGAGAGAACCGTCTCTTAACAATGCTTTTCTCCCTAAGGAGTGACCGCTCAAAGGGTCGCTGAGTCAAGCCTCTCGATCGAGAACACCGGCAAGAACTCTATTCGACTCTCTTCTTTTCCTTTTGAAACCTCGCAGCCTTTGTTCGCTGGTGGTTTTTCTGATTGGTTATTGCTTTTAATTTGTTCGCATTCGATTGGTTGCTGATTCGTTGCGGCTGTCTGACATAAAATGGGATCAGCTACTTAGCGCAGGTGGGCTTGATTACCTAGCAGGTGGACTTAATCACCTGACAGGTGCACTCCTAAACACCTGGGCGCTTTTCGGAACGAATTCTCTTTTGTCAGTCCTTGATCCAAGTCCCGATCGTCTGGCGCCAGAGAGATGGAAACGCATTGTCCTGTTCTTTTACGACTCTGTCGGCGAGTTTACCTTGGGAGAGTTAATTGAGGGGTCCATCAATGAATCCTAACAAGTGGCAAACTGAACGATTAAGTACTCACTTGTACACTCACTGCCAAAAGTTAAGCATGAAGAGGAAAATGTTAATTTCCGGAAGCCAATCTGAATTTGAGAGGCTGCATTTCGCTGCGGAGGTAGATGGAAGTATGCAAATATGTTCTGTAACAGCCAATCACTGTTTCGTGTTGAGAAATATACAAAAAAGGCAGTCGTATAAGAAGCCAGCATTGTGAAGGGTTTGAGGAGTTTCACGTAAGTGCTGATAAAAAGTGTTTAGAACTTTCGTAAGATTAGTTTTCAAGACGTGTTTCTATGGCTTCCAGAAGACGAATGGCAGATAGTGAGCGCTGGCGTTTTGTGGGACGCCTTGAAGCAGGACAATCAATCACAAATGTTGCTCTTTTCTTCAGCGTTCATCATTCCGTCATTTCATGATTATGGAAACAATTCCAAACAGTTGTCCGAAGACCTGTGGCCTGTCGCCCAAGGGTTACGACCCTTGGAAGATCGATATATTACTGTTTTAGACCCTTGGAAGATCGATATATTACTGTTTTAGCCAAGCGGAATCGAAGAGCGAGCTCCATACGTGTGACATCTATGGTTGCAGCGTCCATTGGTAAGACGATATCTGCCACTTCTGTTCGCCGAAGGCTACACATGAATGGACTGTACGCTCAGGTACCACGAGTTTGTGTTCCTCTATCCGTCCAATCCAGAGGGGCACGATTAAAGTGGTGTCTGCAACATGTGAATTGGACTGACTGATTGGGCCAACGTTATGTTCATGGATGAGTCGAAATTTGCCCTGGAGCCAGATGACAAGCGTGTAAGGGTCTGGAGAGAACAAGGCACACGCAATCGGCCCCAGAACATCATCGAGCATCACGCATTCCGAGGTGGAAGCATCATGGTGGGCAGGGATTTCGTTGGGATATCGCACCGACCTGCATATCGAAAGACGGGGTTCTGTGACGGCTGTCCGGTATCGGGATGAAGTCCTAGAACCCACTGTGAGATTGTACGCTGCAGCAGTTGGTCCTGCTTTCGTTTTAATGGATGATAATGCGCGTCCCCATCGTCAACGACTACCTGGAGTGAGGGGATTGAGCGTATGGATTGGCCGGCGTACTCGCCCGACCTTAATCCCATTGAAAATCTTTGGGATGCCCTCGGCCGTGCTGTGTCTGCACGTTTCCCACCCGTCTCTCAGAGTTGCAAACTGCTCTACAGGAGGAATGGCGATTTCTTGACTATGGGGTGGTTGATCACCTCATGGGAAGCATGGTCACAAGCTGTAAACTTTGTATGGGGATGAGGGGTGGTCACATATCCTATTAATGTCGGTTTTGTTTGTTTTGGATTTAAACATCATTTTGTTAATGACTTCATCTTATAATTTATGAAAATTCAATATTTTTATCTTTGTAATTGTTTTGTTTCATGCATAAATATTTGTTAACTTTCCTGCCTCATTTCGTGTCAATCAAAGCTGTACTTTCGATTTTTTCGCATTTTACCGCTTCGTGCTTAACTTTTGGCAGTGTATTTCCAGTCATTAAATGTGTCTATCACATAAGAAATGACTTTCGAATCCAAAATAAGTCATTTCAAATAAAAGTGCTGGTATTTTCTTTAATATGAAAAATGTATTAAATAATTAAGTATAAACTAAAATCTACATGTAAGACTAAGAACTAGTGTCACACACACAACATATTAAAAACATAATTAGAAAAGATTTATATTTCTTATTTTCATAGTATAAAAAAAATCTGCCACTGGAAATTTAGTCTTAAGTTCTAATTTTCGGTTTAGTTTGCAAATTAATATTGACTGAGTGTTTTCTACCTTGACTGTTTAAATTTTGCTTTTTTTCCAGGAAAGAAGAATGTTAAAGAAAGAAAACAAGCTTGCTGTCAAAAATGAGGAAAGGCAAATTACCCAGGCTATTAGTGCCAAAAATAATTCAGGAATGAAATTAATTTAGAATTGCAAAAATTGTACATGTTTAATAAAAAAAATAAATGTATTTTATTGAATTAGTTGATGAAATGACCATTACATTAAATCGATGCATCTGGTAGCACAGTAGGCAAACATTTTAGTATCTGGGAACAAAAATAATGTAAATACACACCAAAATTGTCAAAACAAATTTCATTTTATACTGAAGACGCATTTGATTCCCTTGTCTTGATAGCACTACACAAGGCAGAAAATATACCGAACTTGAAACTTATTGTCAGCTTACTTCAAAACAAATCTTTTATCAAACTGAAGCGACTAAAATTCAGAGAACTCACGTGACAAGATTCCATTTTTCGCTCAATGTGGTATGGAAATACTTAATTACATCTGGAGACCCAATGCTCATCTTTGTGTTACTGATGAGTTCTCTCTCGTTTTAGTTTAGTCAATTTATTTCCAATTTGAGAGGATTTGGTGACTAAAAGATAATTGCATTAATCAGGTTTTGTTCAATAGTAATTATAAAATGTTTGATTGTCTGGCAATCCTTAGAGTTTCATCTTATGCATAATATGCACTAGTTCACAAATCCATTTATTTAAGCATTCAATTCAAATGCTAGCTTCAATGTTAACACTTTAATTTTTGACCCAAAAATCTGAAGATACATGGACTCCTAACTAGTATATTCCCTTGATTAACATTTGCAGTTCACTGGAAGGGTCGACAGTATTCAATGTTATTGTTCCACACTTAAGATATGAAATTGCAAAATTATCTAGTACTTTTATTTCGGAGTTGTTAGTCCCCATACTAGATTCACTATCAAAGACCAGACAGGTCATGCCAATATCACATCCCCTGCACTTGTGGTACATGTTATATTGATCAAACCAAATAAGCTTCGAAATTCCGATTGCAAGAGAACATGCATTGTCAAAATAGATAAATCTGACACAGCTCAACACTAGGGAATTTTCTCACTGGCTTGATTTCAAATAAATCAATTTCAAAGTGGTCCAATCTTCGAGACCCATTCTAGAGTTATCTGACCCACAAGTGAATGAAAATAGTGCTTCCTCACCTTTACACATGACCTAGAAAGGCTTACACATCAGCCACAGGCGCACATCACGCGCGCCTGTGGCGCCACTTCAAAGCGCTATTTAAGGCTTGGAGATTTCGACGATTTCAAGTACGGCAATTGTGTTTTTCTTGTGGTTTTTCAAAAAAACGATCAACTATGCCTCGTAGAAAACAGCGATCATCTTTTGATCAAGTAGTATCCGAGTTCGACAGAGGAAGGATAGTGGCCTACCGAGATTGTGGATTATCTTTCAGGGAAATCGGTAGTCGTGTTGGACGAAACCAAACAACTGTAATGCGGATATGTGATCGTTGGATGCAGGAGGGTACGACGGACCGACGTGTTCGATCGCATCCACCTCAGTGCACCACTTCACGTGATGACAGGCATATTGTGCGTATGGCAGTGACGGATCGCTCAGCCACATCACGAACCATAGCACAGCACATTCAGTCTGTACCGCATCATCCAGTGTCTGCGCGTACCATTCGACGCCGTTTACAGCAGAGTGGTCTGTCCGCAAGACGTCCATTGCTTCGTCTACCCTTGACGCAGAACCACAGACGTTTCCGCCGCCAATGGTGCGATGAAAGAAGGACGTGGACGGCAGAATGGAATGAAATTGTCTTTACTGACGAGTCACGCTTCTGTCTGCAACACCACGATGGTCGGATTCGAGTCTGGAGACACCGTGGAGAGAGGATGCTGAACAGCTGCGTTATGCACCGCCACACTGGTCCTGCACCGGGTATTATGGTATGGGGCGGTATTGGATATCACTCTCGCACTCCTCTAGTACGCATTGCCGGTACTTTAAACAGCCAGCGCCACATCTCCGAGGTGTTGGAGCCAGTTGTCCTTCCTTACCTTCAGGGCTTGCCCACAGCCATATTTCAACAGGATAATGCGCGACCACACGTGGCACGCATTGTCCAAGGGTTTTTCGTCAATCGCCAGATTGAATTGCTTCCCTGGCCAGCTCGCTCTCCGGATCTTTCGCCGATAGAAAACATGTGGCCCATGGTTGCTCAACGATTGACCCAGAATACATCCCCAGCTGCCACACCAGATCAACTTTGGCAACGTGTGGAAGCTGCTTGGTCTGCTGTACCCCAAGAACACATCCAAAGTCTCTTTGAATCAATGCCGAGGCGTGTGGCAGCGGTGATCTCCAACAATGGCGGCTACTCTGGCTACTGATTTTGGCAGGAACCACACTTCACAGAAGTCTATAAATTTAATCATTTGATACTTGGTCAACATGTTATCTACAAAATAAATTTTGTTGTGATATCTCTTGTCTTTCTTGGTGTTGCAATTTGGGTGGCCAGCAGTGTATTTAAAGATAAGATTTTAACTCGTAGTTTTCCTCTACTTTGGTCCTGAACTTTTTGCTCCACTGAAAAGCTATAGGGTCATTCCATGGAAATCAGCTGGGCTGGCATCACTGATTCTCTTAGTAATTTAAAAATATTAGGTTTTAGGCTTCAATATTTTATTAATTGACACTTTTAAAGTTCAAAATTTAAAGTTCAAAGTCACATGTAGATTTTTTGTATTAAAAGTTAGCTGTTTACAATCCCATATTTCAATAAGTTATTCTCAAAACTATTCTCAATGAATAGTTTAAAACTTTCCATCATTATTGACCAAGATGTCTATTATGTCTTGCATTTTCCATTGTCTTTTGCTTATTTTTGCCACAGGAACGTTAAATAGTTGGAAATTTGACTTTAACGTAATGAAGATACGATAATGGAAGTTAAGCTTGAATATAAGAATGAAATTAATGACACTTGTGCAAAATTTCATGATATTCCTTTAGTAAACAATTTTTTCTGTTGTGGTCTGCATTGAGGGCGGTTTATCCAAAATGTTTGGGAGCAAAATGTCTAGGGGGTCTAGATGAGATGTCCGAATATTTCGGGTCTGCTGCTTGCCGTTCTGGAATTTTTGGGGGCTATATTCGAACTGAATTTTCCAAGCTGTCCGGGCATGCTGCTTAGAGGGTTAATCCAAGTGTTCTATCAGTGAAATATACATTTAGTTGGTAAAAAGTTCATATTTAGTAATGCCTTTTGTTTATTTATATTCTTAGGGAATGTAAACATTAAATATTTTGTAAATATTGTTTTTTTATGAGTAATTACAATACCTAATTTTCAGTAAAAAATTCCTGATCTTTCAGAAATGTGAAGTGGGTGAAATTTTGAGAACTTGCAACCAGATCTATTATGTAAAAACAAGTTTTAAATAATTTTCTGAGCTTATAGATAAAGCTCGAGATCTGATGGATTTGAGATTAGGAAGAAAGATTGAAATCAGAGAAGCGGTACAAAGCCAATTTTCAATTTCAGCAAATGCTACAAAATTGGAGATCCTTATCAAATTGAAAGTGAATTTGAAAAGATAACCAAAAGTTGTTGCAATGTCCATGCCATAAGTTCAAATGTTTTAAGTTTTTAACTGTTATTGATGCTCTACTTTTGTAATCCTTGGCACAGCTTGTCCGTGCATTTCCAAACCGTGTGCCTTAAAACCCAATCCAAGAATCATCGCCAGTAGTGGCAATAATTTTGGAATATAGGCCTATTCAAATAGTCGTGTGGTGACAAAATTTTCAGTCCCTAATTTGGTGATGGGCCAATACTTGCATTCTTGAGTGTCACCGATTTTATTAGTTGCTTGAGGACTCAAATGGCAATCCTGATTTTTTTTAACAAGCGTTAAACTACACTGCTGGCCACCGTAAATGCAACACCCTGAAGGAAGCATGCAAATAATATGAAATTTACAACATGCATTAGCGGAGGTGAGATATGCAAATGATTAGAATTTCAGTGCAGACGCACCTCACGCGCGCCTGTGGCGCCACTTCAAAGCGCTATTTAAGGCTTGGAGATTTCGACGATTTCAACTACGGCAATTTTGTTTTTCTTGTGTTTTTTTTATAAAAAAAACGATCACACACACACACACACACACAATTATGCCTCGTAGAAAACAGCGATCATCTTTTGATCAAGTATCCGAGTTCGACAGAGGAAGGATAGTGGCCTACCGAGATTGTGGATTATCTTTCAGGGAAATCGGTAGTCGTGTTCGACGAAACCAAACAACTGTAATGCGGATATGTGATCGTTGGATGCAGGAGGGTACGACGGACCGACGTGTTCGATCGCATCCACCTCAGTGCACCACTTCACGTGATGACAGGCATATTGTGCGTATGGCAGTGACGGATCGCTCAGCCACATCACGAACCATAGCACAGCACATTCAGTCTGTACCGCATCATCCAGTGTCTGCGCGTACCATTCGACGCCGTTTACAGCAGAGTGGTCTGTCCGCAAGACGTCCATTGCTTCGTCTACCCTTGACGCAGAACCACAGACGTTTCCTCCGCCAATGGTGCGATGAAAGAAGGATGTGGACGGCAGAATGGAATGAAATTGTCTTTACTGACGAGTCACGCTTCTGTCTGCAACACCACGATGGTCGGATTCGAGTCTGGAGACACCGTGGAGAGAGGATGCTGAACAGCTGCGTTATGCACCGCCACACTGGTCCTGCACCGGGTATTATGGTATGGGGCGGTATTGGATATCACTCTCGCACTCTTCTAGTACGCATTGCCGGTACTTTAAACAGCCAGCGCTACATCTCCGAGGTGTTGGAGCCAGTTGTCCTTCCTTACCTTCAGGGCTTGCCCACAGCCATATTTCAACAGGATAATGCGTGACCACACGTGGCACGCATTGTCCAAGGGTTCTTCGTCAATCGCCAGATTGAATTGCTTCCCTGGCCAGCTCGCTCTCCGGATCTTTCGCCGATAGAAAACATGTGGTCCATGGTTGCTCAACGATTGACCCAGAATACATCCCCAGCTGCCACACCAGATCAACTTTGGCAACGTGTGGAAGCTGCTTGGTCTGCTGTACCCCAAGAACACATCCAAAGTCTCTTTGAATCAATGCCGAGGCGTGTGGCAGCGGTGATCTCCAACAATGGCGGCTACTCTGGCTACTGATTTTGGCAGGAACCACACTTCACAGAAGTCTATAAATTTGATACTTGGTCAACATGTTATCTACAAAATAAATTTTGTAGTGATATCTCTTGTCTTTCTTGGTGTTGCAATTTGGGTGGCCAGCAGTGTACATTCCTCTAAAAATATTGTTTTTGTCAGCTTTCTTCATTTGGCTATTTTAAAGGTGAAGGAAGTAAAGGCCCACTTCCACACTTCAGCAATAATTTCATCATCCTAGCACTGCAATTGGTATGAATTTCAACGATGCCTTTAAATTTCTTTAGTACATAGAGGTAGGTAGGTATTTTAACTAACGTCACACTTAGAGCAACACAATGGGCTATTGGTGACGGTCCAAGATCAATCCCAAAGGGAAAGGCCGAGGACACCAGGTAATTTTCAACTATAGATGATGAGGCAACACCTGAGCTAGCACCCCACTCTCCAAACTTCTGCACCATGCCAACTTTAAGAAATGTTTTATTTCTGTCAAAAATTGAGAATTTTTCAATTTTTGTATCTAATTTTTAGATTAAATATGGTGTTAAAATTATTTTTCCAAATAGATAAAAAGAAACATTTTTAAGATTACAAAACATTTTTGTCTACGTTATGTGGTTTTTCAGAATTTTCTTCAAACATTCCCAACATTAAGCTATTTCACAGCTGCTCTTCAAATTTGCATGCCTGAAATGTTCAAAATATTTTGGATATCGTTATATATGCATAAATTTAACCCTTGTAACAAATTTCATGAAAATCAGTCGCCACAGGTTTTCTTATTTTTGCTAATTTTACATGGAATGATCCTATACCATTTTTATCATCTTATATTAATCTTTATTAGTCATTTTGTGAAACTTTTAGTTTAATTATCTGCAAATATCAGAAAAGAAATTTTTAATAGAAATCAGAAAAATACTATATTGCCTTGAAAATTAGAAATTATCTGATGTGCATTAGATTGGCAATAATATTTATAAGCTTCTTAGAAAGTAATTTATTTCTATTAGAGTACAGTGATTTTAGAATTACATAAAATTGCACTTAGAATTTTTTTTTCAATTACCAGTAATTGGGTGACTGTTAAATCATTTGAAAAATTAGTGAGTACAAATTTGCAACTTAAGTAACGTAGTGAATTACATAAACTTGCTTACAGTTAATACTGAACTCTTAAGACGGCTTTTCTGATTAAAACCGTGACATGCATTGACTCTCGGAAATAAAGACATACATTACTGACAATTTAAATATGTGCTGAATTATCAAATAACACTTTATTTTTAAAATACCTTTAATTTTAAATTTACTGAAAACTAAGATTTGCTATCTCAGCATTTTGTTTAATTGTATTTCTATACAATTAAAAATAAATTAAATTGCATTTAAAAACTAGTAAAGTAGGAAGGTAATTAATTAACGTCGCACTGTAGTAATTAACATCACACACAACACAATGGGCCATTATTAGTAAAATAGGAAAACTGAAACTTCTCAACAAAAATTACTTGCCACATTTGAAATATTTTTGTTTTAAAAATTATTAAAAGTTGCTTAATGGAAAACAATGCAGTTTACATTGTGCTATTTTCCAGGCTTATTGATAATTTCAACAAATAAACTATAATATACAAAGTAATAACCATTACAGTAATAAACACACTTAGACTGTTCTTCATTAAGAAACCCTTTTCGACAATTTTTCCTCAGCAGAATGTCTTATTGCAAATTAATGATTCTATCATTGCAACACTTGACACTATTTTCTGTAGAAAGAGCTCTTTCCAAAATACTACATCTGCTTCAATCAAATATTTTCTGTTCACTCATTACAAAAGAAAATGAACACATTGATAGTCATCAAATGTACACTATTTTAAATGTTACAGATGGAGATATCCCATGGAATATACATTTGTTTATTTGATTGAAACTTGTACTTGATTCCGTTTGAATTTCCATTAAAACACTTGTTGAATGGAAGTTCCTGTCTAAGCTTTTCAGGAAAATAATTAGCATCACTCATGCAGCACCTTTGTGACTCCTGCGACTGATATTACTTCTAATGGCTTTTTGCCCATAAAAATACAAAATGCTTTCTCATTTACAAAAGTAGAAGTTATAAAAATTAATAAAGGAAAACAGCCTTTTAGGTATTTAAAGTTCGTCTTCTTTTGGCAGGTGGAGTTCCTTTTTTCGTAGACTCTTCAACTCTTTGCCGTTTCTTCTTTTTGTCTGAGGTATCAACTTTCCCAGAACTTGATTTCCTTGATCCTATAGCAAAAAGGACACATAATTAACATACAATTACTTGATTCACACACAATAAAAGTGATGTATTAAATGCATTAAGTGGCACACTTAATCTAAAAAATGGCATTAACATAATTTGGAAGCAATTGATTTTCCTCATTATCATAAAAAGCATATTTTAATTTTTTTTCTGTATTTTAATGAGATCAAGATATTTCCAGGACAAAAAACAATAGTATTAAATCACTAATAAGATTGTTATAAATCAAAATTAAGTATGATTTTGCAATATGCTCTCTCTCTCTATATATATAACTTTTAGATCCAAATAATTAAACTACATTCTTATGAAAGCCCATTGAAATAATACAATGGGCTCTGGAAATCATTTATTGCTATTCAGGTGCTAATTATTACTTTTTTGTGGAGTAATGGTAAATGGGTGCACATATTGAAACATTCCTTACATATGCTTCATTGTTCATGAATATTTACAATTCATAATACTCAGAACTATAAACCAATAAATCTCACAACTTAATACAATGAATGGTAGATATATCTAGCGCCTTGTCTGGTAGCAACGCTCTTGGTGTTTTTGGCACACTTTTTATGTCGTCAAGGAAAGAAATCTTAGGAAATTTTTTTTTTATCTTTATAAATCTTTCCGCTTACTGAGGTTGCCATAAAAACGGGAATAACCTGATAAAGATGGGTTACCTACACCTGCCATAACTCGCTACTAAAAGTGCGCCAAGAGCCATTGCGTTAATTAATAATTCAAAATGCAACTAACAAAAATTAAACATACTACTGGTATTGCCAAATATAGAAAATTAGATATGTAATTCAATTGTACTATCACATGCATATTTTAACTTTTTTGATTAAATATTGTTTGTGCTTTCTACTATTTTGTCATAACTATTATCGCTTGCATTGCATTTCCTTATATGTATGTCATGCTTTAATATTTATTTATTGTGCACAATTTCTCGTGAAAGTATTTAAATATTTCATTCAACTCTAACCATGATACAAGATAAAAAGTGTTCCATGTGGTCAAAAGTTTGTCTTTTACAATAGTAGGATTTTAAACCCAATTCATACCAAATTTTGAACAGTACACTTTTAGTATTTGGGTAATTTTACGAAGTAATAAATCTTACACAACAGAAAATGGGCAAACAGTTTAAAACAAGCACAAATTTAAGCCTGAACCAGTTTAAATTCTTACCTGAAGGATGAGATGATTCCAAATCATCATATTTGGAGCCTTTACTAGAGCCTCTCTCTTTCTCTGCTTTAGGTTTACTAGTTGAAGTATCACTGGATTTCTTATGATTGTGTTCTGTTTCTGTTTTCTTAACGTCTGACTTGGAACTTTTTTTAGAGGTAGAGTTCTCTGCATGCAATGAAACTTTACCTTTTTTATTAGATTGCTCTTTTTCAGTCCTAACTTTTTTGTTATAATTGTCTGGAGTTTCAGTTTTTGCATGCTTAGATGAACTTGAATGAGGTACTGTTTTAGCATATTTTTTCAGAGTATTACTTGAAGGAGTAGACTCACTTTTGGGAGTTTTCTTGGCACTCGATGAGTTATGATTTTCAGTTTTATTACTTTTTTTACTTGTCGAAACTGGTGTTGCAGTGGAAGATTCCGAAGTTGAAGAGGAAGTTTCCGATTTCATATTTTTTGTCGTAAAAGGGCTAGAAGCTCGATTTACTTTATTAACTCTTGCAGGAAACTGCGATTCCTGCTTTCCTTTTACAGTAATTTCAGCACTGGGAGGCCTCGGTTCACTTCTACTTCCCAGGTGATTTTTAGACGATTTACTTGAAACAGGTGTCTGAAATGCATTTTTAGCATTGGCTGTTGCATTTGTACTCTGTTTCAATTTTGATGCACTTAATTTCTTCACAGTTTTAAGGTTAGAATTACTTTTAGGTGTTTGATTTTCCTCTTTTGGTGGTCGAGGTAGAATAATGCCATATTTTTCTTTAACCATTTCATCAACCTCTTCAGGTAATTCAAATTCAACTTCTTCATTTGGAAATGGTATAATTTCAGATTCATGCTAAAAAATAAATACATTAAACTTAGTGCATATTAATAATTTATTGCTTAAAGTAAAAGATATAAATATCTGTTTCCAAGGAACTATTTCATTAACCCTCAATTAGTTGCACTGGTCCTGACAGGTTCTCCAATATTTTTTAAATGTTATGCAATGAAAAGAATGACCAAAAAACGTATTATTTATAAATTTAAATTATAAATTTTTGGCTATTATTTTGTTTGAAAGTGTGCTTTAAAATATACTACATTTTTTAATGAATAAATGAGTGTAATTAGGAAAGAAACAGCTCCTCATTGTGATTTCATTCACTGAAAATGGTGGTTGGTTTGAATTTAATGGCATAAGGTCAGCAAACAAGCTGCACCAAACACAAAATTATATACTTCCCAAAATAATATTTAAATATAGCTAAAGTAACAATAAACAGCAGTCTAGAATTCACATACGAAATAAGAGATACAACTTTTCAAATGGATGAAAAATAAGAAAGGAATGTTTTCAACACAAATAGATGATAGTTATAAAATTTTAAAATATACAAGATAATAGTTTAAAAGATTAGATGAATTTTAAACAGAATTTAGTAACCAGTTATATGTATATCAATGAAATGGGGACTTCCACATGGAAAGTTAAAACATACGATTTCATATAAATTTAAAAAAGCATTAACTATATGCATGTTATGACAGATTGCTGTTGACTAGAAAAGATGGGACAGCAGTATTTGAATTTTGTGAATTGCTCAAAGTTTAACAAGAAAAAATTAGCTTCAGTTATGTTTGTTGCTCCCTTCTAAAGGGAGAAAATTGAAAAATATTATTCATAATGGATTGATCAAAAATTCAGATCGAAGACACCACCCATCAAAGAGCCAAACAAGAGTATGCAGACTTTTGCACCAGTGTAGTTGTGAGTCCATATACATCACAAATCACTCCTGAAGCAGACGCTACCCTTATGTTGCCCAGGTGATTGATCCCAAGCCAGAGAACCGACTGCTTGACGTATACACACACCTATGCATACCTCCCATTTACATGAAACAAGGGCTGGAGATGTTTAGACAGAATATTACCTCTCAACCACCAGGATCCCCTTTTCCAGGGACATGGGTCTCCACACATGGGTGATAACCCCGAGGACTGGAGCTTAGAGGTGAAAAGCTTCTCAAAAGGGAGCCCTCACCTCCAAAGAGGCAATCACAATGAGGGAAGGGAAAGAAGCAGGCGAGGAGGAATCAAAAGGGTGGAAAGTTCACTTGAGTACCTCAAAATTGTGATTGAGATGATGATTGTGTATCTCGAGATTGTGATACTTTAAGAAAGTTGAGCACCTGCAAACAAAGCAGCAATTCCCAAGGAGGTCACTGCAAAAGACATGCAACTAATGGAGGGTTAATCCCCTTTTCCAGTTGCAAGTTATATAAATATTTACAGTTGCAAGTTATATAAATATTGTTTGAATCAAATATTGATACCCAAATTATTGTTATCAATGAAAAATTAAAAATTTTTGTTGAATGACTAATAAAGAAGTTTATGAAAATTTTGAAGCATCTGAATAGTAAAGCAAGAAACTATACTTTCTGTTCTGATTGTGAAAATAATTAGATTGATAAATACACTTTAGGAAGTTTTCAGAATACATTAAATACTCACCAATGCTGCCATGTCATACAGGGATTCTAAATGATCCCATATTAATTTGGAAGACAACTCCTTGCTAATATAAGAACTGAATCTATTATGGATAACTGTCATCATGAAATAACGATTGACACCTGCAACAAATAAACTACACATATTTGATACAGCTAAGATAGGGACATAAAATAAACCAAAGTATTTCACCAAAAATAATCATACCACACATCCACATGAAAAATAAAAAAAATTCATATTATTTTGAAATCAATACAGGCACTGGTCTTGTTTTTGTTTAAAGGTAAGAGTTCACCACTAGTCTGCATCGCATGGACAGCACGCATCAGATTAATTTAGTGTACAGCACAGACTGCATTCGGAGCATCAGCATTTCCGAAAGTGAGCAACCCCTACAGAAGAGAGATATCTCAGTTCATTGTGTAACTTTCTCATGTGAACATCGGTTGCAGTAACATGTTTTATTATGCTCAAATGCTGTTATGGAAAGTGAGGAAGTAGTTGTCAGTTGCTTGACAGTAGAATAGGAAAAACAGAACTTATGGGTACCCAATATAAGAGGTCGGAGTATGGAGAACCATGTTATTCTTTGAGTTGATGTCGTTTTTTCAGTTCTTTGGTATGATCCATGCCAAGTTTACAATGGGCGAGATCACCCTCATTTAAAACAATGTAAATAATTCTAAAATATGATCCATATGATACAGACTAGTGTACACTTACTTTAAGGTATCCAAATCACGGCCAGCATACAACCTGGAACAGATAGTACTGCTGCCCCACAAGATCAAACTTTAAATCTTACTATGTAATTTTAATTACACTTATGGCTCATAAATCTCCTATTTGACAGTTAATTCAATTCCAATTTGAACTGGTAATTTCCCATACTTAACAGAAATCTTTATAAGAATTTTAATTATTAGAACATACGGAAGCCTGTGCACACTATTTTATTCAAGATACTCACCGTTTTCAAAAAATTGAGCAATCAAAAAAGATCCAACAATCTTAATGCAAAAACAAAAGTGCAAAGTAAAATGTTACAAGTAATTGCGTGCCTTAATTGAAGTGACACAAGTAAAAAAATTTAATTTTCAGGTTTTGATGGTGTTTCAAAAAAAATAATCTCTTATTTGGAATGACATTTCACATGTTACACAAAATAGCCAATAAATGGCAGAAGTGTTGTTTTGTAATTTGGCGCAAAAGCCATATTGTTTATTGAGAAGTGTCACAATAGCCAGTTGGAACCACACATTCAAGGAGTTAAGTTGTGATTTATTTGCATACCATCACATTTCAAATAAAATCTGTTTTTGGCTGGAGGATATATCTAGAACAGTGACACATTTTAAGATCTGTCACTTTTCCATAAAAAGATTGAATTAATTTTTCTTCTATATTTAGGTGGAATAGTGTAGTATTTAGTGTCATTATTCTTTCCATTTCTTCGGTCATTTCAGTGAATTATTTTCAGTTCTGCCAATATTCTATAAAAATTTAAGTCAATTGTTCAATGTCAAGATGAAGTTTAAATTGAGCCATTGTTTCTAAAAAGTTTTGCCAACGCCTTGCCTTTATTCTGGACAAGGAAAGTTGCTATTAACACTGGTGAAAGAGGGTCAAGTTTTATACAAAAGTGGAACACAGCAATGGAATGTAAAAATTCTGCTGGAATCAGTTGAAAGAACTGATGTGATTTGGATTAATGAAGGAGATGATGCCATCGAAGCCTTTTCACTAACCTTCTACTGTGTGTGAGACACCTTTAAATACTGTACCAGGTAGGTAAGCTGTTAGGGCTAAAGAAAAGAGCTATGAAGCCATCTTGTGGTTCTAAATGTAAGCTGAAAGGTTCAGAAAAATCTAGTGAATCTGAAAGACAAGCTGTGTTTGAATCGTATTGGAAATTGGGATGTTTAGAAGGTCAGAGCAACTTTCTTCGGTGGTGCATGGAAACTTTGATCCCGAAATATCAAGAGACAAAAAAGAGGGCTATGTTAAATATTTGATCTACTACCAGATATTCAACTACGAATTTAACATTGCATTTTATAATCCAAAAAAAAGATCAATGTGATCAGTGAGCGATGTATGAAAACAGTCAGGGTGATTTGAAAGAGAATCCTATGAAAATCACATGCTGGAGAAGGAATTAGCTCGTCAGAAAAAAAAATGACAAGACTAACTCTTTGAACATCATTGTTGCAGCCTTTGATTTACAAGCTGTTCTTCAGTTCCCCCAATGGAAACACTTTTTATTATGTTTCAAAATTGGCAGTTTACAATCTAACATTTTATAGGCTAAATGATGGCGTCATGACTTATTATGTGTGGAATGAAACAGAAGGGAAACTAATGAAATAGGCACTTTCAAGTTCCTAGAAAGACTAGAATGTGAATCATGTGAAGAAGGGTTAGATGTAATCCTTTACTCAGATAATTGAGGTGGTAAAAAAAAACTTAGCCATAGTAGCTCTGTATGTCGAAGCTTTAAAACAGCTGAAGTTCTTAAATAGTATCACACATAAATTTTAATAAAGGGACATATTCAGAATGAAAATTATAGTGTTCACTCCGTCATTGAAGGCCAAGTCAAGAGAGCTTTGAAAAGTTGCCCTATCTTCCATCCATAGCAGTATGTGACCTTAACAGGTCGTGCGAAAAAGACCGGCAACCCACATAAAGTCATCTAACTAAATCACTGATTTTTATATCAAGGCACTACTTCAACCATTTTTGCCAATATTCAAAGTAAAAGATTTAAAAGTGATCAATTTAAAAGGCGGTGAAAATGTAATGTTCACAAAAGACCTGTGGGGAAGATAGTTGGACAGAGGAAAAATTGGTTGATTCTGCAGAAAGGACAAGGAACAAAAAAAGTGAGCAGAAATTGAAGAAACTGTATCCAGCTCAGCTGCCACTTAGTGAAAAGGGACTCATCGACCTTCTGAAAAGGTCTATCATTCCTCAAGTTTACTATGATTTTTATGTCATTGTAATTTTTGTATTTTAATAAAATGCTTTTTATGTGATGTAATTTTTTGTAATTTTACAACAATTAAATGTCTGTTTTAAATCTAAAATAGCGTGATCAGTTTATTTATAATAGTGTCAACTCAAAGACCTCCTAGGCTCAAAACTACAAAAGTTTAAAATTTTTCAAAAGGATTCATTGCAGATCAAAAACATAACTAAATTACACATTTTTTGAGATACTTGTGGCGAACATCTAAGAAAAAATAATTGCTTTGCAAAACAACTTTGAAGAGCTCTCCTGTAAGATTTCAGTTTTTTAGTTGTGTCAGTATTCAATTAAGGCAATGAAGTCTTATTGCTCAATAAAGATAAAAACTTGCACACCTTAAATGCAGTTTAGTGAGTAATTATTCTTACAGTAACACACACACCACTAAAGTCATCTTAAAAATTCATCTATTGGTTAACATGCAGAAAATATACACTCAAACAATTTCAGAAAAGAAAAATTTTCATAGCAACATATATACCTGCATAGGAAGATAAAAAATAATTATACATTTCTGTGGAATGAATTTTATTTAATGTTTAATTTAAAGATTAATAAAATATAATAAATTTTGACCAATGTAAAAATCTTTACCAATAAATGGAAGTGTAAATTTTGGGTAATTAAATTGAGCAAATAAATCGCACTCCAAAAAAGCAATCTACACATTCACAAATCACACCTTTACTTTCACTTTATAAGCAGATACCTTTTAAAACCATGTTGGAAACAACGATGGCACCCATAAGGCATAGGAAACAATAAAAACAAGACATTTTTATTTCAACTCTATTAGCAATTATGACATTTCACACAATATTTAGAATAAAATTATATATTCTTACCAACAGGTTTAAGTCCACGCATAGCATAAAATAATAACGTTTCAAGATGTTTGTTCCACTCGATTTCATTGCTGTCTTTCAACTTGGTCTCCAACTCTATGTTCTGCACGACAACGTCGAGAATTCGTTCCAGTATTTCGAAGTAATTCATTGTACGAGGCTCTAGCATTTGGAAAACATTGAAAGAAATGCCGGATTTCGCATAAGATGCAAAGACAATCAAATGGAAACTCAAAGACAAAAAAGTTATATTTCAATTTTTTTACCGGTATTTATCGAAAAGAATATGATCAGCTGTTCCTTTCTCCAGTACAAGGGTAATTTTACGAACAGAGAATCAATAACCGCCGGTTATCTATTTTGCCGTGTTCTAATTCTGAGGCACGTCTCCAGCGGTAAATTATCTATTATGGAGAATAAGTTTTAGACTACTTTCAAAACACTGAGTACACATCAAAATTAATTGACCAAATGAAGGGTACCGGGAAAAAAACCACGTCATTGCATAAAAATCAATTCTGAAAAAAAAAGCAATTCAATAATCTTTCAGTGTTAATTTGTGCATTTTTTATTTAATTAAAATCGATCGTAATTGAACTTACGAAAAATGTGGTATTCAGAATTCTGTACAATTGTGCTCTGCTTAATATATTTTATTTTGTGCTGTTCGTTGGTGATTTTATTTGCATACTGTTTATATAATTAAAATTTATCTTTTTCTGAATTATAACCCACTTTATAAATACAATTATGTACATAGATTTATGTGCAAAATTGGATTGCTTTCTACATGCTTTCATGGAGTATTTGTAGTCAAGAACCTTGCTTAAGAGCTTGAATTTTTTTCTTCTAAGAACTTCAATTTCATTTTTCTCAAGCCATCAAGAACATATGTATGCTGCACAGATGTATTTTGTGCTAGCATTTGGTCGTATGATGGTCAAACATAAAGTGAAAATATTAAATGCATTACACATTCGAAGATAAGAATTTCAAAAAAAAATTAAAAATTTTATCGCACATTTAATATATATACACTGCTGGCCACCCAAATTGCAACACCAAGAAAGACAAGAGATATCACAACAAAATTTATTTTGTAGATAACATGTTGACCAAGTATCAAATGATTAAATTTATAGACTTCTGTGAAGTGTGGTTCCTGCCAAAATCAGTAGCCAGAGTAGCCGCCATTGTTGGAGATCACCGCTGCCACACGCCTCGGCATTGATTCAAAGAGACTTTGGATGTGTTCTTGGGGTACAGCAGACCAAGCAGTTTCCACACGTTGCCAAAGTTGATCTGGTGTGGCAGCTGGGGATGTATTCTGGGTCAATCGTTGAGCAACCATGGACCACATGTTTTCTATCGGCGAAAGATCCGGAGAGCGAGCTGGCCAGGGAAGCAATTCAATCTGGCGATTGACGAAGAACCCTTGGACAATGCGTGCCACGTGTGGTCGCGCATTATCCTGTTGAAATATGGCTGTGGGCAAGCCCTGAAGGTAAGGAAGGACAACTGGCTCCAACACCTCGGAGATGTAGCGCTGGCTGTTTAAAGTACCGGCAATGCGTACTAGAGGTGTGCGAGAGTGATATCCAATACCGCCCCATACCATAATACCCGGTGCAGGACCAGTGTGGCGGTGCATAACGCAGCTGTTCAGCATCCTCTCTCCACGGTGTCTCCAGACTCGAATCCGACCATCGTGGTGTTGCAGACAGAAGCGTGACTCGTCAGTAAAGACAATTTCATTCCATTCTGCCGTCCACATCCTTCTTTCATCGCACCATTGGCGGAGGAAACGTCTGTGGTTCTGCGTCAAGGGTAGACGAAGCAATGGACGTCTTGCGGACAGACCACTCTGCTGTAAACGGCGTCGAATGGTACGCGCAGACACTGGATGATGCGGTACAGACTGAATGTGCTGTGCTATGGTTCGTGATGTGGCTGAGCGATCCGTCACTGCCATACGCACAATATGCCTGTCATCACGTGAAGTGGTGCACTGAGGTGGATGCGATCGAACACGTCGGTCCGTCGTACCCTCCTGCATCCAACGATCACATATCCGCATTACAGTTGTTTGGTTTCGTCCAACACGACTACCGATTTCCCTGAAAGATAATCCACAATCTCGGTAGGCCACTATCCTTCTTCTGTCGAACTCGGATACTTGATCAAAAGATGATCGCTGTTTTCTACGAGGCATAATTGATCGTTTTTTTGAAAAAACCACAAGAAAAACACAATTGCCGTACTTGAAATCGTCGAAATCTCCAAGCCTTAAATAGCGCTTTGAAGTGGCGCCACAGGCGCGCGTGATGTGCGTCTGCGCTGAAATTCTAATCATTTGCATATCTCACCTCCGCTAATGCATGTTGTAAATTTCATATTATTTGCATGCTTCCTTCAGGGTGTTGCATTTACGGTGGCCAGCAGTGTACATTTGAATTTTTTATGTTTATATCAAGTAACGTTTTCCTTTTGTGATGTTATTGTATAATTTGTTATCTGATGCAGAGAGCACTATGTTCGAGTGTGCCAGTTGCTCAAGCCGTGTGAAAATGAAGCAACTACTGTGGATTTGGTGGCCAACTATAGATACGATTGTCTGTTGAATTTCAGTGTAAAAACTGCCAGACTAAAGTGACAGGATGCATTGATGTCTTAATGTGCCGTGTTCGCTCTCTTCCTACATCGAAATGCCAGACATTTGCAAGCTGGAGTATTACCCTTCCCAGTTGCCTGTGTTGTGTTGAAAAACTCAGCGGGTTCTCAAAGTTCGCATAAAAGAATTTATTGACATTAAAACATTAATATATTTAGAAGTTAGCTAGAGACTACAAAAAATGAGCAGGCAATTTTATTGCACTACATATTGCATACTGCCCTTATTAGAGATCTAGTGATTACATAAGGGAAGGAAATCGTCTGCGCGCGGAGGAACTGTGGCGCCAAGCTGCGGAAAAGAGTAATTTATTACTTTCTCTTTATACTCAATTGCGAACGATATTCAAAATTATCATTACTTTCACGGATATGAATATGTTGACGGGTGGTAGAAAGGTCAACTCAAGTTAACCATAACAACGAATTTAATAACGTTACTTAACAGGTATACATGTGCCGTGCACAAATATCAAAACAGAAGTCCTTTTAGCTGCATCCAAGGCGAGTGACTTGAGCATTATTCTAGGAGCCGAAAGCGAATGAAATTTTATCCCCGTTCCAAAATCAACGCTGATCCTTTTTTAACAACCAATTGCAGGAACCCGAACAACAAAAAATATCGTTCATATATGCAGCCGAGCTCATATTCTGATTCAAGCTCATTCGCTTTGTGCAATCGGAAGCAGAACTGATGTTCTGATTCAAGCTCATTCGCTGAGCCTAACCATAAAAGTATGTGCAAACGATTTTAACGAAATAAATTAAATAAAATTAAAGTAATTGTGCGCTCCAACAAAATACTTCATTTCTGTTCCTCTTTCGAATTGTATAATTTGTTCAAAAATGGATGATGTACCTGATCACAGACTAAATACCTGATTATGTTTGAATAAAAAAATTCTAATGTTCTCTTCTGTTCAAATAATTTTCCAGACCACAGAGATCAACAAATAATCTCTAAATATATAAGAGATCTCTAATATAAGAGATCTTCTAAATAATAAATCGAAAGGGCTTGTTTTTTAATATTTTCGTATTTTTAAAAAGCATTCACTTAAAAAAGAATCAACCAAAATTGAAGAAACAAGTTCGCACATCAGTAAAATTTTATAATTCACAAATGGCTTTCATAAATTAAAGTTCTTTTTAATTTCAGAAGACATAAAAAATTGCTAATTTAAAACATGTATGCTAAAAATAGATAAAGAGTACTTAACTTTTAATTAGAAATACAAAGCAAAAATACGAATGACCTTTCAAATCGTAGAGAATGAAACAGCCAAAGAGTAAATAAACAGCTAACGGATTAGGATGTACTTCAATCAATGACAGTGATACCTCTGTACGCGTAGCTATTTACTCTGTGGATGAAACGGTGTGGATTTGTATTGAGAACAGACATACAGACGGTTAGGTAGGTATGTACCTAATTAATGTCATACTGGAGCAACACAACAGTCCCTTAGGGATTAATCCCGGCGAAGGTCCGGGATTAATCCCTAAGGGTGTGTAAAGCTGTGGGTATTTTTAATTAATGTCGCACTGGAACAACACACGGGCAATTAGCGACGGTCCGGGATCAAACCCGAAGGGAAAGAACCGAGGACAACGTCTCGTAATTTTGAACCATTATCAGATGACGAGATCAAGATTAGGTCAGTTTTCCTAATGACGAGATATATCGTCCATCAAGATTTGGCCCGTTTTGCTGATGACGAGGTACCTCGTCGAGACAATCACCAGGAGGGTTAAAGAACGGCATTCCCCAGATCTGACAGCTCTAGATTTCTTCCTATTGGGCTATCTCAAAGACAGTCTATGTAAACAAGCCTGAGACACTCTAACAGAAGAACAATATCTGAATTGAAATCAGAGCACTGGAACCTGAAAATTATGCGAGGTACAAAATCAACGCCATTTGAAATATTTGACTTCCCACACCTAGTGTAGGTTCATTTCCTCTTACTACTGCATAAGATTCTACGGCATTGTAAATTTTAAAATGAAAATAAGAGTTACTAAACCCCTTTGTGACTTTTGGTCCATCCTGTGGAACATATACGATTCATCTCCAGTGAAGTGTATGTTCTATGATGAATCCTGATCAAAACATTTTGATAATATGAAATGGTCGAATATTTTCATAACCAATTTGTTTTATCCCTTTGGCTTGAACCATTTATTTTTTATCGAGCGGAATTTTTCTATAATACATTTCCAGGGAGGTTTTCCCAGGACCCCCAAATGGAGATTATGGGAAGTATAGTCTCCGGTACCATGGTACCACAGTCCAAAAGGGGCAGGAAATGTGGTAAATTTGTATTGAACGTGCATTCTAAATAAAAAGTTATGAATATTCTCACAACAAAAAACTGTATAACAGACTTATTACAAAAACTACAATTAGTGGGCTAAGAAGAAGAAATTATGATTCCGATAAAACCGCCTAACTGGTAGCTAGGTAGGTACTTTAATTATCGTGGCATTGGAGCAACACAGCAGGCTATTGGTGACGGTCCGGAATCCAATCCGAAGGGAAAGATCCGTGGACAACACCACGTAATTTTGAACCGCGGTCAGATGACGAGGTCACACCTGTGTACTGGCATCCCCACTCTACAAACTTCCGCACCACGCCAACGCAAGATTTGAGGTCACGACAGAGTTAACGTGCACTAGCCCCCTTTGTACACGACTGTCTGGTTGAATTCGAACTCGCAGCCCTCCGGTTGCTAATCCGTTACTCTTCCAATCGGGCTACCACGGCCCGCCGCCTAACTGGTATAGTGGTTGTAGCGTTTTTCTGTCGACCCAGTAGGTCCCGGGTTTGAACCCCTATTTGTAAGCTTAGGGATGCTGACGATTGTCTCAACTCTGAGGAATTCACACCATTTTTCCACCTTGCGTATTGTAGTCTTCCTTTGCCTTTTTAACCAGTTCTGATTTTATGGACCAATATAATTTTTCCAAAGAATTCGATTCTAATCAAAGAACCAATAGAATTTTTTCAAATGATTTTATTCTACGCAAAGGACCAATTGAATCTTTCCAACGAATTTATTACAAGAGAAGGAGCAATTGAATCTTTCTACGGAAAAGATCAGTAAAAAATTTCCAGACTTTTATTCCAAGGAAAGGAACAATAGAATCTATCCATAGGATTCTATTCTGTGCATTTTATTACAAAAGGAGCAATATAATCTTTCCAGAGAATTCTATTCTAAGGAAAAGACCAATAAAAAATTTCCAGAGTTCTATTCCAAGGAAAGGAACAATAATCCTGTCCTTTCCTTTCCTGGTCCTTTCTACAGAATAGAATCCTGTGGAAATGACAAAAAGAATTATTCTAAAACTTGAAAAAATCCGAGGATTTCTTTCCGCAGTAAAGTCTATAAACACATGTGCTCATTCAACAATGCAGCAATTCATAGGAAAAGAGAGAGAAATGTCTGGGCCACCCACAAATATATTTTCTGAATATGTGCCTGGTTAAGACGCGTAATTTTTCAGACTTTGAGCTCCTGACCAACATTGACTAGGAAAGATCTGCTATACTTCAAATGTTTTCGGGCATTTGGCCAAGCTACTCTTGTTTTCACTCTCCGAGATACTTTCTTCAGGGCTTGGATTCTCGGAACTAAGTTCTTTAGACTCGTTGTGCGTTTCTAGAAACCTATCTTTTTAAACAAACAGTTCTGCTTCTGGGGTTTCTTTTCGGCAACATCTCTGTTGAGTACTTCGTGAAGGAAATGTGCTTTGGCTAGCTTGACTTGCTACGTAAGCTATAAAAGTTTCTAGCTTTGCGTCTATACAATGGTAGCGTAACTATATAAAGGTAACAATTTTTAGATTTATACCAAGTAATCGGGCCAGTTAAGGTAAGGCAGTTGAATTAATATCGCACTGGAACGACACAGCGGGCTATTGACGACGGTCCGGGATCAATCCCGTGGGGAAAGATCCAAGGACAACTCCTCATAATTTTGAACCACTATCAGATGACGAGGGCAACAACTGAACTGGCACCCTATTCTCCAAAATTTTACACCTCGACAACGTGAGGACATTTGAGGCCACGACGGATTTGTGTGCACCATCCCCCGTGTACATGACGTTTTTGGCTGAACCGAATTTCGAATTCGCAACCCTCCGGTTGCTAATCCGTTACTTTTTCAACTGGGCTACTGAGACCCCTGGAAGCTAAATGAGAAAAAAAAGAGGCAATATAGTTTTGATCAGATTCCCCACACCTGCACTATTCCGAACAGAACAAGTTAGATTGTCCGTCCCTAATGAAAATGAGTAAGTACACACATGTCCAAAAATTGAGAGTAATACTGAATTCGTATCAAGCAAGGTCACCTGATCTCAATCCAAAAGAGCATGCTTGGGATGCTGCGCCAAAACCAGTGAATCGTTGTATTATTATTTATTCTAAGTGAAAACGGTAATTCCTGACACACGACCAACATGGATTCGTATACGATGCAACACTGCGACTTCGGTATTCAAGTATTTTGCTTTGAATCAATACTTTGGTATTCGAGTACTTTGGATGAATACTATATTCGAATACGAGAAAGAATCGAGAACAACGAATTGTTTTAAGTATCGAGTACACGAGTACTTTTGTATTCGAATATTCCATTCACTCCTTTTTTTTTTGCTTTTGGAAGAACGTATAATGGCGTTTAACAAGCCACAACACTCAAGAATAAGGTTGTTAAAGTTGCCGCGTCAACACAAGTTGAAAAAAGCCACTCGATAATTACTATCATTTGTCTTACCATTTGACCAATGCCTTCGAACACCATAAAAATTCACATACTCTGACTCCCACAGAAGACAGAACCTGTCTTGGCTATTATGGCTACAAGATTTTATTGCACTACTGAAGACTTTAAGGACTTCTTCCTTACTGAAAAATACTTCCTCGGAAAACTATTCATCCGAGTACCAAGAAAGACAATTATATCTTCCAAAGAAAGCAAACAAGTTCGCAGGCGATCATTTCTTTTTAATGTCTTCCTCCATCTCAGAAGGAAGATGTCATAAATATAAAAGGGCATAACAGCTCCAACAGATAGCAGAGTGCCGATGGATGATAAGATGTCAAGCAGAAGGAATTTATGCTTCTGTTGAATAATTTGTGAAACTCCCGATTTAATTAGTGGACATTTATTTCTATTTATACAGATGAAGATTTAGTTACTGGCGCTGGTAACAAGATATAAAAATGCGGTTGAGTGTTTTGAAAGCGTCTTCCAGAACTTTTTGTCTGTTATCTTTCCTAATAGCGTATTCAGAATTGTCGCTTTAAATTTTCCAACTAGTTAGGTCATTTGCAAATCCAAGTTTTTGTGGAGGCCTTGGAATTGAGAAAGGTTTTCCTCTTTCTTTCCCACAATTAAAACTAAAATTTGTCATTGAAACGTTATTAGAACGAAACTGAAGATTTTTTTGATAAATTCCTCTAAATTTGTGATTCAGATACGGAAAACTCGCAATTAAAAAACTCAAATGGTGGCAATTTTACCATTTTCAATTCCATTACCATATCGTATTCTTTTAGGTGAGCACGTACGGAGGGGACTTTGGGGGCTCAAACCCCCATCAGACCATATGAAATGCAAAAAAAAAAATATTTAATTCATTGATTGCTTTTTTAAAATCGTGTATAAAGGTGTTCAGATGTTTTCTCCTAACAGACAACTAATATTTATTTATTGCTTTCAATCCTTTAACAAAAGTGTTCTATTTATTAACTGGGGTTGGATAAAATAATTGAAATTTTTAATATTATTCATTAAAACCGTTGGCACCATTTTACTTCAATACAGCTTCTATTCGTCTTGGAGTAATCACTTTAAAACTAGTTTGTTACGCACTCTAAAATTAGTCTCTTGAACACTCTAAAATTAGTCTCTTGAACACACTCTAAAATTAGTACCTTGGGTAACACTCCAAAACCAGTCTCAATGTAACACACTCCAAAACTAGTCTCCAGCTAACACACTCTAAAATTACTCTAGGTAACACACTCTAAATCTAGTGTCTTGGGAACGCACTCTAAAACTAGTCTTTAGATAACATGTTCTAAACTAGTCTGATTAACACTCTAAAACTACTCTATATTTCAAAGAAATTTTAACATCACCCCTTAAATAAAGTTACGATAAAAATGTAGCCCCTGCAGATTGATATCCTGGGTGCGCCCCTGATCATAAATGAGGATCCCTTTTTAGTTTACCCGGGTCTGGACTCCCAACAACATGCCCGGAATCTCTCCAAGCTCTATTGAAATGCCAGAGATAAAATACGCTGAGCCTCTACATTTGATATAGGAACAGATTTTCTTTGTGTTGCGGTAAATGACACCTATGAATCTGAGTATTTTTATCTCTTAGGTCTCATTTAAATTATCAAAAATAATGTATTAAGGACGGTTTATTTACTTCAAATGATTGTAATAAAATCAATGGGCTTGTAGAGCTTGCACTTGAACAGTCAATACCTAAGACTAGTTCCACGAGGAAGAAATCCAATAAGGTCATATCTAAAAGTTGCATCACACCAAGAGAATCCAGGTCAATCCGAATCCAGTACAAACTGACTAACGAAGATTCGGTTGCATTGAAGAGGAAGCTCCGGATTCAGGCAGTGTGGAAGGTATTACCCTCCTGGTGGTTGTCTCGAAGAGGCATCTCCTCATTAGCAAAACTGACGAGAATATGAGGGACTAGATTTCTCGTCATTAGAAGAAAACTGAACAGATCTTGATCTTGTCATCATGCAAAAATCGTCAATATCTTGAAGTCGAGATATGTCGTCATAAGTAAAATCACTCAAATCTAGATGGACGAGATACCTTGTCGAAACCACTTGGATGGTTAAGATGAATAAGCTCTTTCTTATGGAAGAGGTTTTCCCGAATCTTCGTTAGTCAATTTCTACTGGATTCAGATTGACCCGAATTCTCTTGGTGTGAAATCGCCCTTATTCAGTTTCTACTGGATTCGGATAGTCCAGGATTCTGCTGGTGTGAAGCAACTCTGAACAGACCTTTCTGGTCAATGTAGCAGCATGATCTTCATTTGCAACAAAACATATTTTAAAACAGAAACATAATTACGTAAAACACACCATCATCATTCTACGGCTGAAAAGAATCAAAGCAAAGTATTCAGAACTTAGGACCAAATCCCCTGCACGTCAAAGCAACGCTGTTATTCTTCCAAGAAAAAAAAAGCGAGAGAAAACATTATTTAAATACCCTAATTAGAATGCACAGCGCACAACAACAAACGATAGTTGTCCGTGGTAACAGATTTCCTTCGAAATTCCTTGCGGAGATAATCTTACCATTTCCATGAACATCACGATCGTCAGAGTGGATTCTAAATTACGTTTATGTTTGAAAATGAGCAATGCCTGTTCCTCACAGAGAAATTCCATGTAGCGTCTCGCACACTTTCATTATTCAGTATGGGCGTTTAATGTAAATCCGGTAAACATGTCAGTGCATCAAGAACTTGGATTCTGAATGAATGCGATTTAAATTACAAAGGCCGGAACGTACTTAAATAGCCCCAGAATTGAATAATTTTGGGAGCTCGACATGTCGAAATGTATTAGAACATTGTATGACCTGTGATAAATTGACAAAGATGATTAAAAGAATTGCAATTTTTCATCCTTATCTCGTGTTCAGGAATAGTAGGTTTCAATTCTAGAAAGCTCTACTCTGAAAGGTCTTCTACCTTTAACTTTATTAGTGAGTAAAGGTTGATTGTTTGGGGGTTTCGTGGCTATGGTCAAGACTAAGAAAAGAAACGAAGCTTAAAATTTGTAAAGTGTCTCTGAAAGGGGGCGTTGAGCCAAAAAAGTTTTTGAAACTGGTCAAAAGATAAAAGAAATGAAGATTAAATTTTGTACATTGTCTTTGAAAGGGGGCGTTGGGCCAAAAAAGTTTGACAATCTATGGCCAAGACGAAGAAAAGAAACGAAGCTTAAATTTGGTACATTGTTTCTGAAAGGGGGCATTGAGCCAAAAATGTTTTTGAAACTGGTCAAAAGAGAAAATAATGAAGCTTAAATTTTGTAAATTGTCTTTGAAAGGGGGCGTTGAGCCAAAAAAGTTTGGGAACTATGGTCAAGACCAAGAAAAGGAGTTTCAAATTTGTCTCCCACCTACAATCAAATTGAAAGAATTTCGTTTCTTTCCAACAAATTAGATCTATACTTCTACCTCCTGGCGAACCTCACATGATATAACAGGATATTCGAGACTGCAGGAAGAAATTTAAAAGGGAACAAAAATAGAATCACGCCATCCCATTATAACAAGCGCTTTTGTGGACGGCTGGGAAGTCCTTGATAATTTTCAAGGTTAAATGAATCATGTATCGGACCATCAGCAGATTCATCCCGTTTTTATTGGAGCAGAATTGTTTACCAGTGAGAGAAGAATAGCAGGATATTCACTTTGGTTTCAATCAGTTTTTTATTTCTTCGACGTTTCAGATGGCAGAAAACGACAAACAAGTTTTTGAAAACAAAAGCAAACCTTTTCTTTATTCATGAATTGTGTTTTCGTCTTATTTCCATCTCTCCTCATCTTTCGGTTGACATATCAATTTTTTGATGAATTGCCAACCAAAACAATAAAAAATACACTTTTGATCAAGATACATTCAGAAAAAATGAATCAAACGAAAAAATATAAGTCTGCCGGTTCATGGAAAATTGACTAGTAATTTTCTGAAGGAATTGAAGGGTTGAAATCGATTTTCAATTGAAATATGAACCCCACAATTCCATTAATAATTCAAGCAAGGTTCCAATTTGCATCTCTCGTCTCAATATGAAGTCCAGCCCAAGGGGATTGGAATACACGTTAAATATATCGTGACCTCAAATGTCCTCACGTTGTAGTGGTGTGGAAGTTTGGAGAGTGGGATGCCAGCTCAGGTGTTGTTCTCGTATGACCATGGTTCAAAATTACGAAGTGTTATCCTTGGATCTTTCCCTTCGAAATTTCGTCACCAATAGCCCGTTGTGTTGCTCCAGTGCGACGTTTATTAACTACCTACATACCATCTCAATAACAGTCTTTAAAAGGTTCAACTCAACAAAGCACGCACAACTGAACGCTATTTAGCATTTTAAAAAAGTGCATTTGGTTTTCTTGCGCACTTCAATCACGTTTATAAAAGCGGCCAATCCTGAAAAAGTTCAGATTCGAATATAGGTAGGCAGGAAATTAACGTTGCACTGGAGCAACACAACGGGCTATTGGCGACGGTCTGGGATCATCCCCCGAATTGAAAGATCCGAGGACACCACGTAATTTTAAACCACGGTCAGATGGCGAGGTCACACCTTAGATGACACCCCACTCTCCTAACTTCCATACCACGCCAACGTGAGGTAATTCTTGATACCAAGAATTGAATATGTGCTCTGTTTGGGGCAACTTGACCAAATATGGACATTGTACCATAAACCAATCACTGTCAATCGAGTGTTCAGTAGAAAAATATTGCGGAACACGTGGTGTAAAGGCCTAACGGTTTAACGGCCGGCATTTGTCAACAAAAAAAAATAAGAGTTTTTTTTTATAATTTTATTTTTTAGAACGGAATCGGAAATCGCATTGTGTCAACCAGCTCCCACTACAGTGAAGCTGGTAAAAAAATTATATAGTGAGTGATTTATCCAGCGTTTTCTGTCATTAAAAGAATAGTAAAAAGGTAATGAATGTGCATGTCTCTATTAGTATCTATATAAATCACTATTCCCAGGCCCCTGTAACAAATCTGCCCACTTCAAAACAGCAGCGCTTTCTATAAATGTCGCACCCGCAAGTAACGGACATAGGTCACAGCTTTTTAAACACGCCGAATCGAGTTCGTTTTGTTACGTTGTAGTAGCCCAGGTGGCACTTTGCTGCGTCGGCAATCATGGATTCCTGCAAAAATCAATGCGGCTCTTTTTTTTCCTCTTCTGGATTTTTTTTGTCAATGAACTCGGTGCGGAAATAACGTACAAAGGAAAGCACAAAAAACCAAGACAAAGTGTTTGCCGTTCGTTGATCTCATTTGCTGAAACGCACGGGGAAATTGGATTTGGTCGTGTTGATTGCAACTGTTCGCTCTACGTTCAAAATAGGAACGGCTTATGGAACGCATCTTTTGAAATTAAACGTATTCAATGGATTGTGAAAAAAAATTGTCAACTAGGTTTGCCATTTTTTTTGCTAACTTTTTATTTTTATTTCCAATGCAGCAGGCCACTACAGACACAATCCATATCCGTGGAGTCTTTGTCGTCAAATTCCTCACGTTGGCGTGGTGTTGAAGTTTGGAGAGTTGGGTGACAGCTCATGTGTGGCCTCGTTATCTGGCCATGATTTTAAAATCTTTCCGCGGTTAAAATATTTCCCTTTGGGATTGATCCCGGACCGTCTCCCATAGCGTTGCTCCAGTGCGACATTAATTCAACTACCTACCTACGGCTGATGCAAGTTAAATCTGTCGTGATCTCAAACGTCCTCACGTTGACGTGGTGCGGAAGTTTGGAAGGTGGGGTGCCAGCTCAGGTGTGACCTCGTCATCTGAGAGTGGGGCTCCTCTTGTAGACCAAACCGATTTGGAGTTTCTAATCCTACCGTAAGGACCATTGGATCCCACAGTATAGCTTATTTTTATTTATAAAGGATTGCAATTTTATAACTGAAATATAGATTTTGCTTGACTTAAATTTAGACTCGAACTTTGATATATATTTTATGTTTGATTTTTTAGATTTATAATAGGTAGGTATTTAATTAACGTCGCACTGGACCCACACAACGAGTTATTGGCGACGGTTCGGGACCAAACCAGGGCTGAAAAAATTCGAGGACAATAACCCGTAATTTTGAACCACGAGGTGACACCTGAGCTGGCACCTCACTCTTCAAACTTCCACACCACGCCAACGTGAGGACATTTGAGGCTACGATAGATTTAACATGCACCAGCCCCCTTTGTACACAACGGTCTTTTGTTGGATTCGAATTCGAAACACTCCGGTTGCTAATTCGTTACTCTTCCAACCGGGCTACCACTGCCTCCCTTTGAAGGTTCAGATTGCATTAAAAGAAACTTGTGAATCTGCATAATCTGTTTTTAATTTGCATCAGAATATTCCAAAAGCACTGAAGGGCAGGGAAGCTTTCAGAGAGGGAGAGTTCCTATAGGTGTTCCAATCCTTCCCGGAATGATTTTGGAATTAAAAAGGCTATCGAAAAACACGTGCCGAATCTA
The DNA here is from genome assembly GCA_933210815.1 of Meta bourneti. Classification (NCBI taxonomy): domain Eukaryota; kingdom Metazoa; phylum Arthropoda; class Arachnida; order Araneae; family Tetragnathidae; genus Meta; species Meta bourneti. The sequence goes on along the minus strand of OW119931.1, from coordinate 57,267,676 downwards.
TGATATGTTTGATTTTTTAGATAAAATCGAAAATAAAATATGAAATGTTTGATTTTTTAGAAAAATCGTCAGATAAAATCGAAATTTCAACATTACAGGTAAAGCATACACCTAAACTCATTAGACTGAAAAGCTCATTTCACGTTTTTTTATTTAAGGAGCAGGGAAAGAAGACAAATTACTTTTTTAGAAAATCAAAAGCTTTTCCAAAAAGAGGACGTTGTGCCAAACTTTACACATGCGCAGCTAATACCTTAGAACAGTGATTCTCAACCTTTTTTTTGTCTACGGTACACTTTTAATAATTTAAAAATTTGGCGGCACACTAACAATAAGATAAATTTAAAGGAATTTTACTTGGTTAATTGATTGATGTACTTAAAATATATTTTGTAAAAATAGCATACGATAATAATTTTCAATGAAATATAAAATGAAATTCCATTACAAAGAAAACAAAATGTTTATTTAATGATAAATTACAAATTACATTTAATGCGAAATTTGAGCTTGGTGTTTTTTGATAACTTTATTTGCGTATATTTGGGCGTAAAAATAATAATAATATTCTCATTTCGTGATCCAGATTTAAAAGTCTGGATCTTTTTTTCGTTTTTATGTTGCACAAAGCCGAAAATCCGAATTCGCACAAATAAGATGTGGAAAATTGTAATAACACACTTAAGGCTTTTTGAGATTGTGGGATAATCGTATCTAAGATTAATCCAGAACGAATTAATTGATTCTTCTGAACGTTCGCAGTGGCGGCACACTAAATTGCCGCGGCACAGTGGTTGAGAATCACTGCCTTAGAAACTGCCCTGATCGTTTCGTCCAGATATCATAAAACGGTTATTTGTCAGTTAATATTTCGAATGGCAGGTATTTTAATTAACGTTACACTGGAGCAACACAACGGCCTATTATATTTCGAATGGATAGACGTTGGAATATTCCTTTTTTTAAGAATCAATCAGTGAGGGAAAATTTTACCTTGTCTTACAAGCGGCAGATTTCATCCAAAATATGTTTTCGTCTATTTTTGGAATTGTAAAGGTCATGTTCATAATCACGTTTCGGATCTTTCCCTCTGGGATTGATCCCGGACCGTCACCAATAGTCCGTTGTGTTGCTCCAGTGTGATGTTAATTGAAAAAATACCAATATCATAATCACGTCAGTAGTTACCGCTTTGCTGATTACGGACGTGATTATGACCACTTGTACTTTCAATAACATTCCTGATGGTGCTTCTGACAAATACCAAATGACGCTCGCAACAATCGGAACGCACTTCCAAGTGAACAACTGAATTGCCAATGCGATGCCAATCACTTCCAAGTTTGAAGCCCTGCGATAACAGAAACCGTTTACATTCCTACCATGGCTCTAGCCCGGTTGGAAGAATAACGGATTAGAAACCGGAGGGTTGCGAGTTCGAATCCAACCAAAGACTGTCGTGTATAAAACCGTTAAATCTGTCGGAGCCTCAAATGTCCTCACGTTGGCGTGGTGTGGAAGTTTCGTGAGTGGGGTGCCAGCTCAGGTGTTATTTCGTCATTTGATCGTGGTTCAAAATTACGTGGTGTTGTCCTCGTATATTTTCCTTGGGGATTGATCCCAGATCATCGCCAACAGCCCGTGGTGCTGCTCGAATACGACGTTAATTAAAATACCTACCTACCTATCATGGCTCTTCATTGTATTCCTATAATTCTCCGTTGCTCCTCGGCTTTCTCTTTACAAGGCGCAGCCACACACTCGGCTGTTATACCCTGCACAGGACAATCCACGGTCGCAATCATCCATTGTAAGATCAAGTCCGAGTCACCATTTCTGCAATGATGCAGTTGTATAATGGCTGCTGTGTTAATCACCAAACGATGGGCGTTTCATATTTAACAAATTTACAATTTAAAGAATAACACTACTGGAATAACGCTAACTTCCAGTACCAGACATCTCTATTTCTGATCTGACTTGGGTGGATGTTTTGTGAAGCACCTGCGCCGAGGGCCCTCCATCTCCGAGAGATAACATCCTTCTAGTTCATAACTGATGCTTGGATTCCAAAAATTTTCACAGGTATGAATAAGGACTTGGATGTCGAGCTGGTGACTGGGTGGTGAAAGAAGATATTATAATGGATGATAGGTAGGCCTACCACTTCAGTGAGATGTTATAAAATACCCGAGTTTTGATCTGATCGTATTCAGAACAAGGATTGCTCGATTTTGAAACAAGGTGACATGCGTAGGCCATGCGCTCTAAGTATTCTAGATGCGACGTTCTGTTCACACAATATTCTGGTTCACCACAGTGTGAGAGGGATTTCAGTGAAAACAAACCAGACAGAAAGTGAAACTACCACTACCCAAATGCCCTCTCATGGCACATTTCAGAGTTAGCTTAAAATGTAGTTTATCGCCATTTTGCTGATGTTCGGCGTTTGACCAATCAGCTATCATTCGGGATTCATTCTTTAAAATTTCTATTGGCAACGTGCTGCAGAAAAATTATTTTAAACACAAGCCAACTGACTTCACTTTAAGAATATCATCGACCATCTAACGAAATAGACGGCGCTTATGAGCTCATCTTCATGTTATTTCTTCAAATCGCTCGGTTCGAAGATCTATCACATGGTGGTGGGAAAAAGCATGAAGCCTAATGTGGGCGAAGTTATTGATTGGTTAAAGGATTATCCAGCGTGATTAGAAATACTAGTCTGCACTTCGATAGCCAATCGGTCCAATTCGATTCGTAAGTCCAAGTGATTAACCCTTCTGAGATCTTATGACGTGGACGGAGTGTCCACGTATTCTCTCTATTTCATTAGATCAGTGGTTCTTAACCTTTTTAGTGATCGGCACCCCCTTGAATCTAAAAATAAGTTCTCGCACCCCCTTGAAAAATGTTTCTATTTCTTTATTTCGGAAATTACTTCTATTGCAAGATAATTTATTTATTGAAAAATAAACGCATATATTTACATATACATACAAAACAATATCTAAATTTTTAATGGCTAAGTTGTTGTTTATTCATAATACTTTTGAAGCGAGGCTCCTTTTTGAAAAAGCCACTCGTAAGTCATCACTTGCATTTAAGCGATTTCTGCCTTTTGTTTTTATGTGCAAAAGTGATGAAAATTCCATTTCACACAGGTAGGTGGTGGCAAATGGTAAAAATGTCTGCAATGCTGCTTTTACCAGCTATGCATAAGGTTCTAAATGTGCACACTAGATGTTCCAAGTCCAGCTTTTCAAATTAAATTTGAATACATGCATTGGCTCGTATTTCAATAAGATCGTCTTTTATTAAATTGCTGTCGTCCATCGAAACTTCTTTCGCACCCCTGGAAATGTTTTCTCGCACCCCCAGGGGTGTACACACACCCCAGGTTAAGAACCACTGCTTTAGATGTTCGATGAAGAATACGTACAGGAAGCAATCGCCGCAGAAAATGCCTCTCATGCTAGGCGATGGTGATGGTAGGAAGCATAATACATACTCTGGTCCACCAAGCTACTATTTCGCCAAGCAAAGCAAAGTTACGATGAAACTAGTAAATGAAGCATTGCTTTTATATAGAGTTATTTCTTCGCATTCATTAACTTCTTCCCCTTTATGTTTCTTCCACAATTTTAATTCAAATGACTAACATTCTCATGTCAGGAAATAGACATTTTAACTGTAAAGAAACGCCCTGAAGGAACAAAAGCAACAGAACAGAAAATTTCTTGAATTAAGGGCGTCGGTGAACTCCCGGGTTAAGAACAAACTTAAATAAACCCTCCAAAAGGTCGACAGCTTTTTAATGGTCTCATTTTCCAGATTTAGTTGGTTAAAAATAAATTTAATTGCTTTCAGAGACATCCTTAAAATAAACCATCTTAATGGGCGGAAATTCTAATTAATGAACAAACTCTGAGATACGGAAGTACATTAAATCCCCATTTAAATTTCACCGCGCTGGTCTTATTTATTTACTTCTGTAATCATGCTTATTGTTTTTATTTTTTTTTTTGTTTCCAGAGAAGTTTGCCCCATTTGTATGTAACCCAAAGGCCGATCCCTTTTGCACTCCATAAAAAAAAATAAACGGGCTATTTCTGTAAAGCCTTAAGACAGCACCCGACTCTTGAGTCGGAATCCTTATCAATCTCTTATCAGAAGCGTTCGGCCGCTGCAAAATTTATGACGTGAATACGTCCTTAAAATCGGAGCAGTACAGGGGGCATGCATGAAAAGTTGAGCGTTGCAAAATAGCGTTACAACTGTTTTGTCTTATGATACCAGAACTAGATGAAACATACAGAAGATAAATATAGCGTCGTGTAGAGAAAGGACGTCTGCACCTGACTTGGCCTTCGGACCGAGTGCGCTTGTGCACTGAGCGCAGGGAAGGGGTTTACAATATATCGAAATTCTACCGTGCTATGCGAACTGCGGGCTAGTGTAACTTTGAATGGCGTGTAGTGAGGATTACGTAAGTGGTGTCATTGGAAAGCTACCGAACTAAGCTATAATCACAGGCTTTCAATCAACAAAATTTTCCTTCAATATTAATATTAAACTACACGTTAATCGTTCAAACTGTAAATAAATTGTTTAACATTCTCACAATAAACAATCGTCCAAACTTCTTATGTTTACTTCATTCATTCTACAATCCTCCAATATCAGGACCGAGTATACGTGTCAAAACTACGGTTTGTATCTTCGACACAACCTACAAATTTTTTTTCTCCGAAAATGATATTTTAGAGGAATAATGGTCTATGTAGTCCTGTGGAGAAGTACTGCGATAACTTCGATGAAGACTGTTGCTGTTTATCTGATTGTAGATGAAGTCGAGCTCCGTCCCAAAAACAATTTAATCGGTTCTCAGACAGCAATATTAGCTTTTACCACCCCTAGTCAAAATGAATATGATTTTGTGCATTGATACAGAGGAAAGTTAATCCGCTTTGGGAGAGTAGAAAATATTGCCTCACAGTGGATCCCAAGTCACTGGTTTATATGACTGAAAAATCTAATCAATTGGCTAAGGCTGGAGCACAGTTTCCCCAATTTAAGTCCCCTTTTCCTATACATAATATCAAGAGGCTTACATTGTCGTCTATAAGGACAAATACATTTTCAATCTGCAGATATATACAGGAAGGAATTGGGATGTTTCATTGAGAAATTAAGCACACATTTCAAGTTCATTGCTCAGAGATGTTGGAGTAGCTTACTTTCGACTTCTTACCATACATGACTATCTACAAAGACTTGCATTGTATTTGGAGTAGCGAGATCAGCTATTTATCCTCTTCGCGAACTGAACGAAATGACTGGAGACCACCTCAAGAACTGCCCTAAAATTCGTGGCAATAAAATTGAAAATACTGTATATATATATATATATATATATATATATATATATATATATATATATATATATATATATATATATATATATATATATATATATATAGTACTTTTAAAACATATTTTATCACCTTAGATCTCTATTGGACTGCTCGTCGACTGATGGCCGAGAAGCTGAAGGAGGACGTAGATTAAAAGAAAAGGTCTATGTAATGTTAGACATAGACTCCTGCAGCATACCTACCAACGTTTCTCCAACAACGTTCATACAACGTTTTTCCGGAAGACAATTGATTAACAATCTTCAGGAAAACACTTGGTTTGCTATCTTCCGGACGGAAAAGTATTTTTTGCATTTCTCCTCAAGGGGGAGAAAATTTTTAAGCTGATTTCAAAGTTTTGGCGTCAAGCAGTGGCAACCATGACAACCTTTTGCATTAATTTTCGAGAAAAACCTGCCAAATACACCTATAAAACATGCAAGAAGTGTTTGCTCCTTTTTGAGTATATTTGGCGTCTTTCTGTGTAAAATATCGCCAAACAGCACCGAGTTCGAGCTACTACTAAGTATATAATAATAGTAGACAGCAGGGTTACTTCCGTTTTGAATTGCTTTCATAGTCCAATTGGCAATGAAATTCGTCGAAATTGGCAATCAAATTCGTCGCTTTTTATTGTAACAATTATAAGCTTTTCTCTTTTCTGAGATGCTCGCTGCTTTTTGAGTCGTAAATATACGACAGAAAAGGTCATTACGACGTGCACACATTGTCGACTGCGTTTGGTTGGATCGAAACTAGATCCAACCAAAGACAGTCATGTACGTGGGAGCTGCTGAACGTTAAATCTGTCGTGCCTCATGTGGCCTTTACCTATGTAACTTTTGTAATAGAAATATTATTGAGCGTTTTTTGTTCTTATACATCAGTTTGTTTAGTTGCGGATTAGCAACCGGAAGGTTACAAGTTCGAAACTCGTTCCACCCAAACCTCAAATGTCCTCAAGTTGAAGTTTGTAGAGTGGGGTGCCAACTCAAGTGGTGGATCTCGCCATCTGACGTGGTTCAAAATTACGAGGTGTTGTCCTCGGATCTTTTACTTCGGGATTGATCCAGGACCGTCGCCAATAACCCGTGTGGTGCTGCAGTGCAACGTAAATTCAATAACCTACCAACCTGCTCCCGTATAATAAATGGTATGTAAAATAGAATGACAAAAGCCTTTGCGGGAAGGTGTTAAACTGTTGATGCAGAATAGCTCCAGTCATCTGCGAGCAATATTTCATTAGAATAAAATTACACGTTTTATAGTTAGTAGCATTCACCACCGACAGATGGCAGAAGTGATCCGTTCACTTATATTTCAAATGCGAAAGTTATATTAAGCTTGCATCTCCGGTGCTTCTATTTACGTTGTTTCCATTCAGAGATTTTGCTCTTTTCGAGTAATCACTTATTTCAGTGATATGATTATGTTGATTTTCTTTCGCTTCGATGTACGCATACTTTGATGGCGTACGCATACTCTGGATTTGTTGAAGTGTTCGCGATAAGGCTAATTATTTTCCGTTAAGAAAAACGATGTTTTTGCTAACTGTTTCCGTTAATTATTTTCCGCTAACGCTTATTATTTTCCGTTAAGACAAACGATTTTTCTTTGAATTTCTTCCTGGGCGACAAAAAGTGCGCCAAAAGCGTTGACATCAAAGGATGCGTACATCAAAGCTGTGCCTTCCTTTACGCCGTTTTCGAAATTATTTTTGATTTCTGTGAGGAAAACACGCCACTTCAAATTTTCATTTTGTGGAGTCATGTTTATGTTTTTAAAATTTAAACATTTCCCCCAATACAAGCAAAACGATTATTTTTACTTTTTTAAAACTAAGATTGTGTTTGAAGTATAATGGGCGCAAGGGCCAGATTTGTCCAAGAGGAATGTTTTTGACGTGAATGCGTTTTTCAATTCGGTCCGGTAAAGATATCTGCAAAAACTCAGCGAACAAAAAATGGTCAGATTTGTCACGCTTATATATCGTTATCTACAATCTAATTATTTAAATTTTGCTGGATTGACGGTTTTTGTCCCCATCTAAAATGTTCGATAGTGGGAGTGTCCAGGGGTGGGGGAAGGAGGTAGGTAGTTAATTAACGTCGCACTGGAGCAACACAGCAGGCTATTGGCGACGGTCCGGGATCAAAGGGAAAGATCCAAGGATCCTCGTAATTTTGAACCACGGCCAGATGACGAAGTTAACATCTTACCGGCACTCCACTCTCCAAACTTCCACACCACACCAGCGTGAGGACATTTGAGGCCACGACGCATTTAACGTGCATCCATGTACACAAAGCTCTTTGGCTGAACCGAGTTTCGAACTCGCAACCCTCCGGTTGCTAATCATTTACTCTACCAATTGGGCTACCACGGCCCCTAAAGCACGTCGTGTCTGTGAAGCCGAAAGGGGATGTGCCTCTGAGGGACTTTTTTTGTTGATGTCGGGTTTCTGGATTTTCATGGTCGCTACACCACTGATATTTGAGGCTATCATCCACTGATATTTGAGGCAAGAGTGACCTAACCCACCATCATACCCAATGGAGATAAATGCGATTTTCTTGGTACCAATTTTATATTTTTTATTTATCCACAATATGATTTGAGGAGGGTAAAAATCTATATTGGAAACGCATTAAATGCCAAGAGTGTACTGTAGGGGCCAAAAATAATTATTTTGGCATTTTCAGGTTTTTGTGGGTTGGGCCACTCTTGCTCTGATAGCCTCATTCACTGGCGCTTCTAATAGTTGGCCCACTTGATGAGGGTGTTTTGATGAAATTAACGGGGGTCATTAGCACTGTTGATCTGTTCCTCACCATGCGGCTACTAAACGTCACACGGCGGTTTCTGTTGCTAAGGCCTTCTGCGTCAAGATCAGCACGGATACAGCCAGAGCAATTGTTCCTCCTCCGCCGCTGTCAGACGGCGTGGAGACACGTCAAGGACAAAGCCGCCCCCTCGCCTTCTCCCGTCCTTATCTCCCTCGGCAATTTTTATTTTTACTCGAGCAAATAACGCCATTTACCTAACTTAAACGGAGATAGTTACCAACGAGGAACCGATTAACGTGCCCGGTCTGCGAGACGCTCTCGAGCGAAACGAAATGATTCGTTAGGACTTTTTTGTTTGAAACCTTGAGATTAGTTGGTGTGAGTCACTTCGTGAAGAGCCGATGGTTTTCGAAGTTAGGGGAAGCTGTTCACAGGGGCCAGAGGCGAAGCTAGACTCTTTGGGCATAAGGGCTGATATCCAAATGGACTCATACTAACAAACTAATCATTTATGGTGCTAATTAGTACCCTATTAATTTGTTCAATTATTCTCTTAATAGTTAATTAAAAATTCGTCATCACAAGATATTGCCAATTGTGACGAGAAATTTGTGCAGACAATTTCTCAGGTAGGTAAGTTACCAAGTTAGAGGTAGTTGAATTAACCCCGCACTAGACCGTCGACAACGGGGTATTGTCGACGGAGATCCGAAAGATCTGAGAACACCTTGTAGTTTTGAATCACGGTCAGATGACGAGGTCAACACTGGAGCTGGCACTCCCACTCTCCAAACTTCCACACCATTCCAACGTGAGGACATTAAACGTGCACTAACCCTCACGTACACGGCGGTGTTTGGTTGGATCGAGTTTCGAACTCGCAACCCTCCGGTTGCTAATCCGCTTCTCTTCCAACCGGGTTACCGTTGGCCCCCACAGAACAAGGCTATAAGATGAAAAGAAACTCTTAATCAATAAGATTGTCTCCGCCTCCCAGTATCGATCCTTAAATCCAACGTCGAATTAAAACTATCCAGATTTAATTGATTGATCCACTCATTAAAAATCGAGTGTGAAATGTTTCTCACATTTTTCCTCGCTCAGTAAACAAATATTTATCCATTATTTCCAATACGATGTATTTACAAAACTGTCTCAAGCCAAACACTGAAAATATTTAATACTCTAGTCAATAAGTTGGATCAATTTTTGCCTGAATATACGTATTAGAATGGTCACTGTAAATAGAACACCTTAAACCGATCTATAACATCAAAGAAATCTGGATTTTATTTTGTCCTCTCCTATAAAAATTCTCTCAGAAAAATAAAACCCCAATATATCAGAACAGCAGTCTCCATATATTTATTTCTATAGTAAATTCTAGTTCTTTTCGTTGCTGGTAGAAAAAATGGTTTCCTTACACGAAAGGCTGAAGAAAACCAAAAATTTGTGCAGATAATTTCTCAGAATAAAATAGCGTTACTATTTTGGGTAGTGCTTTTTATAGGAATAATATTATTTATAAACTACCGATATTTAAAAAATAAACAATGCATAAATACCTATCAAATTCTGAAGAGTTGCTCTGAATTGAAGTGACAACAATCAATAGAATTTACTTTTCCTCTTTACGTTTTTACTTCTTTTTTAACTACCACTTCTATGAAGGGTTTCCGCAAAAACACTTAGCAGTCTAACGTAACAGCCTTGGTTACAAAGAAAATGTTAGTTAAACGAATGATTTTGTCACGGTTAAAGGTTCCATGCGCAGAACAAAGTGCAGGAAATGGCATCTGGTCGGGAAAAAATCGTCTGCAGCCTGCCAAAATTTCCGTAAACAAACGAAGGCTTATTTTCGACTGGGCAGATCCTTTTTTATTATCGCTGTAAAATGTTGCTCGTATTTTGCAGATTATACTCCCTTGTCCCACTCAACGTCGCTATCCATTGTCTGCCACCAGGAAATTCGAAATTACCAGACGTTAATTCTACGAGATCGAACGTGAAGGGCTTACCTATTCGCAACCAATCTCCGGCAGAGATCTCGTCTTCGTTTTCCATTTTTTCAGAACACAAGAGGACGAGCGTGAATCCTGGGTGTGGGGTTCGATTCGAATTCATAAAGCGTTGCCGGAAGGTTCTATTTTTTTTGTTTTCGGTCCCACTCGAATTTAGAACAGAATAGTTGTGCGTTCTTTTTGTGTAGAGCGTAAAAGGGGCTTCCAAAGGAATTAATACTTAGAATAAGAACTTTAATGAATACAGTTCTTATAAAAGTTGGTAAGTTTTAATAAGTTATAAATTCCTTTCACCAAGGCTGAACAAGAGTTTGTTCTGAAAATTGGAAAAAATCCCAGGGGAACTGTGGATGGAAATCGAGTGAAATGCCCTCTGAAAATTTCTGAATTAATAACAAATCAGAGCCATAAATGTGAAATTTTTTTTTTCTCCAGCTAATCGTTAGTATATTAGATTAAACGAGTATTCACATCAGACCACTTGTATATTTAAAAAAGTCGATTTATAAACTGGAGTGAAACAGCAAATGTATGACCATGTAAATGTATGTTCGGTTAGGGGATCTAGATTATATTCTAATATAATATAATTTTGAATTAATTCTAATTAACATAGTATAATTAATCTAAGTATTAGAATTAATTCCTCTCACATTAGGCTGAACAAAAGTTAGATCTGAAAATTGAAGAAAAACAGGGGAATTGTGGATGGATTTTCTCTATATTTCTGAATTCATAACAAATCAAATATCCATAAATGTGAAGAAAAAACATTTTACTACAGCAATCGTTTTAGCATATTTGTGACTGAACGAATATTCACATCAGATCACTTATGTATTTTAAAAAAATCTATTGATAGACGAGTGAAACAGCAAATATCAGCATGCTCTCCCATGATACATATCCGGGGTTAACTTAAAATGTAGTTCATCGTCGTTTTGGCTACATTTTGCGTTTAATGTAAATGGCGTATCCGCCTCTTCGCGGCAACTTCAAATCAGTATATCTCAGGACTCAGAATCGCTATAACGTCGAAATTAGTCTCAAAAGAAATGAAATCGAATACAGTGTTGGTTGTAAAACAGATCTCAGTGGAAAATTTTAAAAATTTCCCTATGTCGGCATATAATCGTCGAAAACTCAATCAGAAATACATCAAACGTAGTCTATGTGGAAGAGCAATTCTTCAGCTTTCGACAAACACTGAATTGACTACTGAATTTATCCTTTAATTTACTACACCCTAACAAATGCTATGCACTAACGATGTATTCACGTAAAACCTTGCGGCCATGATCCAACTCAGCCTACCTGATTTTTTTTTGCTTTGTATCGAATCTAGGCATACTCAGTTATCAATATTACACTACTGCTTGGATGTTTCTGGTTTCTACAAGAAAGTACGGGTCAGCCTTCCCCGCAAGACATCCAAGAATTCGTTTGGACACCCTGTGTTTCCGAAATGATTAACCCAATTCGAGTAGGTCTGGCATCATCAAATCCACGACATTAATCGTAGGTATTCGCTTATTGCCAAATTAGAGCTATTAATCTAGGGTAAAGTTAAGCAATTCTTGACCACGCCCTTTCAAACGGGTAAATCTCCCAACAGGGACCAAGATCCAGGGCATGTGCGCTGGTGATATGACACGTACATATAAGAACTAAAATAAAGCGGATTAAATATTACTTATGCTTAGCAAACATTTTAATTTTTTCGAAATTCCATTGTCCGCTGTTGAAGGGGAATAATCAAAATCGGAAATTCAGTTTCGTTAACTACAGTAGAACCTCGATTATCCGAGTTCCGATTAACCGAGTGTCCGTGTTAACCGAGACGAATTTCATACCGAGCTTTTTCCCAAAACTTTTCGGAGCACGAGTGTGTGTACGTCGAACAACGAGGCAAGAAAGTGCTGGGAAACAGAAGACAGTTAAGGACTTTTTCAAGGGTCCATAAGCAACTCGGGTCTAGACTTATTGTAAAATTATCACAATAAATACGTAAATCTGAATATAGATTATTCTTAATCCCTTGCTTTATGGGGGTCGCCATGGCTCAGTGGGTTTGCTCACGGCGTCAACTGCATGCGAGTTGTAGGCGGCGAAGGTTCTATTACTCCATAGGGTGTATTTCTCTCTTATGTGGCAGTAAAAACTTTCCCCGTGCGTGTGTCTATTTACTTGACGTTATTTGGCGCAGTTTGGCTACTTATGGTCCTTGGGCCATCGAGCCCAACCACCAACCTTGCTTCATGATAATAAATAGATTAAAAACATTTCATTTTCAACATGGAAAAATGTAGTTTAAAATGTGAAAGATGAAATGAAGCGGTTTGCTTGTGCCTAATTTCTGCGAAACAAGAACGTTAAGGGCATTTTCAAGAGTTTATAAGGTACGTAACTCAGGTCCAGGTATATTGTAAAATTATCACAATAAACATTTTGTGACAAATCCGAGCACAGATTATTCTTAATCCATGCTTTGTGAATATTTCAGTAGTATTCGCATATGCTATTTTGTGTTTTTAAGTATAACCCTAAGACCCTTTAAGTCCCTCCCTCTGCGCAGAACTGCCTGTTGATTATTTACTGTCACGAAACACTTTCACAAAGACTTTCTTCAAAATTCTTCCAGATATTCTTCCAAAAGAGTACTTTTGTCAAGAGAAAATATGCAGAGCCTAAGCTCCTTGAAGTCCTTTCTCCCTGCACGGCAATGCCTGCTGATTGTTTACTCAGACATTCTTCAAAGTTCTTCCAACCTGGTACTTTGACGAAAGGGGAAAATGGGCAGGGTCAAAGTCCCTCTAAGTCCCCTTCTCTCTTTGCCTGTTGACTATTTATTGTCAGACATTCTACGAAACACTTTCACAAAGACTTTCTTCAAAATTCTTCCAGATATTCTTCCAAAAGAGTACTTTTGTCAAGAGAAAATATGCAGAGCCTAAGCTCCTTGAAGTCCTTTCTCCCTGCACGGCAATGCCTGCTGATTGTTTACTCAGACATTCTTCAAAGTTCTTCCAACCTGGTACTTTGACGAAAGGGGAAAATGGGCAGGGTCAAAGTCCCTCTAAGTCCCCTTCTCTCTTTGCCTGTTGACTATTTATTGTCAGACATTCTACGAAACACTTTCACAAAGACTTTCTTCAAAATTCTTCCAGATATTCTTCCAAAAGAGTACTTTTGTCAAGAGAAAATATGCAGAGCCTAAGCTCCTTGAAGTCCTTTCTCCCTGCACGGCAATGCCTGCTGATTGTTTACTCAGACATTCTTCAAAGTTCTTCCAACCTGGTACTTTGACGAAAGGGGAAAATGGGCAGGGTCAAAGTCCCTCTAAGTCCCCTTCTCTCTTTGCCTGTTGACTATTTATTGTCAGACATTCTACGAAACACTTTCACAAAGACTTTCTTCAAAATTCTTCCAGATATTCTTCCAAAAGAGTACTTTTGTCAAGAGAAAATATGCAGAGCCTAAGCTCCTTGAAGTCCTTTCTCCCTGCACGGCAATGCCTGCTGATTGTTTACTCAGACATTCTTCAAAGTTCTTCCAACCTGGTACTTTGACGAAAGGGGAAAATGGGCAGGGTCAAAGTCCCTCTAAGTCCCCTTCTCTCTTTGCCTGTTGACTATTTATTGTCAGACATTCTACGAAACACTTTCACAAAGACTTTCTTCAAAATTCTTCCAGATATTCTTCCAAAAGAGTACTTTTGTCAAGAGAAAATATGCAGAGCCTAAGCTCCTTGAAGTCCTTTCTCCCTGCACGGCAATGCCTGCTGATTGTTTACTCAGACATTCTTCAAAGTTCTTCCAACCTGGTACTTTGACGAAAGGGGAAAATGGGCAGGGTCAAAGTCCCTCTAAGTCCCCTTCTCTCTTTGCCTGTTGACTATTTATTGTCAGACATTCTACGAAACACTTTCACAAAGACTTTCTTCAAAATTCTTCCAGATATTCTTCCAAAAGAGTACTTTTGTCAAGAGAAAATATGCAGAGCCTAAGCTCCTTGAAGTCCTTTCTCCCTGCACGGCAATGCCTGCTGATTGTTTACTCAGACATTCTTCAAAGTTCTTCCAACCTGGTACTTTGACGAAAGGGGAAAATGGGCAGGGTCAAAGTCCCTCTAAGTCCCCTTCTCTCTTTGCCTGTTGACTATTTATTGTCAGACATTCTACGAAACACTTTCACAAAGACTTTCTTCAAAATTCTTCCAGATATTCTTCCAAAAGAGTACTTTTGTCAAGAGAAAATATGCAGAGCCTAAGCTCCTTGAAGTCCTTTCTCCCTGCACGGCAATGCCTGCTGATTGTTTACTCAGACATTCTTCAAAGTTCTTCCAACCTGGTACTTTGACGAAAGGGGAAAATGGGCAGGGTCAAAGTCCCTCTAAGTCCCCTTCTCTCTTTGCCTGTTGACTATTTATTGTCAGACATTCTACGAAACACTTTCACAAAGACTTTCTTCAAAATTCTTCCAGATATTCTTCCAAAAGAGTACTTTTGTCAAGAGAAAATATGCAGAGCCTAAGCTCCTTGAAGTCCTTTCTCCCTGCACGGCAATGCCTGCTGATTGTTTACTCAGACATTCTTCAAAGTTCTTCCAACCTGGTACTTTGACGAAAGGGGAAAATGGGCAGGGTCAAAGTCCCTCTAAGTCCCCTTCTCTCTTTGCCTGTTGACTATTTATTGTCAGACATTCTACGAAACACTTTCACAAAGACTTTCTTCAAAATTCTTCCAGATATTCTTCCAAAAGAGTACTTTTGTCAAGAGAAAATATGCAGAGCCTAAGCTCCTTGAAGTCCTTTCTCCCTGCACGGCAATGCCTGCTGATTGTTTACTCAGACATTCTTCAAAGTTCTTCCAACCTGGTACTTTGACGAAAGGGGAAAATGGGCAGGGTCAAAGTCCCTCTAAGTCCCCTTCTCTCTTTGCCTGTTGACTATTTATTGTCAGACATTCTACGAAACACTTTCACAAAGACTTTCTTCAAAATTCTTCCAGATATTCTTCCAAAAGAGTACTTTTGTCAAGAGAAAATATGCAGAACCTAAGCTCCTTGAAGTCCTTTCTCCCTGCACGGCAATGCCTGCTGATTGTTTACTCAGACATTCTTCAAAGTTCTTCCAACCTGGTACTTTGACGAAAGGGGAAAATGGGCAGGGTCAAAGTCC
Source organism: Meta bourneti (assembly GCA_933210815.1). Classification (NCBI taxonomy): domain Eukaryota; kingdom Metazoa; phylum Arthropoda; class Arachnida; order Araneae; family Tetragnathidae; genus Meta; species Meta bourneti. The sequence goes on along the minus strand of OW119931.1, from coordinate 57,252,271 downwards.
CTCTAAGTCCCCTTCTCTCTTTGCCTGTTGACTATTTATTGTCAGACATTCTACGAAACACTTTCACAAAGACTTTCTTCAAAATTCTTCCAGATATTCTTCCAAAAGAGTACTTTTGTCAAGAGAAAATATGCAGAGCCTAAGCTCCTTGAAGTCCTTTCTCCCTGCACGGCAATGCCTGCTGATTGTTTACTCAGACATTCTTCAAAGTTCTTCCAACCTGGTACTTTGACGAAAGGGGAAAATGGGCAGGGTCAAAGTCCCTCTAAGTCCCCTTCTCTCTTTGCCTGTTGACTATTTATTGTCAGACATTCTACGAAACACTTTCACAAAGACTTTCTTCAAAATTCTTCCAGATATTCTTCCAAAAGAGTACTTTTGTCAAGAGAAAATATGCAGAGCCTAAGCTCCTTGAAGTCCTTTCTCCCTGCACGGCAATGCCTGCTGATTGTTTACTCAGACATTCTTCAAAGTTCTTCCAACCTGGTACTTTGACGAAAGGGGAAAATGGGCAGGGTCAAAGTCCCTCTAAGTCCCCTTCTCTCTTTGCCTGTTGACTATTTATTGTCAGACATTCTACGAAACACTTTCACAAAGACTTTCTTCAAAATTCTTCCAGATATTCTTCCAAAAGAGTACTTTTGTCAAGAGAAAATATGCAGAGCCTAAGCTCCTTGAAGTCCTTTCTCCCTGCACGGCAATGCCTGCTGATTGTTTACTCAGACATTCTTCAAAGTTCTTCCAACCTGGTACTTTGACGAAAGGGGAAAATGGGCAGGGTCAAAGTCCCTCTAAGTCCCCTTCTCTCTTTGCCTGTTGACTATTTATTGTCAGACATTCTACGAAACACTTTCACAAAGACTTTCTTCAAAATTCTTCCAGATATTCTTCCAAAAGAGTACTTTTGTCAAGAGAAAATATGCAGAGCCTAAGCTCCTTGAAGTCCTTTCTCCCTGCACGGCAATGCCTGCTGATTGTTTACTCAGACATTCTTCAAAGTTCTTCCAACCTGGTACTTTGACGAAAGGGGAAAATGGGCAGGGTCAAAGTCCCTCTAAGTCCCCTTCTCTCTTTGCCTGTTGACTATTTATTGTCAGACATTCTACGAAACACTTTCACAAAGACTTTCTTCAAAATTCTTCCAGATATTCTTCCAAAAGAGTACTTTTGTCAAGAGAAAATATGCAGAGCCTAAGCTCCTTGAAGTCCTTTCTCCCTGCACGGCAATGCCTGCTGATTGTTTACTCAGACATTCTTCAAAGTTCTTCCAACCTGGTACTTTGACGAAAGGGGAAAATGGGCAGGGTCAAAGTCCCTCTAAGTCCCCTTCTCTCTTTGCCTGTTGACTATTTATTGTCAGACATTCTACCAAATTATTCCAAAGACATTCTTCCAAATTCCATATCAAAGACATTTATCAAAATTATTCCAAAGACATTCATCCAAATTCTTCAAAGACATTCATCCAAATTCTTCAAAGACCATTGTTTAAAATTTTATCAAAGACATTCTTCGAAATTCCTCCAGACATTCTTCGAAATTCCCCCAGACATACTTCAAAATTCTTTTGAAGAAAAGAGAAATGTGTATGACCTAAGAACCCCATAGTACCCCATAGCACGGCATTGCCTGTTGATTGCTTACTATCAGACATTCGTCAAAATTCTTCCAAAGAAATTCTACAAAATTCTTTCAAAGATATTCTTCGAAATTCTTTTCCAAAGACCATCCTTCGAAATTTTATCTAAGAAATTCTTCAAAATTAAAATTCTTTTGACGAAAAGAGAAATGTGCATAGCCTAAGAACCCAGAAGTACCTCTATCTCAGCACGGCACTGCCTGTTGATAGCTTACTATCAGACATTCTTCAAAGACATTCTTCAAAATTCTTCCAAAGAAATTCTTCAAAATTCTTCCGAAGATATTCTTCGAAATTCTTCTCCAAAGTCCATCCTTCGAAATTCTTCCAGACATTCTTCCAAAAATGGCACTTTTGACAAAAAGAGAAAATGGGCAGAGGACTGAGCCCCTTTAATCCCCCTCTCTGCACGGCTCTGTTAATACAGGAAAGCTATTCTATGGTTATCCAAGGCCAGAAGAATGTAGATTGCGATCTACAGAAAAAGGGCAACCTGTGTAAACCATTAAAGGATGTATTAGTTCGTGTTTTAGCTGTTGATTCGGAATTGCACGGTCGACATTTTAGGACGCTTTTCTCAGAGGGTTCTCGATCAATAGGAGGAAATGCCGTGACTTCCACCATTTAGGAGATTCAACTGATACGATCAACTCGTAACGAAAAAAGATTCTGCGAGATGTGTATAATTTATGGCTTCTGAGTGATTTGCAGGTCAGCTATCTTGGTTATTTTACTTTTCTTAGCTAGCTTCTGAGGAGGAAAACTTGTTGGGCATTCATTGTAGGATGATCGAATCTACAATTGGATTGTAAAAAAGACAAAGGTTAAAATGAATCTAATTTTCTCGTCACTATACTTTTAGTCTAGTAGAATCTTGATTGCCAGAGGTTGTGAAGACAGGCGACCTCGGATAAACAGAAACTCGAATACGGATGTAGTAACACGACATAGGCCTATATGAAATACAGAAAAATTTACTGCATCTGAGAGATTCATAAAGCAAGGATTAAGAATAATTTATACTCGGATTTGAGTCACAGTATGTATTTATTGTGATACACTACATATTTCATTGGACCGCGGTAGCCCAGTTGGAAGAGCAACGGATTAGCAACCGGAGGGTTGCGAGTTCGAAACTTGGTCCAGGCAAAGACCGTGGGGTACACGATAGGCTGGTACACGTTAAATCTGTCGTCCCCTCGTTGGCGGGGTGTGGATGTTTGGAAAGTGGTATGCCGGTTCACAGATGTTGACTTCGACATCTGACCGTGGTTCAAAATTACGAGGCGTTGTCTTTCGATCGTGGATGGATCCCGGGCATCGCCAATAGCCCGTTGTGTTGATCCAGTGCGACGTTAATTAACTACTTACCTGCCTAGTCCATATCGGATAACCAGAAACTCAAATATATACATAAAACTTCCTAACACGAAATAGGTCTAAACGAAATACGGGCCGCGGTGGCCCGGTTGGAAGAGTAACGGACTTGCAACCGAAGGGTTGCGAGTTCGAATCCAGCCAAACACCGTCGTGTACAAAGGGGGCTGGTGCACGTTAAATCTGTCGTGGCCTCAAATGTCCTCACGTTGGCGTGGTGTGGAAGTTTGGAGAGTGGGGTGCCAGCTCAGGTGTTGCCTCGTCATCTGACCGTGGTTCAAAATTACGTGGTGTTGTCCTCGGATCTTTCCCTTTGGGATTGATCCCGGACCGTCACCAATAGCCCATTGTGTTGCTCCAGTGTGACGTTAATTGAAATTCCCCCCCTCCTCCCCCCTAAACGAAATACAGAAACATTTTACTGTAACTGAAAAGATTCATAAAGCAAGGATTAAGTATAATCTATATTCGGATTTGTGTAACAGCACGTTTTTGTTATGATATACTCTACATATTCCGTGATTCAAAATTACGCGGTGTTGTCCTCGGCTCTTTCCCTTTGAGATTGATCCCGGACCGTCATCAATAGCTCTAGTGTGACATTAATTTAAAATACCTATCAAAATTCCTCTACGTATTTCACTAACGTACTTGGCACAGAAACAGTTTTTTGTTGTTTGCAGAATGGCAACAACGGATATTAATAATACAGGTAGGTATATCGTGGAGGAGCAACACAACGGACTAATGGCAACGGTCCAGCATAAATCCCGAAGTGAAAGATCCGAGGATAGCACCTCGTAATTTTGAACCGCGGTTAGATGACCATATCAACACCTCAGCTGACACACCACTCTCCAAACTTCCACACCACACCAACGTGAGGACATTGTCGCATATTTTACTTGACGTTGTGTTTGCCGCAGCTTGGCCAAGCATGGTCCTCGCGCCCTAAAACCTAAAAACATCCAACTTGACGTTTCAGGGGAAAGTTAGGAACAACAAAACTAAATTGATAGTGTTAATTAAAACTACACTTAAACGGTCAAATATACATTGTTGCAAATCAAAAATACTACTCAAATAAAAACATTTTGAAGGAAAACAACCAGGCGCGCGTACAGTGGCTGGACCGAGTTTCGAACTCACAGCCCTCAGGGTTGCTAATGCGTTACACTTCCAATACGTGCTTCCGCGGTTCAAACTCAAAGGGAACGATCCGAGGACAACACCATGTAATTTTGAACCACGGTCAGATGACGAGAGCAACACCTGAGCTGGCACCCCACTCTCTAAACTTCCACACCACGCCAAAGTGAGAACATTTGAATCCATGAGTAAGAAGATTATTTCGTTGAGCGTGCTTGTTTTTTAGTAATAAATATTTTGTTTGGAATAAAGACAGATTCGCAGACTTATTAAACATAACACGAGTACTCCATAGGCACGATGATTCTGCTGAATATCTGAAGTGTGAATTTATGCTAAGACTTTTTTAAAATCAGAACACGATTGCCGATGCCCTGAGGAAGAATGCTAGGCTTTTTAAAGTCATTTCAATGAAAACGTTCGTTTGAATAGACTGTTTCTACAGTGATTGATGTAGTAATATATTTGAGCAAACAAGAACTGGCATTAGGGGCCATGATGAAAGCAGTGACTCCATAAATCGCGGAAATTTCAAGGAATTACTAGGATTGTTGATATCAAAAGTCCTTTAGAAATTCAAAATCATTACAAAAAGATTAAAAAAGTCTTCACTGGTGACTCAAAACTATTCAAAATGAAATGATTGAATGTATTTCCGATTATATAAACGATCACGTCAAAGATGAAATAAACGGGGCTAAATTCTTTTCTATTCAAGTGAACGACACCACAGACATAAATCAAACTTCCCAGTGCTCCTTAATATTAAGATTTGTGAATTGTGTAGGCGTATTAGTTGAGCGATTTTTTGGGTTTCCATGATGTGAGTGAAGACAGAACGTCAGAAATGTTATACCAAATGTTGGACAAAATTTTGGATCCGTTTGATTATCAACACAAATTAATGGGACAATGTTACGATGAGGCCAGTGTAATGTCTGGACTTGAATGGACCAGAAAAAAGTCAAGGATAAAGCTCCTCAAGCCGTTTTAGTCCATGGTTTAGCACATTGTTTCAATCTTGTATTGCAGCAAAGTTTTTCCAGTTTCTAAGAATCGAATTTTTTGCAAGCCTCAGTGGCATTCCTTCTTTTTTTTGTCACTCGGCGAAGCGATCTTATGCTCTCATATCAAATTCCGCAAGACGCATACCAACTATAACTCAAACTCGATGGTCCTCCAATTCAAAATTAGCGAATATGATTGTTGAAGATTGGGACAAATTAAAAGAAATATTCGAATTTATGACAAACAGCGAATATTCAGACAACAATTCAACTTGCAAAGGGATTTTTAAATGATATGAACGATTTTGAATTTACATTTTTGGCAGTATTATTCAGCGAAATTTTTGGCCTTACTGATATATTATTCGAAATTCTCCAGAAAAAATCAATAAATTTAAACTATTGTGTATCTCAAATAAAATGCACTCGTGAGCTATTGAGCAGTAAAAGGGACGATGTTTCTAAAACATTGTTTGAAAACACGCTTAAAATCACAGAAATAGTCCAATCTAAACGGGAATATGCCGCTCTTTCACAAGAAACAATTTCTCAAAATTATAAACAGCTATATTTTGAAATTTTAGATCACATTCTTATGGAAATAAACACAAGATTTCAAGATTGTGAAAAACCAATTTATTTGTCTTGCTCATACAACGAAATTTGAACAATTTAATTTCCATTTTCCATCTCAGGCACTTGAAAATCTTCAACAGTTTTACGGCGATATGTTTAAAAAAACCCACAGCGCCTTAAAAATGAACTGTCTTATATATGCCGATGGAAAATTCAGGAATATTTCGACGTAAGAACTTCGAATGCTTTATGATGATAAAGAAATTTTCACAGACGCTTATAATTTGTTTTCTCTCGTCTTCATAATTCCATCTACAAATGTATCAGTAGAAAGGAAGTTTTCCTTGCCTTAAAAAATAAAAACTTACTCAAGAAATACTATTTCGCAAGAGACTTTCCTCTTTAGCAAATATTTCTATTCAAAAAGACGTATTAGTGATTGATGCTTATGATGAAACAGCCATTTTACGATGACATATCAGACAGATTTTCAGCATTAAAGGACAGAAGAATTCATTTAATTTACAGAAAATAGGTAAATCCTCATTAACTAGTTTTTGGAACTGCTATCTTTTCGTATCACTGGCATAGCCAGGATTTAATTTCGGGGGGGGGGGAATTGCGGGGAGGCTTTTTCCAACCACGACAGAATGCGCACACTTAAGAGCGAGGCTTTTTTTGAAGTTTTAAATAAAATCACGATATAAAATTCGACTCGGATGACAAGGACACGCGGTTGATCGGAGCTCCGATGATCAAGTTTCTACTGTATTTCCATCTGTCTAATTTCAGCTGAGAAAGGTAGGGTACGTTCGTTTTCTCATCTTCTGTGATTTCCATTGGATAAAGAAACAATAACCCAGCATTGTACGATAAAATAATTCCTTAAGGCTTTTCATCAAATAGTAATTTGAATAGGTTAGTAAATCTCCAATTCACCTAATTTCAACGAAAGTTTGTGGTAGGTTGGTAGTTAAATTTACGTCGTACTGGAGCAACACAGCGGAATATTGGCGACGGTCTGGGACCAATCCGGAAAGGAAAAGATCCGAGGACAACACCACATAATTTTGAACCATGGTCAGATGACGAGGTCGATACCTGAGCTGGGACCCCACTCTCAAACTTCCACACCATACCAAAGGGAAAAATTTGAGGCCAAGACAGATATATACATTAGCCTCACGGTTTTTGGTACGGTCCCCAACGGGAACACCAGCACCCGTGTACACGACGGTTTTTGGATTGGATCGAGTTTTTCAACTTGTAACACTCCGGCTGCTAATCCACGACTCTACCAACTTGGCTACCACGGCCATCACGAAAGTTAGTGAGTCGTTTTCGTAACAAAAGTGTGTTTCATTCAAAAGTTTTTCTTAATTATATTCTCTAATATCTAGCGTGTTTGGGCAAAACAGTACAAGTCAAAAATTGTTCAAAATGAAATAAGTAAACGAACACAAAAAATTATCTTTCATTTGGTAAAATTAGTCAATTATGAATAAAAGTAGAGATATAAATGCTGGTTTTGAAATGATTAACTTGATTAAAATGGAGAGATATGTAAAAAATATATTCCATAAAAACCGTTTCCTGAAAAATTTGGTTTTATGACACCGTTTTGCTCCTAAAATGTCAGATATTATCTAATACACAAAATACATCTTCAAATAAAAATATTCTACAACACGATCGACTGAACCACGGGATCCAACCCACGTTGGAAGGCGACATTTTTACTATTAACCGATTTTCTGAACCTGTGATCGAAACTACCTAGAAAGCAAAAAATTCCGAAAATAATCTGATTCTTAAATCAGATTCTTTTCGTTTTTGATGACCTCCGTGAATTTGCGATTTTGCCCACTTTGATAGCCTGAACGCTATAGGAGATTCAAGTTTAATTTCTGCAAGCTGTTTCGGTCTTTTGAGTCAGTGAAATTTTTTTTTTGGTATGTATGTCCATTACTTGGTGGCTGTTTATAAAAGGATCCTTGAGATTATCCATTCAAGTCGGGACACATTCAATCAATCAACCACCGATGCTCGACGATCCGGCACATGATTTGACTCTAGCACATGGGGTGAATATTAACCTTTTTTGGCTGGTGAAATGTTTTATGTACTTTTGAGCATATTTAATCACTAGCACACTTGCTGGTATTGCAGACCCAGTATCATAGAGTCCGTAAAAGCCAGGTGTCCTCTAATAAAAATAATTAAAATTCGGAGGCAAAAAAATAAGTCGGCAAAAATGACGATTTTGCAAACGTAAATCTGAGTGGGATGTCAATTTCTATTTTAACATCCTCGATTTTCACCGGAAAAAATCAAGGAACTACTGATGCCTGATTCTTTCAGCCTCAAATGGTTTCGTACTGTGATTGGTTAATGGTGTTTCTCAAGAGCAAAAGGGGGTTGCGGTATTCCGGTTGGAAGAGTAAAAGATTAGCAACCGGAAGTTTCCGATTTCGAAACTCGGTCCAATCAAAGACCGTCGTGTACACTGGGCTGGTGCATGTTAAATTTGTCGTGACCTCAAATGTCCTTACGTTGGCGTGATGTGGAAGTTTGGAGAGTGGGGTTCCAGCTCAGGTGTGACCTCGCCATTTGACCGTGGTTCAAAATTATGTGGTGTCCTCGGATTTGTCTCTTCGGGTTTGATCCCGGACCGTCGCCAATAGCCCGTTGTGTTGTTCCTATGCGACGTTAATTAAAACACCTACTTACCTATCCAATATTTAGCAACCCTTTCAGCATTTTATTTAGGTAGGTATTTAATTTATTTAATTAACATCGCACTGGCGTAACACAATGGGCTGTTGGCGACAGTCCGGGATCAAACCCGAAGAGAAAAAAGACACGAGGACAACACAATGTAATTTGAACCACGGTCAGGTAGGTAGGTATTTAATTAATGTCTCACTGGAGCAATACAATGGGCTATTTGAACCACGGTCAAATGGCGGCATTTTATTTATTCTTGAACACAGAATAACTGTTGGCATAAACGGTCTGATCCAAGGTAAGTAGGTAGTTAAATTAGAGCCTCACTGGAGCAAAGCAACGGACTATTGGCGACGGTTAATGCTTGTTTAAATTGAATTGATACAGAAGTTTTAGAAAAAATACTAATCGCTCCAGGTGCTCGTCTGTAAATATGTTTACTGTGTCTGAAAAATCCAGACCAGCGCGTGTATTTGTCTGTATATACTGCAATATCATATTTGTTATCTAAAAGTGAATTATAAATTTTACGTGGTGTTGTCCTCGGACTTTCCCTCTGGGATTGATCCCGGACCGTCACCAATAGCCCGTTGTGTTGCTCCAGTGTGACGTTAATTGAAAATACCAAATACCGAATTATAAATGAAGGATTCGCGATAACTTTCGCAAATACACGAATGAAATTGGAAAATTGAATCATATTAAAGTAGATGTAAGGTGACATATACGTTTTAGTGATAAATAACTGAATAACGCAAAATATTTTATTTGGACCATAGTTTCCTAAAGTAGTAGAGGGGCGCGGAAGCCCGATTGGAAGAGTAACGAATCCAGCCAAACACCATCGTGTACAAAGGGGACTGGTGCTCGTTAAATCTATCGTGACATCAAAAGTGGTGTGGAAGTTTGGAGAGTGGGGTGCCAGCTCGGGTGTTGCCTTGTCATCTGACCGTGGCTCAAAATTACGTTGTGTTGTCCTCGGACTTTCACTTTGGGATTGATCCCGGACCGTCACCAATTGCCCGTTGTATTGCTCCAGTGTGACGTTAATTAAAATACCTACTTACCTACCTAAAGTAGTAGCAATAGCCCGTGTGTTGTTCCAGTGCGACGTTAATTAAAATACCTACTTACCTACCTAAAGTAGTAGCAATAGCCCGTGTGTTGCTCCAGTGTGACGTTAATTAAAATACCTACTTACCTACCTAAAGTAGTAGTAATAGTCCGTGTGTTGTTCCAGTGCGACGTTAATTAAAATACCTACTTACCTACCTAAAGTAGTAGCAATAGCCCGTGTGTTGCTCTAGTGTGACGTTAATTAAAATACCTACTTACCTACCTAAAGCAGTAGCAATAGCCCGTGTGTTGTTCCAGTGCGACGCTAATTAAAATACCTACCTAAAGTGGTAGTTCAGGTATTCACCTCGTCCCCTGACCATGGTTCAAAATTACGTGTCCCCCTGGAATCCTTCCCTTAACAGGATTGATCCCGTACCGTCGCCATCAGCCCGATGTGTTGCTCCAGTGTGACGTAAATTGAACTACCTGCCGCAAGTGGGCGCTGAAAGGATGTGTAGGTAGGTATTTAAAATTAACGTCACACTGAAGCAACACAACGGGATATTGGTGACGGTCCGGGATCAAACCGGAAAGGAAAGATCCGAGTATAATACCACGAATTCTGAACAACGGTCAGATCGATGACGCAAAGGGAAATAGGGGCGTGGAGGAGAAAGACTGGACAATAAGAAGATGACGAAAAAAAATTTGTCAAATAAAAATGTTTTAAGCAGATATTCACTTGACCATAGAGGCGCACTTATTACATTGACGTGCTTTGTCATTGTTTCTTTTAACTAAAAAGGAACTGACGGCAAATAGCAGACTATGGAGATTTAAAGATACTGCTGACGGTAGAGCCCAAAATTGATAAATCCGAAGCAAAACACCAGGCTCATCCTTCTCATTAGTGATTGTTTCCTGTATTACTGATTTGATTGATAGTAATAACTACAGGTAGCTTCTTTCCAGACTAGTTTTTTTTGTCAAACCCTAGTTTAAAATTCTACCCTCTAAATTTTGGTGAAATTAAAAAATTATAGGCTCAGCTACATTTGCGATTTTATTATTGTTTTAGTTTTTGAGTTTTCCATCGCAAGAAAATGATGTTGCATCTTAAATTTAAAACATAGATTCCCATCACACTGCTTAAAAAAGCTTTCACTTTTTCCGAGACCCTCATAGTCCTTCGGTACCATAGTACAGGCGACTACCCCTTTGTGGGGACCTGAGAATAGATTTTTAAACCTACGGAGGCTTTTGACTCCATTTCTTGATCTGGTAACCCTACTTGCAGATGACTCGTTAGTCCTTTTAATGCCACTATCGATCAGATCTCAAGGGTATTTCTAACATCACACACGTGCGGTAAGAGATAGGAATCCTCCTTTTTCTTATCTCCATCTCTTAATTCCTTATTTTTATTGCATTCCGTTGTCTTTTTCTCCACTTGCTTCTCTTTATTTTCCTTAACCTCCTTTTCCTCCTGTTATCTCGGTCTATCCCAACCCGATAAGAGACTTGCCCTTCTCAACCCAGAGACCAGACTCGGCACGAGGCATCGATGAGAGGTCGAAAGTCGACCGGCTGGTCTCGGTGTTGGTTGCTGTGAGGGGTTGGTTCGACGCTGGCTCCTATATAGGAGGAGCTTTCGAGTATTTTGGGAAAACAGAAACTAGTCGCATCCGGAACTTAGCAACCGTCTTGAGGACACGTTGTCTGTTGCTATGCGACGCTAAGGATGTTCTTTACTACACTTTCGGGCACAGACACACTTTAAATGATATTAATCGACTTCACTGCTGAGCATTTTGTGATAAAAATGCATCTCAAAAAATGAGAAGAATCACCAATCTGCGGGGGCGAGGTAGCCCGGTTGGAAGAGTAACCGGGCGGAGTCGCGAATTCAAAACCTGCCAAAGACCGTCGTGTACATTGGGGCTGGTACACGTTAAATATGTAGTGGTCTCCAATGACCTCACGTTGGCGTGGTGTGGAAATTTTGGAGAGTGGGGTGACAGCTCAGGTGTTGATCTTACCCTCTGATTGCGATTCAAAATTACGAGTTGTCCTTGAATCATTGGGATTGATCCCGGACCGTCGCCATTAGCCCGTTGTGTTGCACCGTTAATTAACTACCTACCAACCTTAAACCTGCGAGCTGTACGCGGCGCAGGTCCAGAAATGATAAACTGAGCCTTTACATTTGCCATAGGAAAAAGCATTATTTCTGTAAATATTTACATGTTAACCCTCTTGGTCTAGACGAGTTATCTCGTTTTTGGCAAAACTGACCGGATTTTGATTCACGAAATATCTCGTCATTACAAAAAACTGACGAGATCTAGATCTCGCGTCATTAGTAAAATTGACCAGATTTTGATGGACACGATCTGTCGTCATTAGCAAAACTGACGAGATCTTGATGGACGAGATATCTCGTCATTAGCGAAAACCTGACCAGATCTCGATCTCGTCATCATCGAAAAATCGACAGCATCTTGATGACGAGAAATCTCGCCATTAGCAAAATTGGTCAGATCTCGATGGACGAGATATCTCGTCGAAACCAATAGGGGGTTAAAAAAACAGTGTCTTATTATCCACACCACAACAGTAATTGCTATTATTGCAACAACGTAATTATTCATATACAGCTCTCTAAGGAAAAAACCATAAACCGGTATAAAGAATTTTCCATCGGTAATTCACCGGTGAACAAAATTTGCAAACCCTAGTTAACTTAACCCTCCAGGTGGTTGTTTCGACGAGGTATCTCTCGTCGTTAGCAAAGTGGCCAGATCTTGATGAGCGAGATAATTCGTCATTAGAAAAACTGACCAGATCTTGATTTTGTCATAGAAAAACATCGACAAAATCTTAATGACGCGATATCTGTTCACTAGTAAAATTGGTCAGATCTTGATGCACGAGATATTTCGTCGAAAGCGCTTGTGGGGTTGAAGCCGCCGCTAAAAACTTATTTCACTCATTTCTACAATGTCCTCCACACACGCACGCTTCGAATAAGCCTCAACATGGTTGTTTATTCGACCCCAGGTGAGGCACCGTGAACCATTTACTGAAAATAAAAAGAAATCGACATGCGCTCAAAACAAGTTAAAGAAGCAATTACGTCGGGAGGCACGAGAATTCGATTTCCTAAGTCTCCCCTACAATCGGAGAAGACAGCCATTGCAAAATATTAACAGAGATCAAAACCGTCATGCGGACTTAGTCACTGGTGCGTCATGTGTGTCCCGTGGTGTTCATCTTCGGTTTTATTGCAGGGTAATGGAACAATGAACTGGAACGCGTTCAGAAATGAAGGCGTGTTTTGTCAGGTGGGGGTTATATGGCGTGCCAAAAACGTTTCACTATCTTCCATCCCATGATTACGAGAGGAAGCACCTGAATGTTCTGACTTTTTCTTGCCTGTCTATTCTATTTTGATCTGTAGCTTCAGGTGCTGTTCACCTGAAATCATAGATGATTCCTCGGAATCTACAAGACGACATTAAGAGTTATTTAATGCTTTAATGCCCATAAAAATAACAAGACAGGTACGTTTTCAGAGTTTTCCATCTGTTTTCGAAACAGTCAAAGCAGTTTCTCATTTGCTTACAGCCACCTTGTACTTTACGGTAGGGACAGGTAGCCTAACTACATTAGGTGAGCTACGAGTCTCGCATCTACTAGTACAGGGGTCGGCGAATTGCGGCTTACGAGCCATATGCGGCTCTTTGGTTACGTACATGTGGCTCTGAAGTAAAATTCAAAATGAAAATAAACCATCATAGTTTCATTTATCGAATTTTCAAAGGATTTTATTCACATAATGGTGATTTCATTTGTTTTATAGGTCTCGCAAAACTTCGTGAAACTAAGATGCGCGAAGCGTGACGGTATATTTTTAGCGTTTGATATTGACACAACTAATTTTGAAATACAATTGCTGGTCTTGACAAGCAGACTCGAAAAGCGATCAATTTGTACGTCTTCGTACTGTAATAGAAGAACTAGAAAAAGAAAAATGCAGTCTGATTTCACAGTATAATAAGACTGCTATAAAAGACCTACAAAAGGCAGACTCGGTGATTTTCAATACTTGGAATAGTCTTCCGGACTGATAACATTACTTCAAAAAATTTACATTTGGTGTTCTCAGCTTCTTCGGGTCTACGTATTTATATGAGAAATCATTTTCTAACATCATTAAATGTAAATTGAGGAGTCAAATTACTGATGCTAATGCCAATTTGGAATCATGCCTTAAATTAAAAACGACTAGTCACAAACCAAACAAATTTTCTAAGCAAATGCAAGCTCATTACTCACACTGATTAAAACCAATGAGAGCAATTTTTCGGAATTTTTCCTTCATTTAATAAAGATATAATTAATATTATAGCTTGTTATAATGTTACTTAAAATTTTTCTTATTTGTAAAAACATATTTACGGCTCCAGAAGAATTTTAAAATTGTTGTAAGGGACAGGTTTGCCTCTTCCGTATGAAAAGTTTGCTGACCCATGTACGTGAGGACATTTGAAGCACCGACTGATCTAACGTGCACCAGCCCCTTTGTACACGATGGTCTTTGGTTGGATTCGAACTCGCAAACCTCCGGATGTTGATCCGTTACTTTTCCAACCGGGCTACAGCGGCCCCGGTGGAGGCAAATTGTTTAAGTCCCTTTGAGTTGGATAAGAAACAAAAATCCTGTGATCACGATGCAGGTTTCTGATTAAAAAACAAAACGCGTCCAATGCACAGAAATGAGTACTTTTGCAATTGAAGTTCTAGAAGCTATGACTTTTCGTTTTGCGATGTAAAAACTTCTCAAAACGAAAAGTAATACCTCTTCTAGAACTTCAATTCCAGAAATACTCACTTCTGTGAAATATAATCCCCGAGCACCACAGAATAACGTGGAACAAAATTCATCATAATTCATAACAGATATCGCTCACGATCCAGACCATGTTTCTGATATTGAATGATAACCCCAAATGCAATTAATCCGAAACACACTCGCATTGATCAATCACTCGATCTTTTTCGGACTCAGCACGGCCATGCCGATCCGTCATCGATTCAATCTGAATCGCGCGTGTGGTTCATGTCCGAGCGTGCGGTCCGATCGCTCAAGAAAACGAAGAGATAATCTGCTCTTATCTGGCCCTAAAAATATTTGCCCTTTCCAAGGATGTTTTATTGAGTCACCGGAGCAGTGATAGCAAAGGGACTTCAGTGCAGACTTTAAACTGCGTGAATCATAAAATTCAACATCGGGAGAGATCTTGAACAGAAGTAGGGTACCGAGTAAAAATGTAAGTGGTGGAGTTTGTCGATCTTTTTTCTTGAAAGATGGTTGGCTGATTTGGGTTTTATGGCGCAAGGTCCAAAAGCAGACAAGCTGTGCCAAACACAACATATAGTGTAATCAAGTAGATCATAAGGTAGGTAGGTATTTAATTAACGTCGCACTGGAGCAACACAACGGGCGACGATCCGGGATCAAACCCGAGGAGAAAAATCCGAGGACAACACCACTTAATTTTGAACCACGGTCAGATGCCGAGGTCACACCTGAGCTGGCACTCCCACTCTCCAAACTTACACACCACACCAACGTGAGGACATTTGAGGCCACGACAGATAACGTGCACCAGCGCCCCCTTCGTACACGACGGCCTTTGGTTGGATTCGAACTCGCAATCTTCCGGTTTCTAATCCTACTCTTCCAACCAGGCCACCGTGGCCCAATATATGATGTAAAAGAACTCTGAAGTAGGTAGGTATGATGTTAAACAACGCGCTGGAGCAACACGGGCTATTGATCACTTTGAAGTTGGAGTGTATTGAGGGAAAGTATGGTGCGTTAAACATTGAGTCATGAATGGAAGTTTGAGATGTAAGCGATGAGTGAGTTTTAAACATCCAAGTGGTTTCAACGAGATATCTCGTCAATAAGGATTTGATCAACTCTGCTAATGACGAGTTGTATCGTCATCAGGATATTGCCTATTTTTTTATGATGACGATGAGATTAAGGTCTGGTTAGTTTTTCAAAGGACAAGATATCTCGTCCATCAAAATCTGGTCATTTTTACTAATGAGGAGATATCTCGTAGGAACAACCATCAGGAGGGTTGTGAAAATTGCACACTTAGATGTGAGAAGGATTTTCTATCAAGCTAAATGGTAGGTGGCGGTAGTGTTTCCTGTGAGTATTCCGAAAGTGACGTCATTTGGCTTGTTTTATGAACATGATATCAACTCTTCGTCAGTAAAATTCCAAAGAATAAATTGCGAATGGATTTTGATAGTTGATTGGTCACCGCCAATTAGATCAAACGCCAAGCGTCGCCAAAACTGCGGCAAGCTTCATTTTAAGGCAACCCGGATGTTTGATACGAGATGAATTGGGTAGCGGAAGTAAAATCTTCGCCTTCCGTCTGGTTTGTTTTTCACTGAAAATCGCTCTCATACTGACGCAGATTCGATAAACCCTTTCTCATAAACTTTTTAATCAATTGAATTTTGGAGAGTTAAAAAAGGAAGTTGAAAAATATTGGACACATTACTAAATATACCAAAATATATGCAATCGAGCTATGGGACGATGTTGTCACGTAGAAACAATTAAAAGTTCGAGAAAGGGAAGGTTGATTGGTTTATAATTGAATTTATGTCGCTATGGAGCAACACAACGCGGGAAATTGCGATAGAAGAAAATTTAAAGATTTATTTAGGAAAAAGGAGTAACGCAATATAGCATAATATAACAGAAGTAGAACGACAAATAAATAATAATCAAAGTTATATAGAATAACAAACATCGTTTGATGTTTATGATTTGTTACAAGATGTTTCTTTAAAGATCTACGATGCCATTACTAAAGAATGCAAAATAAAATGTATACATTTTAATGAAAAATAGTCATGGAGAAATATCGTCTGCCATCCAAGTCTAATGGCGTTTTTGAACCTGGAACTTCTTTTACTTTCTTTGAATTATTTATCATTTGCACAGTTCCTGCAATAAATGGCAATATTTTAATACAATAGGAAAGAATGGAGAGGAAAGAAAAGATTTAAAATCCTAAACCTGTCAGGTACGTTCTTTTAGTTTAATCTACAGTCAATAGTATTGAAAATGTAGCTCTTCTGTTAATATTATTTGATACAGGTGCTTCAAATTTTGCTGGAAAAATATTAGATTAAAAGCTATGCATATCTTTCATGGATAGGCACAGATATATCGCCTAAATTTGGTAGTTCTATTTCATGAACAACTGCTGGCGTTTTTGAAACTTTAGACTTATTTGTTTTAAAGATGGTGGATGTTACTGATGCCAGTATCGCAGTGGCGTAACCAGAGAGAGCGTTGTGGGAATCCCCACAGAAAATTCACGTCAAAACTGCGTTGTTTTAAAGCTTATTTGACTAAATAATACCTGAAAGCAACATGTAAGGTGGTGTTTCTTTTCCCACTTGATTTCAATTAGCTAGACCAGTGAGTTCATGCATCTTCAAAGAGTCCAAATCGAGCAAAGGATTAAAATACAGGTCTTCCCTGGACAGTCCTATACAAGCAAAGGGGTGACAGAAGTGGTTTGCATCATATTGCATTTCCGAAAGATCGGAAAGACCTTTTATTTATTTTTTTAACCCTGGCCTATCGACCATCAATCGACGAGCAGCCCAATAAAGTTCTGAAAAGAAAAATATGACTTTAAAACACTATCAACAGTAATTGAAATTCTATTGTCAGGAATTTAGGTCAGACCTTGAGATGGTTTACAGTCAATTCGTCCAATTCGCAAAGAGGACTGATAGCTAATCTCGATACTCCAATTCAGTGTAAGTGTCTTTGTGAGTATCCTTAAAACGTAGGAAAAATCTTAAAACTTAATAGTTGATCTCGCTATTCCAGAACGGTGTACGTATCTTTGAAAGTATCGTTAAAACGTAGGAAAAACTTTAAAACCATAATCAAATTAAATTATTCTCAGATGTCCATTAGGCAATATATAGATGACGATCTGCCGATCTCTGTCACCTTCGAATTTGAGGACACCTACTTTTTCTCTGGTTACAGGGTGGTGTAACTTTTCAAGATATATTGTTCTGAAGTTTCGCTTTCGCAAAAAATTTAATAAGGGAATAAATTAACCGAAGGAACGTGTACGATAATTATAATCTAAGACGTTCATTAAACTGTCATTAGTTTTCTGAGCATTCAGTTTTAATGAGAAATTCCATTCCATAATCTTAAATTTAGGCCAAATAACGACCATAGTTATTACTTACAGAGATTGGCAGAGGATCAAATGCCATCAGGGCATTTTGATCTCACTACTCGAATACGATGTAAGTGCCTTTGTAGGTATCCATAACACGTTGGAAAAAGGTAGGAAAAACCTTTAAACCATGATCAAATGCACTTGATCTCATATGTCCCCTAGGCATTCTAGAGATGATGTCATCTTCAAATTTTAGGTTACCTCCAGTGTGGAATTTTTCAAGAGATATTGTTCTGAAGTTCCGTTTTCGCAAAAAATTTAATAAGAGAATGAATTAACCAAAGGAACATGTACGATAATTATAATCTAAGACGTTCGTTAAACTCATTAGTTTCCTCAGCATTCAAAGTTTTAATGAGAAATTCTATTCCATAATCTCAAACTTGCGCCAAATAAAGATCCACAGACTATTAAACCCTGTTCTCCCTGCAATTATCACGTCATCCTTAATAAATAATTAAATGTACAATCACCACCAGATTAAGATTAACCATTGTTGTCGTAAAATTCCACCTAAGTTTAATTTCGACGCAAAAACCTGCATTTCTATATCCACTCTTTTTCATAACGCACCTCTGGATCTCGGAAAAAAGAAGGTATTGAATAACACTGAAGCCGAGTGAGCATAACCATACATTACGCCTGACCCGAAGTTCTTAACCTCCTGTAATAAGCACGTCATGAACCACTATTAAACCGCAATCTTGGGTTCGGTTAAGATCGAAATCTCGTGCCTAAACCGCGATCATCTATCTCTACCTGCCATCGCGTAATTAGACGTTGCTTTGTAATTAATAAAGGGGAAATCTGATATGCATGTTTGGGAGTTATGCTCATTATAAATTTGTGTTCCATTTTGAGTTTTTCTCGTTGGAGGTGCGGTGTGGTGTTTTTTCCTGCTAGCGCTTTTAGAAAAAGGAACCATCTCTGCGTTCGTTAAACGTTCGGTAGGTAGGTAATTGAATTTACGTCGCACTGGAGCAAAACAACGGGCTATTGGCGAAGGTCCGGGACAACACGATCCAAGGACGACACCACATAATTTTGAACCACGACGATCAAATGACGAGGTCAACACCTGAGCTGGCACCCCACTCTCCAAATTTCCACACCACGCCAACGTGACGCTAAACATTCGAAGTTTGACTAGTCCTGTAATTTTCAATCCAGACTAGCAAGACTCGTTACATTAATTTGTTACGGAAGAACAATGACGCAAGTGCAAAACATATGTATTTTGAATTAAATGAGTCAATTGTCTTTGGCATGATTCATCCTTCCCATGGAACAAGGACCGAGCTGTAGTAACGTTCAGTTTCATTATGGAGCATTGAGTCACTGTTCAAATTTCAACTGTTTCTCATCATTCTTTAGAAGAATGACGCAAGTGTTAGTTGTGACTCAGATTTTGATGAGGGAGGTCAGCTCTTCGGTGAAACAACGTTCTATATTTTTTCTTTTACATTTCTTTCCATTGGCATAACAATCGATTAGATAGGTAAGTTAGGTAGGTAACTGAATTTACGTCGCACTGGTGAACGCAAATCAGAATAGATTAATGTTCCTGTAAACCTGTTAATACTATGTCGATCAATCAAGGATTTTTTACGACTCAGTAAGGACGTCAAGAATTGACTACTACTGTAACATCCCCTTTAACGAGGGGTGCAACAAACAGGTGACCTAGAAAATCCCCCAGCCTGCTAAAGTAATCAACTCGGGTCATCGCCCTCACCCCTCTGTTTCACTCAAAAACAAATAAAAACAAGTAAGCACTGGGTCTCCTGATTCAGACGTCTCCTGGGAAACGGAATAGCCCGTTGTGTTGCTACGTACGACGTAAATTCAACTACCTGCCTACCTGAGTAACAAACTCTTTCGAATTTTACATGTAGCTCTTCCGTGCGCCTCTTCATTTTAAGTCCACTAAAATTTTGAAAATATCTCCGCGTCTTAATGAGTTTGATATATTACATTATCCCAAAAATGTATTATCATTTCGTCTCGAACCGCCTACGAGGTGTTTTCGAATCTTTCCCTTCGGGATTGATTCCCGACCGCCGCCAATATCCAGTTGGGTTGCTCCAGTGTGAGGTTAATTAACTACCTACCTACCGAAAGGGGTCCGATACCGTCATTTATACGGGTACGGGGACCGGTACCCTTGAAGTACTCATACTGGGTATCGGTCTGGCATTCTTTCAAATCGCGTCGGAGCACTTCGATACTTTTTCTAAGCGATGTTATTCCGATACCAAGGCTCCTTAAAACCGCCGGTGGAAATGAGATCTGGGAGGGCAATGAGAAAAAAAACAGGGGATATTGTGAAATATAAACTTTTTTTGCTAGTATCGAATATCGATACTTCACGGATCGATACATCCGCACCACGCCAACGCCAGGATATTTGAGGCCACGACAGAGTTAACATCCATCAGCCCCTTTGTACACGATGGTCTTTGGTTGGATTCGAACCAGCACCCCTCCTGTTGCTAATCCGTTACTCTTCCAACCGAACTACTCACAATATTTTAGGTGTATCGATACCACCGGCTTCGAAACGGATCGATTCATAATATCGATACTTTGATCTAAGTGCCCATCCCCTAGTAACGGTTAGGAAAGAATCTATTTTAACATGACGTGTATCCACAGTGAGGAGGGAGTTGTTGAAGGAAGCCTGGGAAAATATACGTATATGGTATGGATTTGTAATCGCGATATGGTCTGATTTGGCAATGTAGAAGTGCCTTTTAGCTGAGACACTGATATTCAAATGAGGTTAAAACGGGGTGTGAGAAAAAAGGGAAATAAAAGGCGAAAATAGCTTACACGTGTAAAACACGAAGACAAAATTGTTAATATATTAATTTTTTACTCCTTTTTAGATCAGAATGTGGTGATCTTTAGACTGGTGAAGTGTGTCTACAAAGTTATTTTTTTCTTTGCGTGAAGGTTAAATTTCTTCTTGAGAAAACTCACTTAGCGAGTTAGCAGTGAGAATTTTTTCTCTTCGTTTTTCTTCGCGTGGTGTGGAAATTTGGAGTGTGGTCTGCCACACGTGTTGACCTCGTCATCTGACCGTGGTTAAAAAATACGAGGTGTTGTCCTCGAGTAATTCCCTTCGGGATCGATCCCAGATCGTCGCCCGTTGTTGCTCCGACTTAAATTCAGATACCTACCTACGTATTCGTTTTCTCAGAACTGTTTTTTGATGGTGTGTTTCACTTGTAAGCCGACGTACTAAAGGATTTAAATCCATTAAAAAAGGATTTCATGCATGACAAAGGATTGTACGTTTTAAAAACATAGGAAATGAAAAAAATTGTACCTAAAAAAAAACAACTCAAGGAACAGGCCAAGAATTTTTCACATTCCCGGTACCGGTGAGAACAGTATTCAGACAGTACCAGACGAAATTCCCGAGAAGCTGCTACTATGTAGGTAGGTAGTTGAATTAACGTCGCACCGGAGCAACACAATGGGCTCTTGGCCGCGGTCTGGGATCAATCTCGAAGAAACAGATCCGAGGACAACGCCTCGTAATTTTGAACTACGGTCACATGACGAGGTCAACATCTGAGCTGGCACCCCACTCTGCAAACTCCCACACCACGCCACCGTGAGGCCATGTGCACCGGCCCTCACGTACACGACGGTCTTTGCTTAGATCGAGTTTCGAACTCACAACCCTTGGGTTGCTAATCCGCTACTCTTCCAACCGGACATACCGGCCCCAAAAGACAGACAACTTACAGATAAAAATGAAATCTATTCCGTATATCACATAGACCGTGATTCAAAATTACGAGGCGTTGTCCTTGTTCTTTCCCTTCGGGATTGATCCAGGACCGTCGCCAATAGCCCGTTGCTTCAGTGTGATGTTAATTAACTACCTAACTCTCTACCCCACCAAAGGCCGTTAAATGCCTACAGATGACTACATTCGAGATTTTCGGAACCAAACAAAACGAACCTAATCGTCAGAGTTAAAATCAATGTTACAGTTGATAGCAAAACATAACAATAAGGAAAACCATGGTCAAAATAGTAGCGAAACCCCCTCCAAATGAACAGGCAATTGAAATAACAGGTTCCTATAATACATTTTCGAAGAACTGAGCCCCAGTTTTTTGCTCCACCGAAATCTATTATCCGCGGAAACCAGATTTACGCGGCTGGGTATATATATCATGCACTTCATCTTCGTTTTACTTCGCTCTTTTCTCGAGGATAACGGTAAAAGCGAGAGGAAATTGAATCACAGAAAATAGGGCACACACGTGCCGCAGTTTGAAAAGGCATTTTTGTTGGCAAGAGTTCAAGACAAACTGTGAGAGAGGTAACAAAGTGCACCGGAGTTGCCGGTTTGGGCGTCATTGCGCCTTTTTGGCGACTTTTTAACTTGCTGGGCGCTGAAATTTTGTATTTATGGGCTAAAAATCAATGTTGCATAGCATCGTTTTTGTATGAACTGAATGAATTTCTAGAAAAAGGTGTTTTTTAATATTATATTTTTCCGATAGTATCTTTCAACTGTCGTCAATACACGGATTGCAAAATACTTCTCTGTTGGTTGTGAGAGGGTTTTTCCATGCAGGAAATATAAAAGTTGAGTGAGCAATGGCAACTATTTTATATGGCCAACTTTTTTATAGCCCGTCATTTTCCGAATTGACCAAACCCTGAAACACGGCTACCACATGTGTTACAAATTGCTGATCCATGAAAGCCACTCCATTGTCTCTTCCAGAATAATCTAGTCGGGAAATTACCGTCACCAATCATCAATTGGCATGTTTTTTTCAAATTAGTTCTTAAACGGAAGCATTTTATTCGTCTTCCCCTTGATTTGTTCCTATTTTTTTCTCTAAAAATTTCTCAAAAGGAAACTATTTTTTTACGACCAAATATTGAAAATTGAGTGTTTTTTAAAAGCAAAATTGTGTGCTTTCTATTTTTTAAATCTGGCAACCCTGAAGTGCACAGCGACGCCCTGCGTGCTGGATTAGAAGTGAATTGAAATAGTCCAGCAGTTCTTGCTAACAAACGGCATCTTGAATTTATGTTCTCGTAATTCTTTGAACACAGTTTTTCGAGTGTTTTCGGAGATGTTTCGTTTCGAAGAACGAGGTCGAGTTGATATTTAGCACCTCTATTCATACGGGTTTTCCTATCTTTACATTTTCTCTTGAAAACAAAGATGCCATTTGTTTGGGCTCCTTTAGCTAATTGGGTTCGATTCCTTCCTTGGTGCCATTAACCAGTAAATTAACCAGCTGTTCTCAAACATTGTACCATCATCTGACCGCCGTTCGCAATTATGAGGTGTTGTCCTCGAATCTTTCTCTTCGGGATTGCTCCTGGACCGCCAATAGCCCGTTGTCATGCTCTAGTGCGACGTAAATTCAATTACCTACTATCTACCACAACCGGACATTGCCTGTGTTTAGTACAGCTTGGCCAAATATGACCCTTTGCGCCATAAAACCAAACCAATCAACTTACCCACAATCTTGCTTGAACCAATCTTGCAATAAATTCAGTTTTATCAAGATGTTTGTTCTTTTCGTTGAAAAATCAATCAAGCGCTCTTTCAACATAATTTACTTAAAATTAACTTCTTATGTTCTTAATAAACAAATCGTATTCCTTTACATCAGATTTGTGCTCAGAATGAAAAACAATAAAAACTACGCGCGAGAAGGTTATTAAATTCTAAAGTACTGAAAGTAGTGTGTACTATAAAGAGTACTGAAGTAAAGTAAAGAAAATGTTGTCTACATCACCAATGAAAAACAATAAAAACTACGTGCGAGAAGAAAATTATTAAATTCTAAATTAACGAAAGTATTGTGTACTGTAAAGTACTGAAGTAAAGTAAAGAAAATGTCTACATCACCAACTCAACATCATTCTGTCCCTGCCTATACTTCTCTTATTACACACACACATTTTTATTTTTATTTATTTCCCCAAGAATTATAGTAATTTAAGTGCTGTGAAAAACAAGGCAATTGTTTGAATACCCCATTACGGCAAACAATTCTCAGAAATGATTGATCGAGATATACACTTGTGGGGATCTATATTATTTTGGGACTACCTCGCCAAATTCCCACATTACACCAGAAGTATTAAAACAAATTTATTTTAATGTAACATACAAATTAAAAAAATAACCATCGGAACTTGCGAATTACAAACAGGCTAATGCTGAGGTCTCAGTTTTCCAAACACTTTTTATTCAACGCCTCGTTTCCAAAGACGGAAGGCGGTAGCCCAGTTGGAAGAGCATCGGAGGGGTGCGAGTTCGAAACTCGGTACAGCCAAAGACCGTCGTGTACACGGGGGCTGGTGCACGCTAATCTGTCGTGGCTTCAAATGTCCTCAATTTGGCGTGGTGTGGAAGGTTGGAGTGGGGTGCCAACTCAGGTGTGGCTCTCGTCATCTGACCGTGGTTCAAAATTACGAGGCGTTGTCCTAGGTTCTTTCCCTGCTGGATTGATCCCGGACCGTCGTCAACAGACCGTTGTGTCGCTCCAGTGCGACGTTAATTAACTACCTATCAACCTTTTCAGACAGTTTTTTCAACCGCCCCCTTCTTGACTGGTCTAGGCAAAAACAGAATAATTTAGACAAACTGTGACGTCCACACATTAAACAAAATCTGTTAAAATCTGCAAATGATTAAAGATATACTTCATTTTGAACACATTTCTTCTCGCGCAAATCTGGAGTTACGAGAAGTCTCAAGCTCTTCATTAATCTGAAAGCGATTAATAAATCGCATCTATTAAATCATAAATTATTCATGAAGTTTGTTTTATGGACATGCTGCTGGCTTTTTATTGCAGAGCCACATTTGTAGATAATGGTTTCTACAATTCGAGATCTTTGCTCTGCGTGAGGTTAATTTATTCACCTTACCTGTTAAGATTTATAGAGATTACAAAACAACAAAAGTAATCTTTTTTCAGTTCAACTAAGCTCATTAAACAGCCTTATTACTGCAATAAGAGATCATAAAATTACGCAATACAAGGCAAGGCTATATTTTAGGCTTCAATGGATTTTTGTTATATAGATTGCCCTCTTCATTTAGTAGGATAATTTGACATTCAAACGATCCATTACTAAATAGTTCAGCTTTGAAATTGGACTTTTAAAATATCTATAATTATATTTTAATCCACAGCAAGTTATTGTTTTTAGTATGAAATAATCGCATATAGCTTAGTTTCGTCTCATTGAGCTGGTTCATTTATTTTGTTTTTCAATTTGTTTAATTCTTAACTACATTGTTCTCAATCGTAGCAATAATAACGTTTTTGATTTGTCTCATTTACCAGTTTGTTGTGATCAATAAAGTTCTTTTCTATTTTATTGAGTATTTTATATAACCCATTTGAGTTTATTTAGTCTTTAATTTAACCTATTATTTAATTTTCTTTAATTAGTTGAATTTTTCAATTTATCTAATCAACTATATTATTCTCAATTCTAGAAATAACTTTTTGAAATGTCCTTATTTATTAGTTTGTTATGATTATTATTATTTTCTGTAACATTGATTACTATTTATATAAGCCATTTCATAAGCTTTTTTCTTAAATTTTTACAGTTCAAAAGCTTTATTCTTTAATTTTTTACATTTCATCCGTTAATTTTCTTTAATCCTTTTATTTATAAAGTACTATTTTTAGCTACATCGCCGTCATATTTTAAATCGCGTTTACATTCAATCAGCAACTACCGAAAGACTTTCTCTAAAATTTATTTTAAATTTATCGATGTATGGTGCAGATTAAATCTGTCATCTCAGATATTTTCACGCTGGCGTGGTCTGGAAGGTTGGAGAGTGGGGTGCCAGCTCAGGTGTTGACCTCGTTATCTGACCCATGATTCAAAATTACGAGGTGTTGGCCTCCTTCGGGATTGATCCCGGACCGTCGCCAATTGCCCGTTTCGTTGCTCCAGTCGAAAAATCATGAATTAATCTCACAATACAAAACTACTAAATCTAACCAATCTGTGTTTATATGTGCAATTTATTTTTGTTACTTCATTTTAATTAATAGCTTTATAGTTTGTTGTTTTGTGGGCCAGGTTGGAAGAGTAGCGGATTAGCAACCGGAGGACTGTGAGCTCGAAACGCGAAGGAACCAAATACCATTTGTGTACATCTGTCGGGGCCTCAAATGTCTTCACGTTGGCGTGGAGTTCGTCAGTGGAGTGCCAGCTGAGGTGTCCTTGTCATCTGGCCGTGATTCAAAATTACGAGGCGTTGTCCTCGGATCTTAGCCTCCGGATAGATCCCGGACCGTCGCCAATACCCGTTGTGTTGCTCCAGTGCGACGTTAATTCAACTACCTATGTTCCAAGTTGTTTTATTTCCAAACCAGAATTCTTATTATGCACATAGTTACATGAAGATTTTGGTGAAATTGAAAAATTATAGGCAAACACAAACAGTTGCACTTACAATCATTATTAGTTGAGGTTTTCCACAAGGTGGAGAAGAAAATTGTCTTCGATAAGGGGACATTGAGCCAACAAATTTTGGGAAACTTTGGTTCGCACTGAAAATCCCTCTCATAATGTTGTGAGAGCGCCATTCACCGCTGAGTGGCAGAAAAATGTAGCTCCAAGTAACAAGGTTAGGTAGGTAGGTATTTTAATTAACGTCGCACTGGAGCAACACAACGGGCTATTCAAGTAACATGGAATAGATAAACTCCTAGTAACAAGGAATTCGGTAGGTAGTCAATTAACATTGCACTGGAGCAACACTACAGGCTATTGGCGACTATCCGGGATCATCTCGAAAGGGAAAGGATAATGCCCCGTAACTTTGAACCACGGTCAGATGATGAGGTCAACACCCGAGCTGTGCACCCCATTCTCCAAACTTCCACACCACGCCAATGTGGGGACATTTGAGGCCACGAGAGATTTAACATGCACTTGCCCCCATGAACACAGCGGTCTTTGACTGGACTGAGTCAAAAGATTATGAAGCTATGGGTTACATTGAAAATCCCCGTGATAATGGCATTGAGTGGGCACTCAACGTTCAGTTGCAGAAAAGTGGAACTCCTAGCAACAAGGATAGAACAAACTCCTAGTTACACGGAATTGAGAATTCCGATAGCCGCTACTAGACGTTTTTCACCAACCTAGTTAGCCATAAGTGATCTAACCCTGTCTCCTTGTGATGACGGAAAGTTCAGAGTTACAAGAACGAAATAATATCTTCAATTCCCTGACATAAAACTATTTTACGTGAAAAATAAACCACTTTTCCCACTGTCCTTCAAAAGGAAATAGTTAAGAAATTTCTTTTTAGATCTGCACTTAGTACAAGGCCAGAGGATACGCACAAGTTTCGAAAATAACACTTAACAACACGAAGAATGGCATATCAACCGTAAAAAAGATTTCGAAATTTAATGAAGGAGAAAGAGATACTTATACTTTTTCTACACACTCTCGGAGAAACCCGTGAGTGGTACGTGTCGATATAATACAATAGCTTTTCCGTAATATATCCTACACTTAATGCAAGTTATATTTATCAGTATCGTGTTGCTAGTCAGCAAAGATAAGGTAATAAGAATCGAAATGGGATTCTTTGCTTTTGTTTCAAATCGATATGCTATATTCCGGTTCTATTTTATTCTTGTTTCACCAGGCAATGACAGGTTGTATCTCGAGTCTTGAAGACACGACTGTACCAGTGGCGTAGGGGTGGTGGTGTCTGTAGGCGCAAACCGATCGAAACGGTTTTTGATGTGAATAATATGTCTTTGACCATCTTGGTGGTTTATCTTTGCTTCGAAAACTGCCTTGTAGTGTCCAACCTCTGGTGCAAAACCCTATTGCAAACTGTCACCAGTTCTGGACACGGGATATTTTGTTTTTGCTACTTGGACCTTCATTCCCATGGAGTAATAAGGCGGTTTTGACTCGACGAGATATCTCGTCCTTAGCAAAAATGACCAAATCTTGGACGCGATATCTCGTTGGAGCACTCAGAGGGTTAAATCAGCCAAGTAAGTACTAAGTGGCAAGAACGGTTAGGTATTTTAATTAAGGGGACACGGTACCCTTAAAATGACCAAAATATCGAAAAAAATTTTATTGCTTTATTTTAACTATATAATTCTTCTGAATATGTGTGCAAAATTTCATAGCTCTAGCAACATTATTTTAGGAGTTATTTAAGTTTTTTTCTCTTGGATGTAAAATACCGAAACCAAAAATTAAAACTTTAAATGGCTTTTTCTCAGCTTTCTCTTTTTGATGACTATGAAGTACTCAAATTGCTAAGGCTTTTTTTAAATTTAATTTAGAGGTTTGAAACTTTTTTTGTAGTTGTTCACAATAATGTATTTGACAATTCTGTGCATGCGATAAGAATTTGGATGAAAAGTTTTTTTTAAAAAATTGCCAAACTAAAATATTCATGTTTTTTATAGTTTTTCACAGTATTTTTTAGAAAAAAAATTATAAAAAATAAATAATCAGAATACATGCAAACCCATGCACAGAATTGTGTAAAATACTGCAATGAATAGAAAAGTGTAAAAAATTTTTTAAAAAGATGATATTTAAAAAAGTAGTAGGGATTTTAAAATGTTGATTTTTTTTTCAAAAAAATTAAATTTCTGAATTATTGCTTTATTAAAATTACATTTTTTCGCCTGAAATATTAATTTCATGTGCACTTCAATATAGTACACTAAAAAATTTTGCCACACATATGAAAACAAAAAAATTGTTCAAAGGGTACCGTGTCCCCTTAACGTCGCACGGGATCAATCCCGAAGGGAAAGATTCAAGGACACTGCCTCATAATTTTGAACCACTATCGAATGAATCACCAGCTCAGGTATGACGAGGTCAACACCTGAGCTGGCACCCCGCTCTCCAAACTTCCACACCACGCCAACTTGAGGACATTTGAGGCCATGACAGATTTAACGTACACCAGCCCCTTTGTAAACGACGGTCTTTGGTTGGATTCGAACTCGTAACCCTCCTGTTGCTAATCCGTTCCTCTTCAAACCGGGCTACCGCGGCCAGTGGAAAGAACGGGAAGTTGAACGTTACGAAAAAATGGGCATCGAATTCGGTCTAATTTTGTATTTTCAACGCGAAACAAAAGAACCTAGGGTCATTCGATAGCTGGGGGAACAAAGACTTGTTAGTGACCTTGAATTCGCGAGCCAGGATAAGCGGGGAGGGAGGGCATGACTCGGAAAGTATGCGAAGCTCTACGATGTCGAAATTGATCTCAAACGAAAGCTAACGTCGATATCTGTCGACTTAAGACATCAGAAGTGAATTAGCTGTTCTAAGAAGGAACTGAGAGACGTAACTTTTTATTCATTAGTTATTTTTTATGCTGATGTTTTCGTTCTGTTACTACAATTTATGGTTTTTACAATGATCCTCTGCATTTAAACGAGTTCCAAACCTTAAAAACTAAAGAGGGTAGTATTTACTGGAAGCTCACAAACTAGGATAACTTCTAGAATTCCCAGTTTGATGACGAGTTTGTCATTTTATAGGAGCTTCTAAAATCTATTTAACGTAGCTAATCACTGAATTTTGGTAAAACCAAAGCGACTGAAATGAAAGACAACGTTTGTTCAACTTTTGAATTCTACATTATAAGACGGTAGTGCCAGATGTAATTGAGAAAATGGGTTTCAAAATTTGTTTAACCATTTATCATAATTTTAGGGCCAAAGAAATTCAGTTAAAAAACAAGATGTTGAAGATGATTTTTATATAAATTTTGGGTACAGATGTATCTAGTGCCTAGTCTGGTGGCAACGCCCTTGGCGTGTTTTTGGCGCACTTTTAGTTGCGAGTTATGGCAGATGAAGGTAACCCAACTTTATTAGGATTATTCCTGTTTTATGGCTGCCTCGGCAAGATTTATAAAGATGTATTTATGAAGATGAAAAAATATTTTCTTTCCTTAGTGACATAAAAAGTGCGCCAAAAAACGCGTTAAGAGCGTTGCCACCAGACGAGATACATCTGACCGAATTTAGTATTGTACCATTCACCAATTATTTCTGGATTTTTACATTTTTCAAGGCCAGGGGGACCCAGCTAGATATCTATAGATCTCTGATTTTTGTTGTGCTCACGGGTCCCATTCTCTTTCACTTAATAACGATTAATATTATTTCAATATCAATTTTTAAATGTATCTAACTATATTTCTTCTCGATATTTTCAAGGCCAGAGAGGCCTGGATACATATTTGTGGATTTGAAATTTCGTTAGAATTGTGCTCCATTAAATGACTTCTGCTCTCGAACTAAGCAAATTTCCAAAACAGTTTTTGTCCCACCCTGCTATATAAATTGGTTTACAGCACGGGTACAACACTGCCAATTCACCCACCCACACAAAACATTCAAGAGACATTCTTTAAGCATGAATAAATTCTAGATTTGTAAACAAACGCTGTAACAAAACGTTGAAAGTTTTATCAAACACAACGTGGGAAGCTGATTGCTCTTTACAAGTTAATTTTTAATTTTTTACTTTCCAGAAACATAAAACCAACTCCAACCTGTCATTGGCATTTATCTTACACACCAAGGCAACTCTATTCTGTATCCATGGTAGCATTTTCCGCTATCGGCGAACTTAAATTATTTCCCGACTTCAGTTAAGGCCAGTGATTCATTTGTTGAAGATTAAGATGGAAACCTAACCCAAAACAGAATTAAAGTGGGAAATTTGAGCTGAGCATCTAACGATGAATGCTACCATGGTAACGGAAGAGGGTAGGGGGTATCCTTCAATAATAGACTAATAATGAAAAGAATTATGTCTAAGAGTCAAACGCTTTCATTTGTAATAAAAACACCAAGTATAAATAAATGAGACTTTATTTCCAGAAATATTACATTTAAAAAGGCGTTAAAAATGATTGATTCTTAACGGCTATAAAGTATGCAGAATATTTAAAAATGTTTTCCAAATGATCTAAAGACAAATATTTTTTTATCTTGAAAAGTTCATTGATAATAACTTTAATTGTCAAACAGTGATAAGTTTTATGTAGTTGCAGTTTTTGTGTGGGTCTAACTTCGCAGTCTGGAGGAACTTGCTTTCACGAAACCAATAAAAATAGGATTCGTACAGTTAATTCATCACAACATTCTCGCACTAGTATACTTTAGTATACGCACTAGTATACTCATTTACACTGATATTGAATCACAATGATATTGAATCACTTCAGTGTTCTCGAATCGTGCATCAGTACCTTATTTAAATAACTTCTTCGTCAAGATTACAATGGAATATATTTTGTCTTGTTCTATTTTCTGGTGTTTCGTTCTTATTCTTTTCACTTTTCCTTTGTTTAATCTTTACTTAAAAGTCCATAGCTAATTTTGTTTCTTTACTAATGAAATAAGATAGCCTATATGGGTGACTTTGGTCTTGAATCCTTTAGATCTGATTATTGATTTTCTTTAAGTCAAAATACATTTTCAAATCGTTGAAAAGAAATTTATTTACTTGATTACTTAGGGGAACTCTGAAATTCTTATTTGAACGCAGTATTCTACACCTCAGTCACATGCCACGGCTTACAATAAAGCTCACCTCTTGCAAAATTCCATGACTGCATCTATATCGGTAAAATTCTTCATATAACATATTTCACCCTGAGTATGGTCCTTTCTTCAAACGACATATTCTGTTGCATCCACTAAATTAACAAGAATGTCTTCAATTTAAAATATTCGTGATACTTCTTAAGCATGTTAGCTACTCACTTTGTAAGTTCTCATTCAATAATCTGCATTCAATTTTTTCCATTCTTCGTGGCCATGCTGTATCACTCAAATTAGCAAAATGCCTTCAATCACAAACGTTCATAATACTTTTAAAGCATTCTAACTACTTGGCAAGTCTTTTTTAATTTAACTTGCATTCAAATCTTTCCATTTGTTTTTTAATCAATCAATGACAACAATTTCTATTAAATTTTAAAAAAATCACCAACATTCATTTTACTTAACTACTTGGCAAATCTTCACTTTATAACTCGTATTCAATTCTTTTCATTTTTGTGGTTAGCCTATAAACTGCCTGCGCACTAAATTAACAAAAGTATCTTCCATCGCAAGCATTCATAACACTTCTTGAATGCCTTAACCACCTGGTCAGATTTTGTTTCTTAATAATTCACTCGCAATTATTTCCATTCACATTTAGCCTTTACCTTTCCATGAAAAATACTCACTAAATCAATAATCAAAATGTCTTCCGTCCCCAAATGTTAATAATTCTTCTTAGGACCTTACCCTACTAGGTAAAAATCTTTCTTCAATTAATAACTCATCTTCAATGCTTTCTGTTTGCTATTTCAGCTTATAAATAGCTATGGTATGCACTAAATTAAAAATTTGCTTCTACGACACATTTTAATAATATTTGGCCTATAAATTGCCAAACAGTGGGTTTGTGTAATCCAACCGTAAATTGAGACCTAAGTTTTCTTTGCAAAAAAGCTATTACCTTTCGTAAGACACCATGCATAGCACTTTTTATGCGTAATGGCAACATAAACTGGCTTTCAACGAAGGAAATTGTCGGTGCATTTGGTTCATATTTTTAACGACAGCGATATGTTCGTTACCTTTCTAATAGCAGCTATCCCCAAAACCGATTCATGTTTCGCCAGTTCAAACTAAGCCTCTGATCATCAGAAGTTAGTGACTTATATATATTTCAATATGCTTCCATTTGAACGGGAATTCAAAAATACACTTTTTTATACACCTTGATCTGAGGGGCTTTAAAAATGTACGAACTGTCATCTGAAGATGAATCATCTTGCATGCAAGAAACTTCTGCAGGTTTTGTTTCAGGATTATCAATTGCTTTCGTTTGTAACTCCAAGTCAGGATCTTGTGACGGCGAAGTGTCATTTAAAGAAGTTTTGATTTGTTTTTCTCCTGTTTGAGAATGGCCTTGCGTATGAGAAACCTCAGGTGGTTTTCGCTCAGAATTATTAATTGCTTCCGTTTGTACTAAGCCAGGTTCCGGTAATTCCATATCTAAATGTATACATGGACACCTTAAGTCGTCGTCATTCATGTTGGCTGGAACTATCAAATATGTGTCCGATTTTGAGTGTTTTTTCAATGATTTCTGACTGATTAGACGAGTGTCGGGGATCCAGTCCACTGAACTCCGAAAGAACCCTTTGCCATAATAACTAGGCGTATCGATATGATTATCACAATCGGATTGGTTTACGGTTCTCAGATATGTACTCTTAACCCATTCCTCAATAAACATTGTTTGCATGAGCACATCCTCTTCAAGATCCTGGTTAGTTACGTATGAACTGCATGTATATCCAATTTCAAGGTCGATCGGAACATTGGTAAAGTCCTGTTGGATGAAATAATCTTCCTCTCGTAGGTTATCAAAAGCCTTACAAGAATTATTTCCATTTTCATTGGCTACTCTAGAGTATTTGACTGCGCTAAATTGTTTTCCTTGCGGCTTTGCAAAATGTCCCGCGTTTGCATGTAGTCTCCTTGGCTTTCGATTTCGTTTTTTAGCGATGCGTCTTGACTTTTTGGAATAAAAATAATACAATAAACCGCAACAGCTTACGAGCACAAAGCACACTGACAAGACTAAAATACTTCCTATCAAAACAGTCGCTGGATTGTTAAGGTTAAGGGACTGTTCGAAGTTGCTTGCCGTTATTGAGAGTACTGTCGAGGCATGTGAAGGCGATGGAGGTGGCGCAGTAGAAGATTCAGGTGTGGAAATATCGGTGGAATTAGTCCACTCTTTAGTAAATCCGTGGTTGTCGATTACTTTTGTTCCATCATAAGACTGTTGGGGATATAATTGTCCAGATATTATATCGGAGTTTGACATTCTGGGTGACTTGTGTCGCACGTCTAAGATGGCTTGAAGCAATTTCGGGTTCAAATGTTCTCTGTAAGTTTGTTTGGATTGGCCATCTCTTTGTCTAGACCAGCTTTTGTATTCTTTATGTGGATGTGGTTGCTCAATATAATGTGGTTTGTAGTTAATTTCTTCATTATTTTTCCTGCTCAGCTCTGATTGGTGATTCATACTTCTGGCGATAGTGTATTTTGATGTCTGAATTTCTTTTTCTGATTTGTATTTCGAATCTAGATCCTTATTGATGTTCCATGGATCGAAATGTTGACGGCCCCTTATAACGTCCACATCATGCTGAGGATATTTCATATCTTCGCTGTTCTTGATTCGTATCGATGGATCGGTGTGTATCTGGTTCATTTCTGAACTCTCACCTTCCATAGTATTTTCTGATTGCATCATATCTTTTTCTGATTCGTATTCCAAATCTTGATCCTTCCTGATGTTCCAGGGATCTTGACGGCCATTTCGCACGTCCATATCATGTGGATGGTA
The DNA here is from genome assembly GCA_933210815.1 of Meta bourneti. Taxonomy (NCBI): domain Eukaryota; kingdom Metazoa; phylum Arthropoda; class Arachnida; order Araneae; family Tetragnathidae; genus Meta; species Meta bourneti. The sequence goes on along the minus strand of OW119931.1, from coordinate 57,217,955 downwards.
CTTCACATCTCCGTTGTTTCCGATTCCCATAAATGGATCGGTGTGTACCTGGTTCATTTGTGATGAACTCTTCCTTGCCATAGCATTTTCTGATGGCATCATATCTCTGTCTGATTCGTATTCCGAATCTTGATCCTTCCTGATGTTCCACGGATCTTGACGGCCATTTCGCACGTCCATATCATGTGGATGGTACTTCACATCTCCGTTGTTTCCGATTCCCATAAATGGATCGGTGTGTACCTGGTTCATTTGTGATGAACTCTTCCTTGCCATAGCATTTTCTGATGGCATCATATTTCTGTCTGATTCGTATTCCGAATCTTGATCCTTCCTGATGTTCCACGGATCTTGACGGCCATTTCGCACGTCCATATCATGTGGATGGTACTTCACATCTCCGTTGTTTCCGATTCCCACAAATGGATCGGTGTGTACCTGGTTCATTTGTGACGAACTCTTCCTTGCCATAGTATTTTCTGATGGCATCATATCTCTGTCTGATTCGTATTCCGAATCTTGATCCTTCCTGATGTTCCACGGATCTTGACGGCCATTTCGCACGTCCATATCATGTGGATGGTACTTCACATCTCCGTTGTTTCCGATTCCCACAAATGGATCGGTGTGTACCTGGTTCATTTGTGATGAACTCTTCCTTGCCATAGTATTTTCTGATGGCATCATATCTCTGTCTGATTCGTATTCCGAATCTTGATCCTTCCGGATGTTCCACGGATCTTGACGGCCATTTCGCACGCCCATATCATGTGGATGGTACTTCACATCTCCGTTGTTTCCGATTCCCACAAATGGATCGGTGTGTACCTGGTTCATTTGTGATGAACTCTTCCTTGCCATAGTATTTTCTGATGGCATCATATCTCTGTCTGATTCGTATTCCGAATCTTGATCCTTCCTGATGTTCCATGGATCTTGACGGCCATTTCGCCCGTCCATACCATTTGGATGGTACTTCACATCTCCGTTGTTTCCGATTCGCATAATTGGATCAGTTTGCAGTTTTTCTAGTTGGGCCGAATTTTGTCCATGTGCAATCGGTAATGGTAAAATCTCACCTTCCGCAATATGTTCTGATGGCATCATATCTCTTTCTAATTCGTATTTCGAATTTTGATCCTTCTTGATATTCCATGGATCAATAGGTTGACGGTCCTTCCCAAATTCAAAAATATTTTCATTTGGCGAGGATAATCCGCCATTTTTCAAAAATAGTCTCTGTTTCAGAGTTCTTAAAATCGATGATATCGGTCTTAAGGTAGTCCGAATCATCGGGAAATATTTAGAGTAATCCATAAAGCTAGAAAACCTTTTCGAGCTTTTCAAATCAAATTTATTTTAAAATCGCCTTGCAGTTAGTTCACTTTTCGCAAGAAATTATAACACACAATAGTTTTAAAAGAATTTTCTTTCGTTAGAAGCAAGAATACATTGTTGAAAAGACAAACAATGCATCTTAAATTAGATTGGATAAATATTCATTATTTCAATTCTATTGTTGTTGAATTGTTTGACAATAATGAATCAAATACTTATAGAATTACTAAACAAATTAATGTAAAAATGTTCTACATTTATTTTCTACATTGCCTACAATAAAAGAGTATTATGTTAAAATTTTTTTGATAAGTTGAAAAATTGAGATACAGGAAAAAATTAGAAAAAATAATAATAAAATTATAAAAATCGGTGTTTTTATAATAAAATGGAATATTGTACTTTTCTTTATTTTAAAGTGAAGAAACCATTTACGAAAAGACCCGTTATATGGAATTCCTAAATAAATAACACTGAAAATTCACTTTTCTACACCCTCCTGTTTCTATCTTATACATATAAAGCAGAGTTGGCAACTGTCTGTATATACAAATCTACACCGTTTGACCAATCTATAGCAAATTTGGTACACATTCTTTGGAACCCTGCGGGTAACGTAGGCTACATATTAACCCCCGATCTATTTCTCTTGGGTGTGCAGAGGGGTGTAATGTCCCGTCATCCTGGACAAAGCACTTGCTAGGGGGCGCTCTCTCAGTCTGGCTGCGCAGATGACGTCAGAGTTAACATCTACAGGAGTCGGCTCTCAAGATGACCTTGGAGGGTTTTTTAGAATCTTAAGAGAAAGATGCATATGAGTGCAGTTGCGCTGAAAAAAGCTCAGTATCATATCGTTTATGTATCCCGTCTGTAAATTCTTTAACAGAAGCTTTATTATTGGAATGTACATTTTTATGATAACATAAGATTATTTTTATAGAAAGTGGTCTTTTTTTATCGTCGATATGGTTCAGGGGGCTAAAAAAAATTCGAAATCTCCATAGGAATAATATTGAGTAATATTACGATGAATTATAAACAATTCAATCTGAGCAATGCAAGGTAATTCAGCTAGTAGTATTTATAAGAGAGTTAGGCACTTACAAAAATGTATGAATAGGTCCTGGATGTTGATGACCTAAACACTAATATGAATGAAATAGACTGAGGATGTAGGCGGAGCCACTGTCCTAAGATGTCAGAATTGAAGGTCACGTGAGCTTGGGAATTGAAGCATAAATCAGAGGTCTTTACCACGCTCGTCAATTCGTCTTACATCAGGATTCGTGCTTTCTCCCAATACCACGGAGATCTTCAAACCGAGTGATCGGAGGGAATCACATGAAGCTACACGAATATGCTCCGTCTATTTCTTTCGAAAGTCGATGCCTAAACATTCCTACAAAAGTATTAATTATTGCAAAGTAATCTGAAAGAGATGAAAACTGCATTTTAAATTTAAAGAAAAGATATCTGAAGTAGATTGTAAAGCATTTCTTTATCAAAATTAGAAATGAAATACATTTAAAATTAGATGGTTATTGACAGTGCTAGAAACTGTAAAAAGCTTTAGTTTCATGCAAGTTGGACTACGGTTGCATGGATCTGTAGCTCAATCGGTTCTGCAGAGCCCATCCCTCATCAAGGCCTTCGCATATCATCAAAAGCATTCCGGTCATCTCCCATCCAAAGTTTTTATGCAATTACAAACGACCTGTTTAAAAATGGGTAGGTAGTTAATTAACGTCAAATGTCCTCACTAATTTTGAGCCATGTTCAGATGACGAGGCAACACGCGAGCTGGCACCCCACTCTCCAAAGTCCCGCACCACGCCGAGTGTTCTTTAAGACGTAGGTCCCAGTTTAATAAGCCCTTGTGTAGCACCTTAGAGAGGCAAAGAAGCGAGACAAATAGAAACACGAAATTTAGACGGGACATGTTCGTCTGTTAAATTTCACGTTGACGTGGAAGTTTGCAGAGTGGGGTGCCAGCTCAGGTGTTACCTCGTCATCTGACCGTGGTTCAAAATTACTGAGGACATTTCAGGCCACAACATATTTAACATGCACCTGACTCCAACCGGGCTACTGAGGGCGCCATGAGGAGTTAGGAAAAAGCGCCTAGACAAGATAGCTTATAGAAGACTGGGAACCACAAGGAAGAATCAAGGAATGCTCAGTTGCAAGGAGGTAGTCATGTTTTTCCAAGGATTTGGTACTCACGTTTGTACTGGATGGTGCGATGTCTATACAGTCTAAATATGAAATTCAATATATATATTTGTACAATAAACCACTTTTGGCAATAATCAGTCCCTTTCTGCATTCATCATAGTAATTTAATTACCGATGGGCCAGAACCTTACATCTTTGATATTGGTTCAATAGAATGGTAATGGTAATTAATTATTGTCTCACTAGAGCAACACAACGGGCTATTGGCGACGGTCCGGAATCAATCACGAAAGGAAAGATACGAGGATAAACCATGTATTTTTGAACCACGGTCAGATGACGAAGCAACGCCTGAGCTGGCATCCCTCTCTCCAAATTTCCACACCATGCCAACGTGACGACATTTGAGGCTACGGCAGATTTAACGTGCGCCAGCTCAGAGTACAAGACGGTCTTTGGCTCCACCGAATTTCGAACTCTCAACGCTCCGGTTGCTATTCCGTTGCTCCTCCAACTGGGCTAAATCGGTTCCGATTTTTATTAAGGTAGGTAGGTAGATATTTTAATTAACGTCACACTGGTGCAACATAACGGGCTATTGGTGACGGTCCGGGATCAATCCCAAAGGGACACCACCACGTAATTTTGAACCACGGTCAGATGACGAAGCAACACCTGAGCTGGCACCCCACTCTCCAAACTTTCACACCACGCCAACGTGACATTTGAGGTCACGGCAGATTTAACGTGCACCAGCCCCTTTTGCACACGACGTAGTTCGGCTGGATTCGAACTCGTAACCCTCCGGTTGCAATCGCGTTGCTCTTCCAACAGGGCCACCGCGGTTCCTTCTTTTATTAAGGAAAAGTAAAAGTAGAGAAAGAATTTTGGGTTCACGAAAAAGCGTCTCCTTCCGGATAACAACAGGTTTTTCGATGTTCACCAGATTTTCGTCTTTTCTGGTTGATCGGATGTCAGTGAACGAGTAATGTTATTCAGAATAAATCATCGCCAAAATGAGCACAGCTACACTGTAGGAAGTGATCTTCCTCGTCTGCAGTGTTCCGAGTCCCTTTCTAATGGGGCATTCAGAAACAAAAACGATCGACTGGCCCGGCTCAAGGAACATAATCTATCCATATTCGAACGAACAGTTCCGTTTCGTATTGTCCACTCTTTGAAAAGACCCAGTGATTAAAGTTTTCGAAATAGTTTTCGAATAAGCAGGACGTCAAGTTTTAGAATGAGGAATGAATTCCCAAACCTTTTTAGGTGGTGACATACTTTTATAATTTTTTCTTGGCCTTTATCTTCCAAATAAAAATAGGCCCGGTTGGAAAGGTAACGGATTAGCAACCTGAGGGTTGACAGTTCGAATCCCACCAAAGATCGTAATGTACAAAAGGGGCTGGTGCACGTTAAATCTGTCGTGACCTCAAATGTCCTCACGTTGGCGTGGTGTGGGAGTTTGGAGAGTGGGGTGCCAGCTCAGGTGTTGACTCGTCATCTGACAATGGTTCAAAATTACGAGGTAGGATCTTTCTCTTCGGGATTGATCCCTGACCGTCACCAATAGCCCATTGTGTTGTTTCAGTGCGACGTTAATTAAAAATACATACCTACATATCATATTGTGTGTTGAATTTCATATGGTGTTGAGTACTGTAATCATTAGATGTTATCGCAGTGAACTAACTCGTAGTTTCAGCACATGTTTTAAATATATTTTAAAATATGCACTGTATATAATATATAAACTATATAATTATTGGAGGATGATATATTTTTAATGTGATTACAATTTAATAAATATCTGCTTCAATGAAGTGTTTTGTTTTACACCTTATCCAATTGTAGTCGTGTATATTCTTTTTCCTTTGTTTTTTGGCAATAAAATGTTCTGTTCTCGGCACTTAGACCATTTCTGTTGGTAAACAGCAATTAAATATATAAAATTATTATTTGAAACCATTTATTTCTCATTGCAAGAATTTTCTATTCTCGGCCTATATGAGTCACAAGTAAAATAGTTTTTAAAAATAAAACAAAGCGGTATAAAATTTTATTTCATTCAACCCATTTTATATAAATGTACCATTGAGACTATTTTTTACGTGTCAGGTACGAAAACGTCTCAGAGAAAATAACATAAATGCATCTTCCTGGCCTGAGAAGAATTTTCACCTTGACAATATTGAAAATTGCTGGTCAGAACCAGGTAAAAAGTTCCTATTAACACATTTCAAGCCAAAAGGCAGTAGAGCAATCAATCGTGTTTTGCAGCATCGTCTTAAAATATGGGTATCGAATTTGATTAAGCCTATACCGCACAGATGTACAGTAAAGTGGACCGTACTTTTTTTTCTTAATCGATTTAACAATAGAGTCTGTTACCTTTAAATGAATACCTGCATTTTTTTAAAAATTTAGAGCGATTCTACAGAGCGTTGAATAATGACGAAACGGGTTAAAAATGTGAAAAAAGACAAAATTTTGTATTACGTTTTTCAAAGTGATATTTTTTTATTTGTAATACATAATAAATATATTTTAGAGAATATAAAAGCAGGTCCTTTATATATACTTAGATCGAAATAATTATATCAGACGTCGCAACCTTCCGTTTGCTAGTCCATTACTCTTCCAACCGGGCTGCGAAATTGTCTGGAGAGTTTTCGATCGGATGGGATCAAGGGGTGTCCAGCAGCAACCTGTTTTGGTAACTGTCACCTTTCGTTAGCGAGTAACTGGAGGAGCGGTGTCCTTCATTCCTGATTCGAGGAAGTTTTGAGATTGAACGGACGCATAGCTGGTCTGATCCGATGGAACCGCCGGACTGAAACCATTTTGTCGAAATTTCATTTTGCCTCGAAATCTACCTTAAATTGTTTGATCACTAAATTTAATTAAATTAAATGTGCTGTTTGTTTCACAGCTGTTTTCCATGCCTAAACCCACAGGCCACAACTTAAATTCATCTCACCTCGTTACATAACCCACTTGGAATTACTGTTGCAGCTATAAACAATGGAGTAATTAATGCCAGCCCTCACTAACTGGCAGCTCTCTCTAAATTTGCACACCACGCCAACGTGAGGACATTTGAGACCTCGACAGATTAACGTGCATCAGCCCCCACGTGCACTACCTTAACTCTACCTTAACAGTCGCGGATTATCAACGGGATATCTTGTCAGTGCAAAAAGTGAGAGGGCAGCCTCTCACTTTTTGTGGGACTGCTCGATACGTGAAAACACAAAGGCAGGAAAAAGGATTCACGCACCTAGGTTGTTTGTGGTTCAAGGGCCATCTTGTGTTTGGCCAATCTGCGCCAAACACAAGATTTCAAAATGCCAAACACAGAGGAACGTGAAGAAAATTCACGCCCCTAGGAGTTGGCGTCCCTGTGTCAGCTCTAATAACAAACCTAGGATTAAAACAAAACGATCACTTCCCCTTCACTAAAAATATGGTGCTGCCATCTACATTTCAGTTGACGAACTATCAAAGCTCCTAAACTTTACTCAAGAATAGCAAGGAAATACATCTCTACCCAGACATCAAACAACTCCAAATTCATTCCCGCTTCTCTTTTTATTGAGCTATAAATGTCACTCCCATTCACGCTGTGCCCATGCACATCGATCTATTTTCGTTTCCTCTCTCTGAATCTTGACTCCATATGGCCGAGGCTCCGAAGAACCTTCGGCGGCAAGCAAGAAACGAAAACTGTCAAAACACTTCGACTCGCATTTTTTGCTCCTTCCGCAACCTTGTTAGTGATTCTCTTGTCTCTCTCTCTCTCTTCACTCCCCTTCTGCCAAGGACTGCGGGAGTTTGGGAGATGCTGGTTCCGAAGGCCGAGGAACCGCTGCTGTCTGCTTGTTGACTGCTACTGCCAGCATTTCCGCATTTCTTGTAGAGGTCTCGCCCCCTGGTGCGAGGTGGAGGAGAAAAATAAGTGAGCTACTCATTCAAATCCGATTCCTAATTGGATTGGAGCCTAGTGGGGAAGGGTTGGAAAGCTTCCCACCTGGAGACTGTTTGAACGGTCTGTTCTAATTAACCCGAATGGAAGGGATTGTGCTTTTTTTTCTTTTTTAACTATTAAACCGTCACGGGGTTGTCGGGTTGAATGGGACTACCCGTTGTGTTGTGTTCCTTTTTCTTGTTTTCGAATTTGGTAAACTCGACGGTGTGTGAAATGATCAACTGAGACTAATCTTTTAAAATAGCGCAGACTCTTGGTTACGAACCTCAAAATCTCGCTCACACACCGGGAGGGTTAGGTAGGTAGTTGAATTAACGTCGCTCTGGAGCAACACATCGGGCTATTGGCCATGGTCCAGGATCAATCCCGAAGGGATAAACACTGGTAGGTAGGTATTTTAATGAACGTCGCACCGGAGCAACACAACGGGCTATTGGCGACGGTTCGGGATCAATTCCAGAGGGAAGATAAGAAGACAATACCACGTAATTTTGAACCGTAATCAGATGATGAGGACACCTCAGCTGGCACGCCACTCACCAAACTTCCACACCACGCCAACGTGAGGACAAATAAGGCCACGCAGATTTAACGTGCACCAGGCCTTTGTTGCTAATCAGGTACTCTTCAAACCGGGCTATCGCGGCCCAAGATAAATACTGAATGCAATGAGAACCAAATAAGTTTAAATATATCCACAACGAAGGCTCCGAAGAAGACGGCACCTTTGGAACCCCCAATATTTATATGGTTAGGCCCTGGAACCCCCGAACATGAGAGATAAATATTAAATACCGAAGATACGAACAACCAAATATGCAATGTCTCAATCTAACTTATTAGGTCGCTTGTAGAATTGTTATTATTCCTACCTTTTCGAGGAGATAGGTAGTTGATTTAACAATGCACTGAAGCAAAACGACGGGCTATTGTCGATGATAGTACGGAATCAATCCTGAAGGAAAATCTCCGATGATACCTCGTAATTCTGAACCAAGGTCAGATGACGAGGTCAACACCAGAGCTACACGTACTTTTTGAAGCTCCTCTCGATAACGATGCTTAATCTACTTATATTTCACGTCTGTGGGCAAACCCATTTATCTACGGCGAGGGAGGACAGTTCTTAAGGAGCACAGGAAAGCGATCTAGGTCCATTCGTCACGACGATCAAACAGCCTGTAGAAGGGCATGGGCTGTATCAGTACGATGTAAATGTTTCCATATCAGTCATGACCAGCGATAGGGGGATTCAGCAACATCTCTACTCCTTGACCACTTAGGGATGTCAACAATTCCAAGACGAGGTTGGTTAAATTGATTTTTACGGTAGGTTTGTTGTTGTTTCTTATCTCCAAGGTTCAGGATAAGTCTAAACCAGGTTCATAAGACCATGTCCCTCTAAAAGAAAGGCAACTTTCTCCTGATCCAAGACAAGCTTGTCCACGGAAACACCAATGCAATCGGTAAGATGGGTAGGGATTGCAAGGCTTGTGGAACAGAGGCATCTGGAGAAGATCTTAACGCCATCCTCGAATATCAAGTCCTTAGTGAAACCACTTCTGAGTCTCGCTAGAGAAGTCTGGAAAACTCTTTGAACCACGATCAGATGACGAGGTCAACATCTCAGCTGGCACCCCAATCTCCAAACTTCCGCACCTCGCCAACGTGATGACAATTGAGGCCACGATAGACTTTACGTTCACCAGCCCCCACTCACACGACGATCTTTTAGTTGGATCTAATTTCGAACTCGCAACCCTCCGATTGTTAATCCGTGACTTTACCCCAACTGGGCTACCGCGGCTCCAAAATTCCGCAGAAAAATCAAAACCAATTAATTAACATGCAGTCATAATATAGTCACGTTCAACGAACTGGCCCAATCTCTCTTCTGGACACGCTCTGTTGTTCGACAGACCAATAAATAGTCACCAAGATAGTAAACGGCTCAAAAGGGCTGTTTTGCGTGAAGAATAAATCTGTCTGCAACTCATTAGCCGACGTAACGAGGGCTAAATTTTGGCTTGTTTATGACGATGAGGAGAACCACTCATCGAAGAATGGCTACTTTTTTCTTGTATACGCGAACACACACAAAAGGCAATTACTTTTTATTGATACGGAGACAAAAACACACTTAATCATCGAGATTTTATGTGGCCTTTTTATAGTTTAGTAAATTGTTTTACGGTGCACGAGAAATGTTTCCTACCTTGAGAGGTATTTGATTTTTACTTTTTGGAAACTTTTTCTTTGTAATGGGTCGAGACAGAAATGCATCCAACTAGTAAACTTATTCAAATGATTTTTAATCAGCGCCATCATTTAAAAAGTCATTGTTTCATTTGAATTCACATCGAGCTTAAAAAGGACGTTTATTTCGATACATATCTCATTAAATTGGACGTAGACCGCGAACTAAAACAGCCCAGATTTGGGTCGAAATAGTAAAAACTCGAGAATCCCATTCTGGAGTAAAACTATTGCCTAGAAGAGGCAAACTTAAAGGTAAGAGAAATTAAAGTTTTCTAGTTATTTCACTGCAGAAATGAGGTGTTTTCCATCTTTCTGCTGTTCTGGCGAGTTTCTGGGTTCACTCTTCAGTTGAAATGACATACTGTTAACCCTTGATGTGGTTTCGACGACATATCTCGTTCATCAAGATCCGACCAATTTTGCTAATGACGAGATATATCGTCAACAAGATACTGCCAATTTTTTTCTGATGACGAGATCAAGATCTGGTCAGTTTTCTTCTAATGAGGAGATATCTCTTCCATCAAGATCTGCCAATAGTTTTGATAATGACGAGATATCTCGTTAAGACAACGGCCAGGAGGGTTAATAAGCGCGTATAGTGACTTAAAAAGGTTTTGGAGTTCAACAAATATTCAAACATTTGATCGAAAATCTCAGTAGGTATTACCACAAAACTAAAAGTTTTCCATTCATTCAGTATCTTAGGACTACATTAAAAGGATTATAAAGGTGATGACACATGGGGTGACTTGTGAAGCGCGACCCAGGACGCGTTTTTTCTTTTCGTCGCTATTTGGCTCGGTGGCGCGTTCCGAGCTGTTCAGAAGGTTTTCTTCCCTGCCAGGAAGAGAAAGCGAACCCGGGTCGCGCTGCTCAGGTCGACCCGTGTGTCACCCACTTAAGAAAACAATAGGTTGGCAGGGTGACGCAACTTGTAAATCGCGGCTGTCGTGGATGGCGGACCGTCGGGCGCGATTTGGTGAGCAGCGCTACCTCGGTTGACAGGAGCAGTAGAAATGTATTCACCCACCAGGTCTCTCTGCTTAAGTCACCTCGTGTGTCACCAACATAAAGATTAAAATTAAATTAAATAATAAACAAATACAATTCTTTACACTTTTGTATTTACAGTAGTGGTCATAAAAGTATTGTCAATCTGGAAAATACGCAATAGGAAAATTTCTAAGTAAGTAGATGGACTGGAGTAACACTAAGGGCTATTGGCAACGATCTTGGGTCAATCCCGAAGGGAAAGATACGAGGACAATCCCTCATAATTTTGAACCACGGACAAGATGACGAGGTTAACACCTGAGTTAGTACCACACTTCCTCACCACGCCAACCAGACCTCAATTGTCCTCACTTTGTTCCCCAGCCCTCACGTTAACACACCAGCCCCCCACGTACACGACGATCTTGAGACATGAAATCCCAGTTTCCTTGCCCAGGGCTGTTGGGGTCGCTTCCTTTCGACTTCTTACCAGACATGACTACCTACAAAAATACTTACATCGTACTTGGAGTAAGGAGATCAGCTTTCTGTCCTCTGCGAATGGGACGAAATGACTAGACCACTTCAACGAGTGCCCTAAAGTTCCTGATGATACAATTGCAAATACTGTAGATCATAGACGTGAAATATAAGTAGACCGAGCATTTCTATTGAGAGGAGTTTCAAAAAGTATGACCAACGTGCCGACTAGTAGTCACGTGACTATTCTGTAGGATTTGGTATCATCGTTTCGATGGTGATGTAACATCAGGGTATGTGTGTGATTGCGCATTTCTATAAAGGATGACAAAAGTTGTGAAATCGCCAAAGTCAACTACTATAAGATGATCAATCAATGGACCAATCAGATGATGAATCAATGAATGAGAGTCTTCTTCCGTCCAGTGGACGAATCAGATGATGAATGTTAAGGTTCCAGGCAGAGACGATGGCAGTCTAAGGGACATGTTACTACTAGTTTTGGTTACATGATCCTGTGCACATAAAAAGGTTACCTTACTCACTCTACTTATATAATTCCTCTATGCTGTTTTTAAAACATATTTTACTTTAGCCCTTTATTCGTCGACTGGTGGCCGAGAGGCCAAAGATAGGCATAAGATAAAAAAAACCCAATATGCTTTGAAAAAAGGGTGATTTATTCTTATTTTGTAATCATCCATGCGACATGCAAAAAGTTGACTCCGGGTTTGAGATCACTGCTCTAACTCATACTCTGTTATCATTGAGAGTAGTTTCTTTTATTCATTCCTTTCAATGGTCATCTGCAAGGTTCATAGAGAGCGGTTAATGACACTCGGAATGAAAAGGACTAATGTATGAAGCGAATTTCCAGTGAAACAATAATAGAGAAAATTAGGGTTAGTTGAGCCTCCTGCGCATCCTACCGGCAGCTGAAGCATTGAAGAAACACATGTTTCGAAGTTCCGGGAATGGGACGGCCGAATATTCAGAAACAAAAGAAAGGGAGAGGAAATGAGATGTAATCGTCAATGAGCAAAATTAACTTAATCGCTTTTGTGCTCTTCCATAGGTGGGATTGGATCAGTCTTCCTCAGACAAAAGAATTTATCCACGAGGCTTTTGAACTTATTATCTATACGCCAAGGAAGCACAACTTCATGAATGCAGCGGGCCGGATTGTCAAGAAAGCGGGCCATGTAGAAATTTGAAAGGGGTGGAAGAGTTCGGGGAAGAAATCTTGAATAATCCATTCCATCAATATGACACGTGACGTTTCTCATTACCCCTCTAAGTGGTTTCGACGAGATATCTCGTGAATAAATGTCTCACCAGTTCTGCTAATGACGAGATATCTCGTCGTTGGGATATGGCCGACACTCATATCTGGAAAATAGTGATCGGGTTCGGCTTTATGACGCAAGGACCATAATTGTCCATGTTGAGTCAAACGGCATCAAGTAACGGACATACACACAACACAAGGAGAGTTTTACTAACACAGAAGAGAGTCCAAGGAGGAATTGAACCTACGTCGCCTACATTTCGCAGGTTGATAGTGCGGTGGATATATCCATTGCGCGCGGCTCCTTTTGATGGGTTTCACTTGTAAGACGGGATAACTAAATTTGTTTTGCATTGGCAGCTCAATTTGTCCAAAGTTTCCAAGAAGTATAGATTTCTACGCTTGCTGTTCAACTTTCCTTTCATAAATACAATGAAAACATAAGTAATTTTAACCGTAAAAGGGTCTCAGCCCAGTTGAAAGAACAACGGATTAGAAACCGAAGTGTTGCGAATTCGAAACTCAGTCCAGCAAAAGACCGTCGTGCACACTGGGACTGGTGTATGTTAAATCTGTCGTGGCCTCAAATCTCCTCGCGTTGGCGTGGTGTGGCAGTTCGGAGAGTTGGGTGCCAGCTCAGGTGTTGATCTCGTCATCTGGCTGTTGTTCAAAATTATGAGGTGTTGCCTTTGGATCTTTCCCCTCTGGAATGATCCCGGACCGTCACCAATAGCCCGCTGTGTTGCTTCTGAGCGACGCTAATTAACCTACCTAATTACCTACCTTTAAATTTAAAAAACATACTACCCACTGCATTGCAAAGACTTTTTCCCACTCCTTGACCCAGGACCGCGGTAGGGCGGCTGGAAGAGTAACGGATTAGCAACGAGGATTGCGAGTTCGAATCCAATGACCATAGTGTACAAAGGGAATGGTGACCGTTAAATCTGTCGTGGCTTCAAATGTCGTCACGTTGGCTTGGTGGGGAAGTTTGGAGAGCGGGGTGCCAGCTCAGGTGTGACCTCGTCATCTGGTTCACAATTACGTGGTGTTGTTTTCGGATCTTTCCCTTCAGGTTTGATCCCTGACTATCACCAATAGCCCTTTCTGTTGCTCCAGTGCGATGTTAACTAAGATACCTACCTACCACTCGTGGGACCAGATACTGATACCGCAGACCTCCCCTTATGTGCAGAACCTACTTTCCTTACAAGAAGATAAAAGTGCAACGAGTTGTGGATACCGCATCGATTAAGCGAAGACAATTGCAACTTGTGCCTCTATTTTTCTATGAACGTGTTATGAATTATAAGAAGTGTTTGCGTGAGTTTGCAAGCGCTTGCGTGAGCAAACTTAATTTTGCATCCCCTTTTACAAATAAAAGAATGGTTACTTGTGTCACGGAAATTATTTTAGGGTGGTGTTTGATAAACTAAACTGCCGCCTTTTAATTTAGTTCTGATAATTAGTTTCCTTTGTATGACTCGTAACCATTTGCATAAAAATGAAAGCCAGCTTCACAGCTTGCTAGGCTGCGAATTTGATTTAAAAGTGGCTGGAGAAATAAGGATAATCAAATGGTTTCGATATCTGTAAAAATAAGATACCGATAACGAATTTATTCGTACTCCGTCGTGCGTAACGGAGCGATTTCATTATTCAAATTGTTCTGGATCTAATAGATCTTAAATGAATGATTAATCACTCGTGATGATTAATCATTAGTTAATGATAGATAATAAACGGAATGTTTCATCCTACTGACCATCTGGCAACTCAAGCAAAAGATCCAAGGGCCGATGTTTAAAATAGGACTGCGGGTCTGATACACACATGAATTTGATTTATTGAGTTTAAAATTGTAATAGAATAGTTCGGCTCGTGTGAGAAGGCAGATGACCTTAAGGAGTGTATTTCTAGAAAGGTAGCAAGCTTGCGGGAGAAAGGACTTTCATATGCAAAATCATGATTGCGATCGACATGGGTTATGTTGTTTTGCCAAATCTCAATCCTGTTATCGCTTTGTGCACAGAACGATAAACTCGGAACCAGAATCAATGTTAAAATTGTAAATTGTTGGAACACATTGTTTACGTTTAGCCCGTCATATATTCGTTCGAATGTAAGGTGGGACCAATATATTCGTTCAAAACTACCCGAACACCGGACCAAGCTTCTGATATTGCGATCGGTTGTGCCAGATATAAATAGGTACCACAAGTGCAAGTCAAAAGTCTCAGAGATTTAAAAATCTATCTCTCACATATGTTGATACCATGGTACCGGGACGTGAGGTATATCAGGGTTCAGAAAAAAGTGCATGAACGTGATTCTGTATTCTAAATTTAAAATACCGCACCATTTGCTGCTGTTTGCTGTTGGAAAACTATAAAACTAATACAATAATACCAGTGTCTAAATTTTTGAATATCACCAAAATATCTCTTTAGCTGAGTGTGGAATTTTAGACTAGTTTGGAAAGAAAACAACCTGGAAATGAAATCACAAAGCTATTTATTCAAATGAAATAACCAACAATTTTTGCACACAAACACACTAAACTGTGAGAAGGATCAGCCTAGTGCTGTGCTTCCAATTTATCAATTTTGGGCTCTACTTCCGTTAGCAGCATCCTTAAATCTCCATAGTCTAATTTTTGCCGTCAGTTCTTTTTAGTTAAAAGAAGCAATGACGATGCACGTCAATGTAATAAGTGCGACTCAACGGTCGAGTGGATGTCTGCTTAAAATGTTTTTAGGTGGACAAATTTTTTTTGGCATCTTATTACCTACTCTGCTCTTCCACGCCCCCTATTTCCCTTTGGGTCATCACTGACCCTTCCCAGATTCCTTCAGCGACCACAGGGGAGGGGCAGTGACGTCCACTTTAGGAAGATATTTCAATTTACGTCGCACTGGAGCAACCAACGGGTGACAGTCCGGGATGAATCCCAAATACTGTAGGAAACTAGTCCAAACAATATGTTTCGCATGTTGTGTTACTACATTAATCACTAGTACGTAAATGTCACCTTGTTGCTTCTTCAGTATGATACATTTTACAAATTTAGTTCGTGTATTTACGAAAGGTATCGCGAGTCCAATTACTCACTTATAGATAACAAATACGATGTTGCATACAGACAAGCCCTTACACCGGTTAGTCTGCATTTTCAGACACAGTAAACATTTTTGCAGACGAGCACCTGGAGCGATACGGGTTTTTTTTCCAGAAAATTCTGTATCAATTTGATTTTAAGCCAGAATAGATAAAATGTATGACAATACGTGCATGGTATTGGCCCACAGACTTAGAAAGTAGTGTAATAGAATAAGTCTAGCAGCAGTGTCTAGAACTCCGTCTGAGAGATTTCTACATATTCAAGCATCTGGCCGAATCTTGAGATGAGAAGTGATTCGATATAATAAAATTTTTCATGTTATTTTGCAATATAATAAAGATTTCATTTATCACAGGATTTAAGTGCTTCTAGACACTTTTATAGGAAAATAACTCAATTTTTATCGCATGATCACCAAGAGGCAAAACAGTTTTTAAGAAAGTTGGAAAAGAAAACATTTAACGGTGCTTAAATTATTTTTGAACATAAAAATTATTTATATTCTAAGAAATTATACAAATTTAATAATAAGTTAAAAATTAATTAAATCAAAATTGTGTTTTTATCATTTTATAAACGTTTTAGAGTAATATGAAGGGTAAAAAAATTGTGATCTGTTCGCAATTTGCGGCTTGTATTGTAGAAACAACACACTTTATCTAATATTTACTCGTCATAAGACCGCGGTTCAAATATACGTGATGTTGTCTTCGAATCTTTCCCTTTAGGATTGATCCCGGACCGTCACCAATAGCCCGTTGTGTTGCTCCAGTGTGACGTTAATTAAAATACCTATCATACCTACCTAATATTTGCATTTTAAAATCGTATAATTTCTTATCAAGTCTATTTAACATACAGTTGAAATCAAATTTGCTGTTTAATATTTTTTAAAATTTTGTTCACGTATAAAAATAATATAAACCGAAAAGATAATTTGATAGAAACACAATTTGAAAATACATGATTTTAAAATCTTATTGAAAATTTAAAGTAGGTAGTTAATTAACGTCGCACTAGAGAAAAACAACGGGCCATTGACGACGGACATTGACGTGAGGACATTTGAGGCCACGACAGATTAAACGTGCACCATCCCCCTTTGTACACGACGGTCTTTTGGTTGGACCGTGTTTCGAACTTCCAACCCTCCGATGACTAATCCGTTACTCTTCCAACTGGGCAACCGGCTATAGTCGCTTGAAAATTCAGGAGACAAATTACTATTTTGTTTCAAATAAGTAATGCGCTCGTCAACAGTCAATGAGTTTTTAGTCGTGCAAAACTCAGAGGTTATGAAAAGCTAAACATTTATTAATGCATATAAATGTGTCTAATTCCATTTTGGAGGAAATCAGAAATTTTGTAATCTTCCTCTTATATTTTTTGTGTGATATGATAAGTTCATAAATCATTTCTGCAGATGTGCAAATGTTAACCAGTTAAACAATGGTGTGATTCAAAATGTGTAAAAAAGACTTTTCGCAACAAAAATAACAATATTAATTGTTAATAAAAAATTGAATTTGGAAAATCACTAATCGTATACAAAAAATGTTTTAAGCTAAGCTGAAAAAGTAATGAATAGAAATTAAACACACACACGACCAAATATAGAATAATCTATTATTTTTTGTCCAATTCTGCTGTTGCGAAAATCTGTTTTCAACAGGGTATGAACAAAAATAATAAACATCGGATTTATTTGATTCGAATCAGATTTTCTTTATTTAAATCGGATTTCTATGATTTTAATTAATTCCTCGTCCGTACAAGTTTAAATTTGTTGGACATGAGATAGTAACAAATGCAGTTTTTAGATGGTTTTGATTTATATTAAACATTAATATATACGATGTATAATGTTAATGTTTTAGGAAATATAGCTGACTAAATTTTTGAAATTCGACATAGAATTAGAAAAGTAAATCACATGATAGAGTAAATAAGAACAGTGCCACAAAAATGCCAAGCATAAGCAATATTTTCTCATCTAGTTCTCGAGTGGTTTAGATTACTTTGAGTTCAACTCATAACCAGCGACTTCAAATTTTTAGACTTATATAAATAAGGTTGTGGGTTCCCACCGACACCATGCAAATTTTGTATAAAATTATTCAACCATACAAATTTCAAAATTATTTTGCATTTTGTATTTATCATACATGAATAAAATGTATAGAATTTCTTCAATTATTTTTATATATAATAACTAATTGGTTCAAGACACGCCTTTTCGTTGCATCTGTCTAAGTACTTTCTCAAGAACACACTGCAATACTAAATAAATACCTAGAACATCTTGTTAAATAGAAGTTGCCATGATTTTAATAATTTGAGTGAGTATATTTTAAGCATCTTCACTCATATATGGAAAAGAACAGTTAAAAATAGGCCATGTGCGATTTAGTCACATGGCATCTTTAAAACAAAACCCATGCTGATGAACAGGCTTGTGAGTGAGACCTGTTGGTCAATGGCCTAAGAGGCAAATGCATAGTTGTCTAGTAATTATGATTCCTGTCAAAAAAGTTTATTTAGTGTCAAGGGAAGGATGATTTTCAGTATAATTGTTGGGGTGAACTGAGTATGAGCAAAGTTCTTAACTTATTTGAATAAAATAACAGCATCTTGTTCGTATTTATTTCATTTAGAATATTAAACATAATAAGAAAAAAAATTAAATTTAAAATTTTGATTTAAATCAATGATAATAATCAATAATGATGATTTTTAATAAAAATCACTTGATTTAAATCGTGATTTCAATCACTGATTTAAATCGGCATACCCTGCTTTAGGAAATTATCCGAGTGTACAGTGAAAACAAATTATCCTCTTAGATAAAAACCACTTATTTTAAGTCAATTATTTCAGCTCGTTCTTAAAACAGTTTCTGATTTCCATCGCAGTAGTTCTTCACATGTGCCCAAACATATCTCGGTTCCTCGAAAACAGACTTGAACAAGTAAATTAAACAAAGCAGGGTGGGTATCCTAAAGAGGAATCTTACGTACCACGTCGAACAAGTTTTCCGGCTGAAAAACAGAATTCACTTCTGTTGTTATACTACGTCGCTCTTTGTTTACAGTCTGTAAGACTTGAAAGGGGGGTGCAGGAAAAGGGTTAGCAAAACACATGTTTCTAAGAGGATCTACCCAAATGGCCTTGAGCCATCCGGCTTTTATTTGTATCACCACTGTTTGCATCGTGATTTTTAAAACAGCTTTTTTCGGTCTCCTTCCGAACGATAACACCACCTGCAAGTGCCTGTTTCTCAGCCGTTCCTCATTGATTCTACGCATTGTTAAAGGAATTGCTTCCTATGGAACAATCTTGTTGAGTGAATTGTACGGCATGAATAAGCAAACAGTTTGCAACGCATTTGTTCAAAGAAGAGTGTTTATAAAAGGGATGCACAGACTTGTTAAGACCATGGGTCGCATAGATTCACTGTGATTTATGGGAAGTTCGCCAAAAAACATGAAAGATCTATCTTATATTATTTATTTTATTTTTCATATATTGCAAAGAAAATAAAAAGTAAATAAGGAATTTAATTTGATGCATAACATTGCATTGAGATTTAACAATTGTTTTAATATTTGGTTCGATTTTTGAAGTAACCAAGCTCAAAATTTATTCTAAATTTTCATTATTCAAGCTGTTCCTGTTTTTCGATTTGTTAATCCACGGCTGTAAAAGTTTGATCACAGATATATGTTGACCCGAGAGGCTTGCGAATTTTAATGCATAATCTAACAACGATTTACAGTTGTTTTTATCCCCGACACAACGATAGTTTGATAAATTGTCTTCATTAAATTTATATCGCAGGTTCTGAGCGATTTGCATGTGGATGAGTTCAAGATGTACCTATTCGGGTGCATTTTCAGGCAAAATGGCGAAAATTCAACTTTTGTACAGTATCAAAAACAGTCATAATATTTCTCCTGAATTAGGAGACACAATCAACTAAGGAACTACCAAGTCGCTGTTCCAGAAAAACAATGACGAAGTCAAATTCATCAATTTATTCACAGAAAAATAAAATTAAGAATACCGTGTCACATGTGGGAAACTTTGATGGCAATGGAAGTAGGGGTTTATAATTTCATATTATGTTACTTTTAACCCTCTGAGCTTCACGAGATTTCTGCATTTAATGACTAAATAACCACATCTATTGAGTGAAAGAATATTTGGATTATTTCAACCTTTAGAAAGATTTCATTAGAATAGAATCCTTTAGCAAGATTCTATTGACCACTTCCTTATAATAGAATCATTTGCAGATTCTATAACTCCTTTCGTTAGAGTAGAAACCTTTTGAATTATTCTAGTACTCTTTTCCTTGGAAGTGAATCCTTTGGAAGGATTCTATTGCTCTCTCCTTTCCTTAGAATAGAATCTTTTGGAAGTGATCAATTTTTTCTTTCTCTTAGAATCCCATTGGGAAGATTCTATTGGTCACGAAGATAAAAAAACTGGTACGAAGTCACGTAGGGAAGACTGGAAGTCGGATTGCAGAAAAGTCAAGGTGGAATTATACATGTGAACCTCTCAGATGGTTAAATAATGCCACTCGTGCAGGTACATATTGAAAATCCACCCTAATTTTGCAATTGCGTCGTTGTTCTTTCGGGAGGGGGAATTGTGACGTAATCTCTCCCCTTTCCGGTAAATACCCGCTGCTATACACAATTTCCAACGGTACTCAGTGAGATTTATTTTGTTTTGAGGTGGGGACCCTATTTTTTTCTTCAATTGAGTTCTTTTCTCTCTTTAGCTTAAATTAATCTGAACCAGCACCTACTCGCCCCTGAAAATAGTATAAGTCTTTTCTCCGCCTCCAATATAGTTCAATATTTCACTCTTTCTCACAAATATTAGAGATGAAAAAGAAGCATGCCATGATACAAATAATCGCAATTCGGGTTCGTAGATTCATTTAGTTCTGATTTTAAGCAAATTATATTATTTTTCAAATTAATGATGCACTTGGGCCCCTTTGGACTTATCAAAAGTCAGACTTAACCTCTTTTGCCTTGACACGGAAGATATGCAAGGGTAAGTCAAAAATTATCCGCACTTTCGTTGTAATACATCTTTAGGTTTGTCATACTGCCTTCTGCGCATGCATGCTTAGAGTTGATACTACTGTGGTCACGTTACTGGAATTTGGCCTTCATAGCGTCATTTTTCTTGCTTCTGCTTCAGTGTAAACATGGCCGCTCCGCTTGCAGTGCGCACGAAGGAGGAATAAAGAGCAGTGATCTCCGATTTCTCTGGTCGGAAGATGTGCCAGTGGCTGAAATTCATCGGAGGCTTACAACACAATACGGGGACAGTGCTCTACCACGTAGAAGTGTATATGGGTGAATCGAGAAGCTTAAAAGAGGCCGGACTAGCGTGATGCACGAAGGAGCAGGACGCCCGTCAACCTCCACTTCTGACGAGAAGATTCAGCAAGCTCGATAAATGGTACTGCCAAACCGGCGAGGTACCATCGCCAATGTAGCTAGCGTGTTCTCTGCAGATTAGACGGACAAAGAAGTTCGGGAAGCGGTACATAAATGGTTGGGTGACCAATCGAAAACCTTCTTGGAGGGAATAAGCAAGCTTGTGTACCGCTGGACCAAGTGTATCGAAAAGGAAGACTAGAAAAATGACGAACTTGTTCGACCCCTACATTTATATAAATAAATTGAAAAAATAAAGTGCCGATAATTTTTGATTTTCCCTCATATATGTAAAAACAATAAAAATATTTAGTGACTTATACTTGGATAACGAAGTGCAGATTGCAGTACGAAAAACCTATTTATTCCCCCACGATCTTGGGCTTTCTACAAGTTTTACTCAAAACAACAAACAATTTAAAAAATCTATATTCAAGTGAGATTTTAAGTGTGAAGATGTAAGCTTTCAATATATGACAAATGAAATAGTAACGATTCGTCGCCTGTTCTGGGTCAGGTCAGTAGTCCGAGCTGTTAGCTGACTTCTACGAAAGGAATTTACTGCGAATTTACTATCGCAAAGTAAACCAAGAAATTTCAGTTAGAAATGCGTTGTACAGGCGTAGGCATTGTTTCTCTTCTAGAAAGCTGTCTATCTGTCTTCCGAAGCATTGTTTCTGAAAAGTCTGTCACTCACAGCACACCTGGAGTCACCAAGTTCTAAAGATAGTTTAAGTGCATGACTAAGGCGTGATAAAGGTGATTTGTTCAAGAGAAAGGTGTTAAAATTAAGTGATGACCAAGGTTTAGCGAAATTGGGACTTAAAAAGAACTCGTCTATCTCTTTTTAACACAGACTGAATAAAAAGAATTAACTATAAGATTCAGCTTGATTTTTTTTCCTGATCAGTAAACTATATCAAGCTTGATATTGATTTTATTTGTCTTTTTCACCTGCTTAACAGTTCTGGTTGTTTCGACGAGTATCTTGTCCATTATCAAAAGCGATTAGATTTTGATAATGGACAAATACGCGATATATCGTCATAGAAGAAAACGACCAGATCTTGATCTCGTCACCACCAAAAAATTGGCAATATCTTGATGACAATATATCGCCATTAGCAAAATTGGTCAGATCTTGATGGATGAGATATCTTGTCAAAACCACTTGGAGGGTTAATGTTTGGGAGTGACTAGTGCGTTTAAATGAATAAATGCTCATAAAAATGATAAAATCTGACCAATTTTGCTAATGGCAAGATATCTCGTCAAGATATTGCCGATTTTCTGATGATGACTACATCAAAACCTAGTCAGTTTTCTCCCAATGACGAGATATTCCGTTCATCAAAATCTGGTTAGTTTTGCTAATGACGAGATACCTCTCCGAGACAACCACCAGGAAGGTAAAATGATTCGTGTTATTGTTTAAAGCTGGTGACCATTGATTTTAGTTTTCCTTCCATGTTGACGAATATTAATTTTCTGAGGGATTCACACGTACACTGCTGGCCACCCAAATTGCAACACCAAGAAAGACAAGAGATATCACAACAAAATTTATTTTGTAGATAACATGTTGACCAAGTATCAAATGATTAAATTTATAGACTTCTGTGAAGTGTGGTTCCTGCCAAAATCAGTAGCCAGAGTAGCCGCCATTGTTGGAGATCACCGCTGCCACACGCCTCGGCATTGATTCAAAGAGACTTTGGATGTGTTCTTGGGGTACAGCAGACCAAGCAGCTTCCACACGTTGCCAAAGTTGATCTGGTGTGGCAGCTGGGGATGTATTCTGGGTCAATCGTTGAGCAACCATGGACCACATGTTTTCTATCGGCGAAAAATCCGGAGAGCGAGCTGGCCAGGGAAGCAATTCAATCAGGCGATTGACGAAGAACCCTTGGACAATGCGTGCCACGTGTGGTCGCGCATTATCCTGTTGAAATATGGCTGTGGGCAAGCCCTGAAGGTAAGGAAGGACAACTGGCTCCAACACCTCGGAGATGTAGCGAAGGCTGTTTAAAGTACCGGCAATGCGTACTAGAGGAGTGCGAGAGTGATATCCAATACCGCCCCATACCATAATACCCGGTGCAGGACCAGTGTGGCGGTGCATAACGCAGCTGTTCAGCATCCTCTCTCCACGGTGTCTCCAGACTCGAATCCGACCATCGTGGTGTTGCAGACAGAAGCGTGACTCGTCAGTAAAGACAATTTCATTCCATTCTGCCGTCCACATCCTTCTTTCATCGCACCATTGGCGGCGGAAACGTCTGTGGTTCTGCGTCAAGGGTAGACGAAGCAATGGACGTCTTGCGGACAGACCACTCTGCTGTAAACGGCGTCGAATGGTACGCGCAGACACTGAATGATGCGGTACAGACTGAATGTGCTGCGCTATGGTTCGTGATGTGGCTGAGCGATCCGTCACTGCCATACGCACAATATGCCTGTCATCACGTGAAGTGGTGCACTGAGGTGGATGCGATCGAACACGTCGGTCCGTCGTACCCTCCTGCATCCAACGATCACATATCCGCATTACAGTTGTTTGGTTTCGTCCAACACGACTACCGATTTCCCTGAAAGATAATCCACAATCTCGGTAGGCCACTATCCTTCCTCTGTCGAACTCGGATACTTGATCAAAAGATGATCGCTGTTTTCTACGAGGCATAATGGATCGTTTTTTTGAAAAAACCACAAGAAAAACACAATTGCCGTACTTGAAATCGTCGAAATCTCCAAGCCTTAAATAGCGCTTTGAAGTGGCGCCACAGGCGCGCGTGATGTGCGTCTGCGCTGAAATTCTAATCATTTGCATATCTCACCTCCGCTAATGCATGTTGTAAATTTCATATTATTTGCATGCTTCCTTCAGTGTGTTGCATTTACGGTGGCCAGCAGTGTATATATCCGTTTGGAAACCTGCAGTCTTCGATGCATCAGGTGTAACCAGTTCTGACTTTCTTGGACAATAGGATATTTCCTAGGATTCTTTCAACCTAAAGATGCGGTTATTTAGTCATTATGTGTGTTGTGGGTAGAAAGCAATACTAACTCTGAAATCTCGAGACGTTTAGAGTGTTTAAAATGCGCTGAAAAAAAAGAATTATTTCTATCAGAGAAATTATATTTATGTGATATAAATGTCACAATTGTCTAGTAGTTGTACGAGGTAGTTTGACATAGCGATGTCCAGCCCAAAATCTATGGGTTTGTCTTTCATGTCACGTGTCCAAGAGTCTATTTACCAGAACGATAACACTGATCACACACAACTTACCTCTCCCAGGAGGGCCTCGCGAAGTTGGAAACATTTCCTTGGCTAGAGAGATCCCCAGATCTGTCTCCTATTGAACATATCTGGGATATTCTAAGCTGTCAATTGCATCATCCCTAAAATCTAAGGGATATGAAGCAGCAGATGCATAACGTTTGACATAATTTGCTAATTTACCACAGGATAGCATAAGAATTCTGTTTAATTCCATGCCACGCCGTTTATAGGCCCATGTCACCATCAGAAGGGACTCTTTGCAGTTTACAAATTTATGACCCTCCTGATGAAAATCTACTATAATAGTACTCTAGTTGGTTTTGGGTTTAATGGGCCATATTTGGCCAAGCGCAATAATAAAGGAGTCCTCTAAATTTGATTGTGATAATCTTCCTCTTCGCGTATACATCACACAGTCAAGTTTCCTTTCGATTGAATGCTGACTTCGCGGTGTTTCGATTGTTTTTTGGCCACAGTGTATTCAAGAATTAATTTCACTTATATGAGCTTCCAAGCACAAGTACCCAACTGGCGTTTTCATGAAAGGTTGGTTCGCAATTTGGGTGTTTTATAGTGCAAGGGCCATATTTAGTCAAGCTAAGCCAAACACAAGACAACTTCAAGCAAAAAATGTGAAAGGGAAAGAGAGAGGGATTGGGGAATAGCAGAGGAAGATCGCTTAGGTATCCCGTGAGAGCGGCGCCCGTGTTTACTAAGGACAGTAAACCCCGTGGGAAAAGAAAAGATCACCAGAGTACCTCGAATCCGTGAAGTCCGTAAACACCTGAAGGAGATGTGCGTTTGAGGACGTTTTCATGAGAGGAAATATAAAGTCAGCAATGGTTGATTTTTTATCATGTTTCAGTTTCAAGCCCTGGTGAGTAAATGTTCTCATCTGTACTGCTAGGCAATCGTTTCCGAAGTCGGATGGAAAAGTGATGTACAAGCACTTGGAGCAACCCATTATACGCTTTCCATCCAACCGCACGATTGATAAAATCTGTATCTTTTTATTTGACCATATTTTATATTATTACAGAGTATATCTGTTTATAGCAAACCTAAAATTATCTTCTGCTTCCTTCGATGAAGTCAGATGCCTTTTTTGCTATTTCATAATTGTACTCAAGTACAACCATGTGTTATTGTTCCATTAACCTTGACGAGGACAACATAAACTTCTGAAATGCAATCGTTCTACATGATCATTATAAAGAGTATGATTGTGCGATAATGATGTTTTTGAATACAGTGTGTGATTTTCAAAGTACGAATGCCGATTACGACCGCCAATTGAGTTATATAACCAATTATTTACGATGAAGTAAACTGTACAAAAATCCCGAATGATTTAACCCTCCTGGTGGTTGTCTCGACCATGTATGTCGTCATTAGTAAAACTGGCCAGATCTTGATGGACGAGATATCTCGTCAAAAGCTGAAAAGTGACCAGATCTTTATGGACGCGATATCTCGTCAGTAATAGAAAACTGACCAGATCTGATGGACGCGATATCTGGTCAGTAATAGAAAACTGATCAGACCTTGATGGACACGATATCTCGTCAGTAATAGAAAACTGACCAGATCTGATGGACGCGATATCTGGTCAGTAATAGAAAACTGATCAGACCTTGATGGACGAGATATCTCGTCAAAAGCTGAAAACTGATCAGATCTGATGGACGCGATATCTGGTCAGTAATAGAAAACTGATCAGACCTTGATGGACGAGATATCTCGTCAAAAGCTGAAAACTGATCAGATCTGATGGACGCGATATCTGGTCAGTAATAGAAAACTGATCAGACCTTGATGGACGAGATATCTCGTCAAAAGCTGAAAACTGATCAGATCTGATGGACGCGATATCTGGTCAGTAATAGAAAACTGATCAGACCTTGATGAACGAGATATCTCGTCAAAAGCTGAAAACTGACCAGATCTTAATCTCATAAAAAAGTCGGCAATATCCTGATAACGAGACACCTCGTCGAGATATTGCCGATAGTTTGGTGATTAGCAAAATTGGTCAGATCTTGATGGAAGAGAAACCAAAACGATTATGATTCCCTCCCTTTCGTCAAGGTGTTTTCCAGTCTTCCTCTTTCGAAAACATCGCCAGTTTCCAGATAAAATTCCATTCACGACCCAAAAAAACAATTCTCGCGAAAATAAAAACCATCTCCATGACACGGAGTTGTCACAGCAATGCTCGCCTGTCACATGCCGCACTTCCTCTGCATCTGTCTTCCTTGGCCAAAGCAGCAGCAGACACGGGCGATATGAAACCAGCTGTGCCTTTTCGTACACCCAACCACTTCATACCGCAATTATCTCACTTCCTGATAAACGCGCGTTGGAGAGCAAACAAAAAGATTCTGAATGATCGCGATTCATTACGTTCCTTCAGCTGATTTCTTTGCTTCGCGGAATCGGGAGTCCTGCAAGTGGAAATAGCTCACGCTCGAAGGGTTCGTTGTACTTGCACGCATTTGACACTCGACGCACGCGCAACTGCGATTATGCGAGGGGAACATACGATACGCGACGCCTCTTACGCTCACGCGAGGTGTCTTGCTGAGTTTGTTGTTTCTTGGGTCAGAAAACGGTGGGAGGGCTTGGTTGGTTGATTGATTGGGTTTTTATGGCGCAAGGGCCACATATGGCCAAGATGCGCCAGACACAAGACAAAAAAAATGATAAAAAAAGGACTGATATAAAATTTATCTATTTAAAATTTTAAATTGAAACTAGTCACTAAAATCCAAATATAATTTACAAAATCGATGTTAGATATGAATGAAAACACATTTTTATTGTAAGGTATTTTAATTAACGTCGCTCTGGTGCAACACAACGGTCTATTGACGATGGTCCGGAATCAAACCAGTAGGGAAAGATCCGAGGGCAACACCACGTAATTTTGAACCACGGTCAGATGAAGAGGTCAGACCTGAGATAGCACCCCACTCTTCACACTTCCACACCACGCCAACGTGAGGACATTTGAGGCCACGGCAGATTTAACGTGCACAGCCCCCTTTGTACACGACGGTCTTTGGTTGTATTCGAACACGCAACCCTCCGGTTGCTAATCAGTTACTCTTCCAATCGGGCTACCGCGGCCCTAGGGTGCTGAGAGAAAGAAGGCTTTGACCATTCAAAAATTATTTTTTGAATAAAATTCTTCATGAGAGGCGTTTGTTTGGCGAACTGCTGAGATTTGTACGTAGACACCTAACACCTTAGAAACGGCCGTTTTGTGGTTGAGACTTAAAAAAGCTGATTTCTTAAGACATAATGTAATGCACGTTGAACATAAGTTACAAATAACGGATGCAGGAGAGAGACGTCTTAGCAGCGTGGAGGTTATAGTCAGAAGAGAGAGAGAAATATATGCGAAACAGCAAACAGAGCACGAAAAAGCTGCACAATCGGCAACTTCAGGGATTGGTTCACGGGCTTCTGAACGAGGAATGCAAGGGCGTTGAATTAATACTGAGTCTGGCCTGGGAACTCGATCGAGGATTGAATAGTCAGTTTGTTTTCTAAAGGAGCAATCGAACATTATGACACAACAATGGTTTTTGCGTTACACTGGGGCACCAGGGGAGTGGGTTCACGTTACATCTCTCATGCATACCCCCGTTCTAGGCACAACCATTTTATAGAGAGGCCACTCCATAGACGTGAAATATAAGTCGATTGAGCATTGCTATTGAGAAGAGCAAAAAAGTATGACCAACATGTCGACTAGTAGTCACGTGATTGCTCTGTGAAAAATTGACTCGATTGGTTTATTTGGCATTTTATCACCTCGTTTGGCGATATAGCATCTTATCACAGGGCAGATGTGCGCATTTCTATAGCGTTGCGACAAAAACAGTGAAATCGCCAAAGTCCCGTTACTATGACCAGCGGACCAATCAGATGATAAATCAATGGATGGTCGTCTCCCGTCCCGTGGACCCATCAGATGATAAATGTTTCCTTCCGCAGACGAAAGTAGTCTGTCACGTTACTACTGATTTTAGTCACATGATCCTGGCGATATAAAAAGGTTTCCTTTACTCAATCTATTTTTATGTCCCCTATGGGCCACTCATGCATCCTAGATAACATCCATGTCTTATCCCGGATTCGAACCAGGACCCTCTCGATCCAGAAGACAGCACCCTGACCAGGTCGGTTAATATGAATAATGGTAATGGTAATTAATTAAACGCTAATCGCACTGGAGCAACGCAACGGGCTATTGGCGACGATCCGGGATCCGTCCCGAAGGGAAAGATCTTAGGACAAAACCAGGTAATTTTGAACCACGGTCAGATGACGAGATCAGCAACTCAGCTCGCATACCATTCTCCAAACTTCCCCACCACGCCAACGTGAGGAGATTTTAGGCCACGATAGATTTAACATGCACCAGCCTCCATGTACACTACGGTTTCAAACTCTTAATCCGTTACTCTTCCAATCGGGCTACAGCTTTGATAATGACGGGATACCTCGCCGAGACAACCACCAGGAGGTTTAAGAACCAAATGTGCCTTTAATTACAATCGCAACCACCTCCAGGTAACCCCAGATGGCTTCACCAGCACAGAGCTATCTTCTCCTTCCACTTCATTTTCTCAAACCACGGATCCATTCCTCATTAGCAATTGACGCATCGCCTCCCATTCGAGCTCTTCGAATTTCCGCAGAATTCAGCTTAAAATTCCCCTGGTAACAACAGACAGTGCTTGGTCGGCGCGTGCTTCAAGTGGGGAGGGCGACCGGAACACAATGGGCGTCTTTGTGAGCGCTATTACGTGACAAAGGGAAGGTAGTCATGTCCCGATTGTTATACCTCTTGTCGGAATGAATCGGGGCTCCTCACGTACAAGGACGTGACCGTGAATCCTTCAAGGACGCTGGAAATGCCGAACTTGATAGTGGAGGGATTGAGGGGGACGCGATAATTAAAGATTGCGTGGATCATCGAGGTTTAGTGTTTCGTCAACTTGAATCTATCAGCGTGTTGACATTTTTCGAGTGCGCTGGTTGCAAATGCGATTGAATCTTTTGAGCTGACAATCGAAATTGAGTCTTTTGAGCTGTCAAGCTGCGCCAAATAATGTCGAGTAAATAGACATAGAGACCTTTAGCCCTGTTCCCCTGTCCCAGGAGCATCGGGCGGTACAACATACGATACGTGTATGCGTACTGCGTTTCTGTACAGAAAACCAGTACGCATGCGTATTTCAACCAATTTAATGTCGCAGGACTCATGTTGGACAGTGTGTGGTTTGCATTACTGACACAGAAGAGGTAGGTAGTTGAATGTACCTCGCACTGGTGTACGCATCGGACTTTTGGAGACGGTCTAGGAACAATCAAGAAGGGAAAGATCCGAGGGGGGACACCACATAATTTTGAGCCACGGTCAGAAGACGAGGAGAACACCTCATTCTCCGAATTTCCACACCAAGCCAACATGAGGACATTTGGGGCCACAAGAGATTTAACTCTCCAAGTGGTTTTGAAGAGAAATCTCGTCCATCAAGATCTGTACCAATTTTGCTGATGACCAGCCATCTCGTCCTTCAAGATCTGTACCAATTTTACTGATGACCAGACATTTCGTCCATCAAGATCTGTACCAATTTTACTGATGACCAGACATTTCGTCCTTCAAGATCTGTACCAATTTTGCTGATGACCAGCCATCTCGTCCTTCAAGATCTGTACCAATTTTGCTAATGACCAGACATTTCGTCCTTCAAGATCTGTACCAATTTTGCTAATGACCAGACATCTCGTCCATCAAGATCTGTACCAATTTTGCTAATGACCAGACATCTCGTCCATCAAGATCTGTACCAATTTTGCTAATGACCAGATATCTCGTCCATCAAGATCTATACCAATTTTGCTAATGACCAGACATCTCTCCCTTCAAGATCTGTACCAATTTTGCTAATGACCAGACATCTCTCCCTTCAAGATCTGTACCAATTTTGCTAATGACCAGACACCTCGTCATCGAGATATTTCCGATTTCTTTATGATGTCTAGATCAAATTCTGATCAGTTTTCTTGTAAGGACGAGATTTCTCGTCCATCATGTATGGTCAGTTTTGCTAATGACGAGATACCTTGTCGAGACAACCACCAGGAGGGGTAAAGTTCACAAACCCTCAAGTACCCGAAGGCCTTTTGGTGGGATCGAGTTTCGGACTCGTAACCCTCCGGTTGTCAATCCGCTACTCTACCAACTGGTATACCGCGACCCCTCCCTGTCATGAAGCTGACGGGACTCAGTGGGTTTGTCCATTGTACTAGAAGCCTACGAGCTGTAGGCGGCGCAGGTATGATTCCTGTAAATACCCTGGTGTATTTTTTCTTTTTTGTGTCAATAAAACGTTCCTTGTGTATGTTTGTTCAGTTACTTGACGGTAAAAACATTGCCCCGCGCAGCTCGTCCAGATGTGACTCTTGCACCATAAAAACCTAACCAACTTTTTTGTATGCATGTTTATTACTTGACGATTTAGAAGCGATTCGTTGGAGTTTTATGGCTCAAGGCCCAAATTTGAGCAAGTTGCTTCAAACTCCAGACAGAAAAGGTCGAGTAATGGACATACACACAAGGCAAGTCTTGCACATAAGAGAGAAATTCCCTCACGGTAATTACTCTAACCTAAGCCAAATACAACTCTCAGATTGCTAACGCAGTGTACGAACTCACTGAGTCCGATTTATAAGCAGACCTTTAAGATCAAGCACACAATCAGGAATATATCTAAACTCAATAAAGTAATTCTCTAGAAGCTCTACCACAATAATTAAAAAATAGGTAGGTGCTGGTTTAGTGACAAAAACTAATAATAACCGGAACCATAAGTGTAAAGGTGCTTTTTATTTTGATTGGTAAAATTGAAATATACGCCCGTGTCCATAAATTAGGCATAATGCAATCAGAGACAAATCCCGTTCCAAATACCGTCACCATAGTAACCCATACGACACATGAATATTCTACAAGCTATGTGGAATGGAACTAGAACACTCACATGTCTCGGGAGCTCTACTGGGCGATTTAGAAATGAAAAAAACCTTCCAGTTGAGCATTGTACGTTTTAGTTATTGTTAAAATAACATTTTTGTTCTGTTAAAAGCAATCTATAGGGAATGTTCAAGTTCTATTGGATTGAGATCACGTGACCTTATACGAATTCAAAATCCTCCTTAATATTTGGACTCGTGTGCACATTCACTTCTTGTGCAAGTTCGATTTCACATTTAAAAATAGTTGATTATAGAATTAAAAGATATTAGTGCGTCCACTTTTTCCATCTAGATTCAGCATTGACCGCTTATATCTTGACAATGCAGAAGTGCAAGTGAATGTCGCCATTTAAGACGCCATCCGTAGACTTGGAAGGTGAACATTAAAAAGGTAAATTCCAAGCTATGGTTTTTTGTCGCTACCCTCATCATATTGCGTACTTGAAATTTATTTCAAAACCATACGTCCATCTTTATCTTCGGCCTTCGAAGTAAAAAGTAGGAGCTATTCAGATTCGATATCAATCGTTTACATAAGCAAAATTCTATTGTCACATCTAAACGGAAATCCTCTCACAAGACAATACCTCTCTTTACACAACGCTGCCAGCTTGCGTTTTGAAACGTTTTGATCGCCAAACCTTACTGGTGCAGAAACCGGAAATTATCTAAGGGGCACAGCCGTGCATGTTAGTGTGGACTGTGCGTTGAACGACAATTAAATGAATAAGATTCGTTCACGACTTGCAGATTGGGGAACAATGGCACAGCAAGGATTATAAAGTAGCTGGCGTTGACAATTGTACCAGATCGTTCCACCATTTTATGCGGCGATAAAACAGTGATTCTGTCTGTGCTACGCCCACTGTACAGAATGGCGATTATTTTAGTTCGACATTTGCTTTAATTCTTGAGGTGGAAAGGCGCACGAGAGGTTTGCAATATTAGCACAATAAAGAATGAGACAGATGAGCTGCGATATTTTTTTGAAACTCGTATTTTTAAACTGAACTGGAATCATTTTTCCTTGATGGCAATTTAAAGTTTTTAAGAAGTGATTCTTTAGTTTTTATCGATATATTGCAATGAGATGTTACAAGGTGGGTATGATGGATGTCCACGAACAGAATGGCGATTGTAGTTCGACATTTGCTTTAACTTTTGAGATGGAAAGACCCACAAAATAGCACAAGAGTAGATTGAGATGTTATAGTTTTTGAAAACCATATTTTTAAACTGGACTGGAATCATTTTTCCTTGTTGGCAATTTAAAGTTTTGAAGTGATTCTTTAGTTTTGACCGAGGTATTGCAACTATCTGTTCCTACAAGTTACAAGGTAGGTAATACCCCATGATATTGTATGTCTACAGTAAAGGAGACGACATCGACTCAGTCCTAAAACGAGCTATACAATTATCGTGGCAAAGCACTTGAGATCTCGAAATGCAAAATAAACTCCATTCTATTCAACCATCGATTACGGGATTTAAAAAAGTAAATTTAAAAAGAGATCATGTTGTTAAATTGACAAGGCTTCAAATCGACCACTCATATTTTACAGACATTTGTTAGGCGGAGAAGCTGCCCCATTATGTTCTATTTGTCACCAAATACAATCAGTGAGACATTTTGACATAATGCTCACATTTAACAATCATAGACTAATTCGATTTGGTGTTTCGCTTCTTAACAGACCTGTTGATGGATCCGCAACACAAAAACTTATTTTTATTCCTTTCTGTGATATTGGTTTTATAAATTATATATAACTTTTATTTGATATAATTTCAGTTTAATTTTGAAATCTTCTCATGTACTTAATCAACTCATCCTTAAAGATATGGATAGTAAAATACAGACGCTGTTTGGCGCAGTTTGACCAGAACTGGCCCATGCGCCATAAAAAACCAACCAACCAACTACAGTAGAGAATGGCGATTGTCGTAGTTCGACATTTGCTTTAACTTTTGAGACGAAAAGACGCACGAGAGGTTTGAAACAACACGATAAGGAAATAACGAGACATGAGATGTTATATTTTCTTGAAACTCGTATTTTAAAACTGGACTGGAAACATTCTTCCTTGTTGGCAATTTAAAGTTTCGAAGCAGTGATTCTTTAGTTTTGACCGAGGTAATGCAATGAGTTGTCACAACAAGTTATAAGGTGGGTAATAAAATACCCCATGATATTGTATACCCACTGTACAGGATGGCGATTGTCTTAGTTCGACATTTGATTTAATTGTTGAGATGGGAAGACGTACGAGAAGTTTGGAACATTAGCAAAACAAAGATTGCTATTATATTTTTTGAAAACCTTAAACCAGTCTGTTTGAAACTGGACTGTAACTATTTTTCCTTTTTGGTAATTTAATGTTTTCTTCTGGAGGGTACAGTTGACCAGTCACAAGATAAAAAAGATTTCCAATTTTGATACACATAATTTAAACAAGGAATTTTTCTCAAACTCGTCTTGTTACTTGTTTGTATCAAACAAAAATGGAAACAAACAAGTTTTACAATAAGCTCAAAGCTCCATCACAATAACTACACCGGTATGAAACTTACGAGGTCAGATTACGAAGAAAAGAACAATTAACAGGTTGGAATAGCAAAAAGACTATAAACGTGTGTTTCCTGATGATTTAAACTTATCAGAAAGAAATGTGAGAGCTATATCTTTGATGCACATATTGTCCTGTTATTGTTAAATTTTTCTTGTCCGGTTTCATTTCTTGGTGACTGAAACCTATCCCTGATTTCTCGCACGTGCATTGGTTGCGTTTTGTGATGAGAGGGCCATGTTTGGCCAAGCTGCGCCAAACAAAAGACAGAAGCCGCCAATGGACAAACACACACACTCAAGGAAAGTTTTACTGAAACCGAAGAGAGAAATACTCCCAGGGTAAATTACAGGAATCTGCACCGCCTGCAACTCTCAGCGCACACGAATGGGTAGGTAGGTATTTTAATTAACGTCACATTGGAGCAACACAACGGGCTATTGTTGATGGTCCGGGATCAATCCCAGAGGGAAAGAACCGAGGACAACACCACGTAGTTTTGAACCACGGCACACGAATGGGAACATTCGTGTATTGCTGAATTTGTGTATTGCTTGAACATCCATGTATTCAAGAATGCTAGATAGATTTTTGTCTTTTTTTACTTGTCCCCAAATACTCAGCGCCATTTCTACAAGAATTAATTTTGGAAAAGTTTTAAAGAATCTCAGCCTTTAGCTCTCTCGAAACAAAAAACTAACTGAAGAGCTAGCTACAAATCAAGCCAATCTCCCCAATTTCACCTCCATTTCCATTGATGAAATACGCGCTCAATTTCCATAAACATACTAAAAAAAGCTTCCATCCAGATGGAGTCGAACCAGCTACCTATGGATTTCAGCTTGTATTATACTACATGCTGGATTCAGAATGCTGGATAATATACTACACGGTGGATTCAGAATGCTGGATAATATACTACACGATGGATTCAGAATGCTGGATAATATACTACACGGTGGATTCAGAATACTGGATAGATTTTTATCTTTTTTATTTGTCCTGGCTGGACAGTACTGCATGCTGGATAGATTTTTACCTTTTTTTTATTTGACCTGGTTGGTAGAACTACATGCTGGATTCAGAAAATGGATAGATTTTTATCTTTATTTGTCCCCAAATACTCAGCACCATTTTTACAAGTGTTAATTTTGGAAAAGTTCTAAAGAATCTCATCCTTTAACCCTCTTAAAACAAAATGAAGAGCTACAAACCAAACCAACCTCCCCAATTCCAGCTCCATTTCCATTGAACCAATAAGCGCTCAATTTCCATGAACATACTAAAAAGGGTCTTCCGTCGAGCCGGAGTCGATTTTTTTTTAACTAAGGCACTGTAAATATGAATATACGGGTATTCAAACAATCAAATAATTGTTTAACAACGTTTACTCTCACAATATCAGTGCCAATTTTTTGCAACTGTTTCATAAATTTATAAAAAAGGCTTTGGTTCTACCCAAATATTAAAATCAAATTTGACTTCGTTAGTGCAGATCTGTTTTATATTCCCTTAATTTAATTCACATTGAAGAAATCCCTAGTTCTTTTTCTAAACGTACCAAAAAAAAAACATTCCGTCGAGCCGGAGACCTATGGATTTCGGCAAGCATCACACTACAGTCCACCGCTCTGCCAACTGAGCTATCGACGGCTGGTCCGATTTGCATCACAAATCCTACTTAACAGAGTTTGTGTGCATAAAAATAAGGTTACTTTATCTTATAGTCATATTTCTTCAGTAGTTCTCTACGAAACACACGAGCGATTGAATAATGGATCAGGTTTAATCAGTCAGACTGATAGTTGGAGAAGCTTTTCCCTCAATAACTATATCATTCTTTACTTCAAATAGCAAATTCTTAGACAAAATCTCCAAGTGCAAATTGGGTTTTGTAAGTCCAGGGGCTTTATTATTATTTCTTTTTAGTCTTGAACCAACACAAAACTTATTTTACATGTTCCTATCCAAAGATGCAGTTGGAATGAACGAACTGATTAGCATACTTTTATACATGATTTAAAGGCATGTGTTATTTAGAGGGATAGAATATTTTTAGAATTGGAATTTTTTAGTCTACGACAGGGATTTTCAACCGGTATACTGCAAGATTGGCTCTGTTGAATTCGGATGGTGAAAACTGTTTAAATTGGGCATGATTTATTTCATTTCACCAGTTTAGTTTTGAACTTTTCACAAGTGTCCGAAACTAATTTCACGTAATACCCGTATAAATAATTTTGAATATTTTTTATAGCAAAATATCAAAAATAAATTGTATCAAAATGATTTTTTGAAAGCCACTTTGAAAGAGAAAGGGGTTAGGTAATAAATAAAATTGTTTTGTAAATCAAGCAAAATTATACTTATTTTAGTTTATCAGCGGCAAAAAGGAAAAAAAATGGTATGACGCAGTATTTCTGTAATTAGTTTATAATGCCATGAGTTGAAAAATAATTAGGATAAAATACGCTAATTAGTATAAGAATTTTGTTCATAAATTATTTTAAATAATGTTACATTTTTTTTGCAATTTTTTACTGACTATGAAAAAACAAACGGAAGACTGAGATCAATCAAGATCTGATCAATTTTATTAATGACGAGATATCTCAAGGTATTGAAGATTTTTTTATGATGATATCAAGATCTGGCCAGTTTTCTCCTAAT
This sequence comes from Meta bourneti, assembly GCA_933210815.1. NCBI lineage: Eukaryota > Metazoa > Arthropoda > Arachnida > Araneae > Tetragnathidae > Meta > Meta bourneti. The sequence continues at coordinate 57,181,266 of OW119931.1, read as the reverse complement.
GTCTTGATATCTCGTCCACCAAGATCTGGTCAGTTTTCTTTTTTATGACGAGATATCTCGTCCATCAAGATCTGGTCAGTTTTGCCCTATTGACGAGATACCTCCTCGAGATAACCAACAGGAGTGTTATGGGATCTCAAGGTCAAAACTCAGAAACGCGCTCTTTGTCTTATTTTGTGCCTTCCAGACGTTTGTGACAAGATAATTTTGCCATCCTCTCTTTTCAGAAGTCATACGATTGCAATTTGAAAGGAATGATTGACATTTAAGCATTGCATTCTAAACATGTAATACAGAGCATTTACTTCACACGCCTACCACTGGAAAATATCTCTGTTGACATGGACAATTCTGTGCTTAAAATTATAAAACATTTTCCGAAATTTAAATGTTTTTGAAATGCCTCCCCTTCGACATTTACATTCAAGACCAACGCTCCCCCCTCCCTGTCGAACCCCCTTTATTAAACTCACAAAAATATCTGTCCGTCGAGAAGGAGTCGAACCAGCGACCTATGGATTTCGGCAAGCACCACACTATAGTCCACCGCTCTGCCAACAGAGCTATCGACGGTTGTTCGAAAGCCGATCGAAAATCCTACTTACCTAAGCGTAAGTTAATAAATTAGGTTACCTTTCAGAAAGTCACGTTCTTCTAATGACTAGATATCTCGTCCATCAAGATCTGGTCAGTTTTGCTATTGACGAGATGCCTCCTTGAGATAAACAACAGGAGTGTTATGGGATCTCAAGGTCAAAACTCAGAAACGCGCTCTTTGTCTTATTTTGTGCCTTCCAGACGTTTGTGAAAAGATAATTTTGCCGTCCTCTCTTTTCACAGAAGTCATACAATTGCAATGTGAAAGGAATGATTGACATTTAAGCATTGCATTCTAAACATATAATACAGAGCATTAACTTAACACGCATATCACTGGAAAATACCTCGGTTAACATGGACAATTCTGTGCTTAAAATTATAAAACATTTTCCAAAACGCAAATGTTTTTGAAATGCCTCCGCCTCAGACATTTACATTCAAGACCACCGCTTCTGCCGAACTCCTCACGAAAAATAACTGTCCGTCGAGCCTGAGTCGAACCAGCGACCTATGGATTTCGGCAAGCATCATACTACAGTCCACCGCTCTGCCAACTGAGCTATCGACGGTTGCTTGAAAGCTGATCGCAAATCTTACCTAACTGAGCGTGTGTGAATAAAATAGGTTACCTTTTACGAAAGTCGCGTTCTGTTCTCGAAATGATCAATTCACACTCGAGCATTTGAAGGATGAATCTGATTTGATCAGCCTGTCTATCAACCCGAGACAGGCAGACATATGAGGAGAATTTTCTTCAAATATGTCTCCCCTATCACTTCAAACTAGAATTTTCAATGTGAATATATAGAACTTTAAAAAGTTAGAGCAAATATCAGTTATGTGGCCACGAAAAAAGTTATCGCTAGCACCCAGAGAAAGTGTCATTTTTATCATTATAACATATCTGCAAATTAAATATTATGAATTCTCAGAATAATTTTTAAATATTTTTTAATAAAATGACAATTATCTAACCTTCCCGGTGGTTATCTAGAAGTATCGCGTCTTTATCAAAACTAACCAAATCTTGATGGACCAGCTATCTCGTCCAAAGAAAGAAAACTGACCGGATATTGATCTCATCAAAAAAAAATTGGTAATATCCTGATGGCGAGATATCTCGTCATTAGCAAAAATGGCCAGATCTTGGTGGACGAGATATCTCGAAGAAAAGACTTGGAAGGTTAATAAAATAAGTTTATTAAACCAATTATTCATTACCAAACACAGAAAGTTCTATGATGATTAATTTGTTTTTCTTCACTGGACAAAAGCTAGCTCTAATATATTCACATATCGAAATAAAGCGTCAATGCTGTAAAAGTAGCAGAAAACAAAAAGTGAATTCTGAGGAATAAAATTTGAATATTTACACAATGCTACATCCCGTAATGATTTGGCGAAAATTTTATTAAGATTGTTTAAGCCGGTATTCTGTAATACTTTCATACTGAATAGCACGATATAATGCAAATTTAGCAATGCAGAAAAATTTCCCTCTATTGAAACATTAAATTAGGTTTTTAAATCAGTGTCCTTCGTTTTCAGTAATTTCGGACCTACGTTATTTTATGTTCCTATTGAAATAAAGATATTTGATAGGGTACATTTGAATATTTTTATAATTTATTGACTATTGTTTGACTAATCGTAAACTATAATAGTAATAATTCAACTCATCCGCTTACTCTAATTGTTCTCGTTAGCAGTAGATTACAATTCGGCAACAATATTTGTACAAGGTTTACGTATCGATTGAGTCTCTTCCATTTGGATGCTTGGATGGATGTCTGAGAAATATTTTAATTTAAAAGACCATATAGGCTTTATTCAAAAGTCAGGACTTGGTAAATTGAACTGGAATCTGACAGTAAACTCTGTCCCATATAATGGGCCATTCCTGAGGTAATAGATGCCCACGCACAAACATCATTAAACCGCCTCCTCAAAAACATTTTATTTACGCGAAGAACGCCCTCCATCAAGCAGAAAAAAATTTAGAGATTGCCCAGTCTTTCTCTCAGTATCCTTAATACCGTAATGTTAAAATGAGCATTTTGACTTTTATGATTTTTTCGACTGTTTTCAGGCTATTGGAGTATTCATATGTATATTTCCAACGCTTCCCCCTCTGTCGAACCCCCTTTAATAAACTCACAAAAATAACTGTCCGTCGAGACGGAGTCGAACCAGCGACCTATGGATTTCGGCAAGCATCACACTACAGTCCACCGCTCTGCCAACTGAGCTATCGACGGTTGTTCGAAAGCCGATCCCAAATCCTACTTACCTAAGCGTAAGTTAATAAATTAGGTTACCTTTAAGAAAGTCACGTTCTTCTAATGACTAGATATCGCGTCCATCAAGATCTGGTTAGTTTTGCTATTGACGAGATACCTCCTCGAGATAAACAACAGGAGTGTTATGGGATCTCAAGGTCAAAACTCAGAAACGCGCTCTTTGTCTTATTTCGTGCCTTCCAGACGTTTGTGACAAGATAATTTTGCCATCCTCTCTTTTCAGAAGTTATACGATTGCAATTTGAAAGGAATGATTGACATTTAAGCATTGCATTCTAAACATGTAATACCGAGCATTTACTTCACACGCATACCACTGGAAAATATCTCGGTTGACATGGACAATTCTGTGCTTAAAATTATAAAACATTTTCCGAAATTTAAATGTTTTTGAAATGCCTCCCCTTCGACATTTACATTCAAGACCAACGCTCCCCCCCGTCGAACCCCCTTTATTAAACTCACAAAAATATCTGTCCGTCGAGAAGGAGTCGAACCAGCGACCTATGGATTTCGGCAAGCATCACACTACAGTCCACCGCTCTGCCAACAGAGCTATCGACGGTTGTTCGAAAGCCGATCGCAAATCCTACTTACCTAAGCGTAAGTTAATAAATTAGGTTACCTTTCAGAAAGTCACGTTCTTCTAATGACTAGATATCTCGTCCATCAAGATCTGGTCATTTTTGCTATTGACGACATACCTCCTCGAGATAAACAACAGGAGTGTTATGGGTTCTCAAGGTCAAAACTCAGAAACGCGCTCTTTGTCTTATTTTGTGCCTTCCAGACGCTTGTGACAAGATAATTTTGCCATCCTCTCTTTTCAGAAGTCATACGATTGCAATTTGAAAGGAATGATTGACATTTAAGCATTGCATTCTAAACATGTAATACAGAGCATTTACTTCACAAGCATACCACTGGAAAATATCTCGGTTGACATGGACAATTCTGTGCTTAAAATTATAAAACATTTTCCGAAATTTAAATGTTTTGAAATGCCTCCCCTTCGACATTTACATTCAAGACCAACGCTCCCCCCTCCCTGTCGAACCCCCTTTATTAAACTCACAAAAATAACTGTCCGTCGAGAAGGAGTCGAACCAGCGACCTATGGATTTCGGCAAGCATCACACTATAGTCCACCGCTCTGCCAACTGAGCTATCGACGGTTGTTCGAAAGCCGATCGAAAATCCTACTTACCTAAGCGTAAGTTAATAAATTAGGTTACCTTTCAGAAAGTCACGTTCTTCTAATGACTAGATATCTCGTCCATCAAGATCTGGTCAGTTTTGCTATTGACGAGATGCCTCCTTGAGATAAACAACAGGAGTGTTATGGGATCTCAAGGTCAAAACTCAGAAACGCGCTCTTTGTCTTATTTTGGGCCTTCCAGACGTTTGTGACAAGATAATTTTGCCATCCTCTCTTTTCAGAAGTCATACGATTGCAATTTGAAAGGAATGATTGACATTTAAGCATTGCATTCTAAACATGTAATACCGAGCATTTACTTCACACGCATACCACTGGAAAATATCTCGGTTGACATGGACAATTCTGTGCTTAAAATTATAAAACATTTTCCGAAACTTAAATTCTTTTTAAATGCCTCCCCTTCGACATATACATTCAAGACCAATGCTTCCTCCCCGTCGAACCCCCTTTATTAAACTCACAAAAATAACTGTCCGTCGAGCCGGAGTCGAACCAGCGACCTATGGATTTCGGCAAGCATCACACTACAGTCCACCGCTCTGCCAACTGAGCTATCGACGGTTTTTCGAAAGCCGATCGCAAATCATACTTACCTAAGCGTAAGTTAATAAATTAGGTTACCTTTCAGAAAGTCACGTTCTTCTAATGACTAGATATCTCGTCCATCAAGATCTGGTCATTTTTGCTATTGACGATATACCTCCTGGAGATAAACAACAGGAGTGTTATGGGTTCTCAAGGTCAAAACTCAGAAACGCGCTCTTTGTCTTATTTTGTGCCTTCCAGACGTTTGTGACAAGATAATTTTGCCATCCTCTCTTTTCAGAAGTCATACGATTGCAATTTGAAAGGAATGATTGACATTTAAGCATTGCATTCTAAACATGTAATACAGAGCATTTACTTCACAAGCATACCACTGGAAAATATCTCGGTTGACATGGACAATTCTGTGCTTAAAATTATAAAACATTTTCCGAAATTTATATGTTTTGAAATGCCTCCCCTTCGACATTTACATTCAAGACCAACGCTCCCCCCTCCTTGTCGAACCCCCTTTATTAAACTCACAAAAATAACTGTCCGTCGAGAAGGAGTCGAACCAGCGACCTATGGATTTCGGCAAGCATCACACTACAGTCCACGCTCTGCCAACTGAGCTATCGACGGTTGTTCGAAAGCCGATTGAAAATCCTACTTACCTAAGCGTAAGTTAATAAATTAGGTTACCTTTCAGAAAGTCACGTTCTTCTAATGACTAGATATCTCGTCCATCAAGATCTGGTCAGTTTTGCTATTGACGAGATGCCTCCTTGAGATAAACAACAGGAGTGTTATGGGATCTCAAGGTCAAAACTCAGAAACGCGCTCTTTGTCTTATTTTGTGCCTTCCAGACGTTTGTGACAAGATAATTTTGCCATCCTCTCTTTTCAGAAGTCATACGATTGCAATTTGAAAGGAATGATTGACATTTAAGCATTGCATTCTAAACATGTAATACAGAGCATTTACTTCACACGCCTACCACTGGAAAATATCTCTGTTGACATGGACAATTCTGTGCTTAAAATTATAAAACATTTTCCGAAACTTAAATTCTTTTTAAATGCCTCCCCTTCGACATATACATTCAAGACCAATGCTTCCTCCCCGTCGAACCCCCTTTATTAAACTCACAAAAATAACTGTCCGTCGAGCCGGAGTCGAACCAGCGACCTATGGATTTCGGCAAGCATCACACTACAGTCCACCGCTCTGCCAACTGAGCTATCGACGGTTGTTCGAAAGCCGATCGCAAATCATACTTACCTAAGCGTAAGTTAATAAATTAGGTTACCTTTCAGAAAGTCACGTTCTTCTAATGACTAGATATCTCGTCCATCAAGATTTGGTCATTTTTGCTATTGACGATATACCTCCTCGAGATAAACAACAGAAGTGTTATGGGTTCTCAAGGTCAAAACTCAGAAACGCGCTCTTTGTCTTATTTTGTGCCTTCCAGACGTTTGTGACAAGATAATTTTGCCATCCTCTCTTTTCAGAAGTCATACGATTGCAATTTGAAAGGAATGATTGACATTTAAGCATTGCATTCTAAACATGTAATACCGAGCATTTATTTCACACGCATACCACTGGAAAATATCTCGGTTGACATGGACAATTCTGTGCTTAAAATTATAAAACATTTTCCGAAATTTAAATGTTTTTTAAATGCCTCCCCTTCGATATTTACATTCAAGACCAATGCTTCCTCCCCGTCGAACCCCCTTTATTAAACTCACAAAAATAACTGTCCGTCGAGCCGGAGTCGAACCAGCGACCTATGGATTTCGGCAAGCATCACACTACAGTCCACCGCTCTGCCAACTGAGCTATCGACGGTTGTTCGAAAGCCGATCGCAAATCCTACTTACCTAAGCGTAAGTTAATAAATTAGGTTACCTTTCAGAAAGCCACGTTCTTCTAATGACTAGATATCTCGTCCATCAAGATTTGGTCCGTTTTGCTATTGACGAGATACCTCCTTGAGATAAACAACAGGAGTGTTAAGGGATCTCAAGGTCAAAACTGAGAAACGCGCTCTTTGTCTTATTTCGTGCCTTCCAGACGTTTGTGACAAGATAATTTTGCCATCCTCTCTTTTCAGAAGTCATACGATTGCAATTTGAAAGGAATGATTGACATTTAAGCATTGCATTCTAAACATGTAATACAGAGCATTTACTTCACACGCATACCACTGGAAAATATCTCGGTTGACATGGACAATTCTGTGCTTAAAATTATAAAACATTTTCCGAAATTTAAATGTTTTTTAAATGCCTCCCCTTCGACATTTACATTCAAGACCAACGCTCCCCACCCCGTCGAACCCCCTTTATTAAACTCACAAAAATAACTGTCCGTCGAGCCGGAGTCGAACCAGCGACCTATGGATTTCGGCAAGCATCACACTACAGTCCACCGCTCTGCCAACTGAGCTATCGACGGTTGTTCGAAAGCCGATCGAAAATCCTACTTACCTAAGCGTAAGTTAACAAATTAGGTTACCTTTCAGAAAGTCACGTTCTTCTAATGAATAGATATCTCGTCCATCAAGATCTGGTCAGTTTTGCTATTGACGAGATACCTCCTTGAGATAAACAACAGGAGTGTTATGGGATCTCAAGGTCAAAACTCAGAAACGCGCTCTTTGTCTTATTTTGTGCCTTCCAGACGTTTGTGACAAGATAATTTTGCCATCCTCTCTTTTCAGAAGTCATACGATTGCAATTTGAAAGGAATGATTGACATTTAAGCATTGCATTCTAAACATGTAATACCGAGCATTTACTTCACACGCATACCACTGGAAAATATCTCGGTTGACATGGACAATTCTGTGCTTAAAATTATAAAACATTTTCCGAAATTTAAATGTTTTTTAAATGCCTCCCCTTCGACATTTACATTCAAGACCAATGCTTCCTCCCCGTCGAACCCCCTTTATTAAACTCACAAAAATAACTGTCCGTCGAGCCGGAGTCGAACCAGCGACCTATGGATTTCGGCAAGCATCACACTACAGTCCACCGCTCTGCCAACTGAGCTATCGACGGTTGTTCGAAAGCCGATCGAAAATCCTACTTACCTAAGCGTAAGTTAATAAATTAGGTTACCTTTCAGAAAGTCACGTTCTTCTAATGACTAGATATCTCGTCCATCAAGATCTGGTCATTTTTGCTATTGACGATATACCTCCTCGAGATAAACAACAGGAGTGTTATGGGTTCTCAAGGTCAAAACTCAGAAACGCGCTCTTTGTCTTATTTTGTGCCTTCCAGACGTTTGTGACAAGATAATTTTGCCATCCTCTCTTTTCAGAAGTCATACGATTGCAATTTGAAAGGAATGATTGACATTTAAGCATTGCATTCTAAACATGTAATACAGAGCATTTACTTCACAAGCATACCACTGGAAAATATCTCGGTTGACATGGACAATTCTGTGCTTAAAATTATAAAACATTTTCCGAAACTTAAATTCTTTTTAAATGCCTCCCCTTCGACATATACATTCAAGACCAATGCTTCCTCCCCGTCGAACCCCCTTTATTAAACTCACAAAAATAACTGTCCGTCGAGCCGGAGTCGAACCAGCGACCTATGGATTTCGGCAAGCATCACACTACAGTCCACCGCTCTGCCAACTGAGCTATCGACGGTTGTTCGTAAGCCGATCGAAAATCCTACTTACCTAAGCGTAAATTAACAAATTAGGTTACCTTTCAGAAAGTCACGTTCTTCTAATGAATAGATATCTCGTCCATCAAGATCTGGTCAGTTTTGCTATTGACGAGATGCCTCCTTGAGATAAACAACAGGAGTGTTATGGGATCTCAAGGTCAAAACTCAGAAACGCGCTCTTTGTCTTATTTTGTGCCTTCCAGACGTTTGTGACAAGATAATTTTGCCATCCTCTCTTTTCAGAAGTCATACGATTGCAATTTGAAAGGAATGATTGACATTTAAGCATTGCATTCTAAACATGTAATACAGAGCATTTACTTCACAAGCATACCACTGGAAAATATCTCGGTTGTCATGGACAATTCTGTGCTTAAAATTATAAAACATTTTCCGAAATTTAAATGTTTTGAAATGCCTCCCCTTCGACATTTACATTCAAGACCAACGCTCCCCCCTCCCTGTCGAACCCCCTTTATTAAACTCACAAAAATAACTGTCCGTCGAGATGGAGTCGAACCAGCGACCTATGGATTTCGGCAAGCATCACACTATAGTCCACGCTCTGCCAACTGAGCTATCGACGGTTGTTCGAAAGCCGATTGAAAATCCTACTTACCTAAGCGTAAGTTAATAAATTAGGTTACCTTTCAGAAAGTCACGTTCTTCTAATGACTAGATATCTCGTCCATCAAGATCTGGTCAGTTTTGCTATTGACGAGATACATCCTTGAGATAAACAACAGGAGTGTTATGGGATCTCAAGGTCAAAACTCAGAAACGCGCTCTTTGTCTTATTTTGTGCCTTCCAGACGTTTGTGACAAGATAATTTTGCCATCCTCTCTTTTCAGGAGTCATACGATTGCAATTTGAAAGGAATGATTGACATTTAAGCATTGCATTCTAAACATGTAATACAGAGCATTTACTTCACACGCCTACCACTGGAAAATATCTCTGTTGACATGGACAATTCTGTGCTTAAAATTATAAAACATTTTCCGAAACTTAAATTCTTTTTAAATGCCTCCCCTTCGACATATACATTCAAGACCAATGCTTCCTCCCCGTCGAACCCCCTTTATTAAACTCACAAAAATAACTGTCCGTCGAGCCGGAGTCGAACCAGCGACCTATGGATTTCGGCAAGCATCACACTACAGTCCACCGCTCTGCCAACTGAGCTATCGACGGTTGTTCGAAAGCCGATCGCAAATCATACTTACCTAAGCGTAAGTTAATAAATTAGGTTACCTTTCAGAAAGTCACGTTCTTCTAATGACTAGATATCTCGTCCATCAAGATCTGGTCATTTTTGCTATTGACGATATACCTCCTCGAGATAAACAACAGAAGTGTTATGGGTTCTCAAGGTCAAAACTCAGAAACGCGCTCTTTGTCTTATTTTGTGCCTTCCAGACGTTTGTGACAAGATAATTTTGCCATCCTCTCTTTTCAGAAGTCATACGATTGCAATTTGAAAGGAATGATTGACATTTAAGCATTGCATTCTAAACATGTAATACAGAGCATTTACTTCACACGCATACCACTGGAAAATATCTCGGTTGACATGGACAATTCTGTGCTTAAAATTATAAAACATTTTCCGAAACTTAAATTCTTTTTAAATGCCTCCCCTTCGACATTTACATTCAAGACCAACGCTCCCCCCCCGTCGAACCCCCTTTATTAAACTCACAAAAATAACTGTCCGTCGAGCCGGAGTCGAACCAGCGACCTATGGATTTCGGCAAGCATCACACTACAGTCCACCGCTCTGCCAACTGAGCTATCGACGGTTGTTCGAAAGCCGATCGCAAATCCTACTTACCTAAGCGTAAGTTAACAAATTAGGTTACCTTTCAGAAAGTCACGTTCTTCTAATGAATAGATATCTCGTCCATCAAGATCTGGTCAGTTTTGCTATTGACGAGATACCTCCTTGAGATAAACAACAGGAGTGTTATGGGATCTCAAGGTCAAAACTCAGAAACGCGCTCTTTGTCTTATTTTGTGCCTTCCAGACGTTTGTGACAAGATAATTTTGCCATCCTCTCTTTTCAGAAGTCATACGATTGCAATTTGAAAGGAATGATTGACATTTAAGCATTGCATTCTAAACATGTAATACCGAGCATTTACTTCACACGCATACCACTGGAAAATATCTCGGTTGTCATGGACAATTCTGTGCTTAAAATTATAAAACATTTTCCGAAATTTAAATGTTTTTTAAATGCCTCCCCTTCGACATTTACATTCAAGGCCAACGCTCCCCCCCCCGTCGAACCCCCTTTATTAATCTCACAAAAAAAACTGTCCGTCGAGCCGGAGTCGAACCAGCGACCTATGGATTTCGGCAAGCATCACACTACAGTCCACCGCTCTGCCAACTGAGCTATCGACGGTTGTTCGAAAGCCGATCGCAAATCCTACTTACCTAAGCGTAAGTTAAGGTATCCGACTACCTTTAAAACGCGATTTTCGGCGGAAATTGCGATTTTCCAAATTTGATATAATATGAAAGCCCGATTTCTTATCTTTCCAAATCTGTTTAAATTTTGTTCCTACCATGCATAGAACGTAAGATACAGGTCTTTTAATACTACATAGTCGACACTTTTTAAAACCGGAAGTGCCTTTCTGCAAACAGGAAGTGAACGTAAAAGTTTGTTTACATTCTTATTTTAACAAATTAAAGCGTTAAAATTTGCTCTGAAGTGTGGATTTTTTTTTATTAATTAAAAAAAATTAATTAAAAAACTACTTTTTACACAAAAATACATCTGGCAATCATGTTTAACTTCACAATCTGGCATCAAACTTGAGTTTCAGTTTGTACACAATTTGAACTCGTGATTTTCGATCGTGCGTTCAAAAAGTTCTACAACTTGATAATTCTTCTTGCATAAAGTGATTTTTCTTTACAAAATGGGAAAGAGTATTGCCAGGAAGAAGAAACACCACTTCAAAGGTAATCAACACTCTAAAACACTGAAGACTAACAGTCTTGAAGATCCAGTGTGCACAGCCAGTGCTTCAAAACTGCAAGCATCTAGCTCTTCCAAATTCGAAGTTTTGAATGAGGAACTGTGTGGTAATCGGATTTTCGACCTGGAAACTTTAATAAATATATTTTTGGTGCTTCCATGTCCCAAATGCTTTGCTTCTGGTTTGCATTTAGTTGAAGACTCCAGGTATGGATTGTGCTCACACTTCTCTTTGAAATGTCACAATTGTGATTTTGTAAAAGGCTTTGCCTCCTCCAAAAAGAACAAAAATGTACCTGAAGTGAACTCTAGAATAGTTTATGGGATGAGGCAGATTGGAAAGGGATTTTCTTCAGCGTATAAACTGTGCACCACGCTGAATTTGCCACCAATTTCTAAAGCTGCGTATAACATCCATGAAGAGAAACTCTTGAAAGTTGTGTCCGAGGTTGCTGAATCTTCAATGTTAAAAGCAGCTGATGAAGTTGGTTCAAAGGGAGAAGACAGTGAATGCGGCGTGTCTGTAGATGGAACGTGGCAGCGTAGAGGGTACACTTCTTTGAATGGTTGTGTTGCTGCCATTTCAATTGACACGGGAAAGGTTCTCGATTTAGAAGTCATGTCCTCATACTGCAGAATTTGCAAAATATTACAGAAACTGAAGAGAAACCCGTCATTTGAATCACAGGAAGCTGACCATATATGCCAGTGCAATTTTAAAGGGTCATCAGCAAAGATGGAAACTGTTGGTGTCGACAGAATTTTCAAGAGGTCAGTGAGCATCGGAAGCTGAAGTACACGAAATACTACGGTGATGGGGATTCTAAAGGCTATTTGTGCGTCCAAAACACATATGGCGAAAAAAGTGTTTCAAAACTGGAATGCATTGGGCACATTCAAAAACGGGTGGGTACACGTCTGCGAAAATTGAAAAGCAAAACCAAAGGTCTGTCTGGTAAAGGCAAGTTATCAGATGTCTTTATCGACAGACTACAAAATTATTATGGCATTGCGATTCGCTCTAACGTGGGCAACTTACAAATGATGCAGCAAAATGTAATTGCAGCTTTGTTTCATTGTGCTTCATCACCAAAGAAACCGATGCATGGCCAGTGCCCTATTGGTGTAGACAGTTGGTGCTATTACCAGCGAGCTGTAAGCGAAGGGAAAGAACCAGAAAAGCTCAAGCATTCTGGTTTGCCCAACAATATTTTAAATGTAGTCAAACCAGTGTATTTAGAGCTTTGCACCAGAGAACTTTTGAATAAGTGTCTGCATGGCAAAACTCAAAATGCCAATGAAAGTTTCAATGGTGTTATTTGGCAGAGAGTTCCGAAGGAGGTTTTCGTCAGCCTAAAAACTATAAAATTAGGGGCTTATGATGCAGTAATACAATATAATGATGGATTTGAGGGTTGCACCAGTGTTTTAAGCAAGATGAACATTGAAAATCTTGGTTACTTCACATTAAAAGGTTACCAAAGTTTGGATCGCATTAGAATCAGTGATTCCAAGCGCCATACCGCCAACACCCGTTTCAAAGAAGCGCAGGAAGGTTTTGAGGGCAATTAGGAAAAAAAAAGTAGTTGATTTAACTTCTATAGAAGGTGATCTTTATAAATCAGGATCATTTTAGAGCTACATTTTCCATTTAAAGGTAAGATTCATTATTGAATTTTGTTTTTAGCTTTTTCTTGAAATTGACATTTTAGAATTTTGCTTTTACGCAAAACATGAAAACTCAAAAAGTTATGCTTCAAATGTTATGAAATTTGGTAGGAATACTTTCAAAGAGTTTATAAAGGGAATGTACCACTTCTGTAATTGTGCATTAATTAGTTTTTTTATTTTTAATTATAAAAGTTATGCGTTGCTATAATTTATGGAAGATTTTCTTCTTGGTTGTACTTGAACCTCTCCAGTTTTTAAAAGAACTGGTTTACAATGATGTGAGAGGTACATTCCCTAAAGGAGGTTTCAATCTTCAAAATAAAATTTACAAAATAAGAATATCTTAATTTAAATTTAAGTTATCATGTTTTGCGGTGGTGCTAGTTTTTGTCTATTTTTCACCCCTTTTTGGGGTTTAAATTTTAAAAAAATTATTAATTATTTTTTTTATATGTTATTCTCTAAGTTTTTAACCATATTCTATAATATAATGCACAAAAAAAGTCAAATTTCAAATTATTTCAAAAAATCCTTTCCGAAGGTAGTCGGACACCTTAACAAATTAGGTTACCTTTCAGAAAGTCACGTTCTTCTAATGAATAGATATCTCGTCCATCAAGATCTGGTCAGTTTTGCTATTGACGAGATACCTACTCGAGATAAACAACAGGAGTGTTAAGGGATCTCAAGGTCAAAACTCAGAAACGCGCTCTTTGTCTTATTTCGTGCCTTCCAGACGTTTGTGACAAGATAATTTTGCCATCCTCTCTTTTCAGAAGTGATACGATTGCAATTTGAAAGGAATGATTGACATTTAAGCATTGCATTCTAAACATTTAAAACAGAGCATTTACTTCACACGCATACCACTGGAAAATATCTCGGTTGTCATGGACAATTCTGTGCTTAAAATTATAAAACATTTTCCGAAATTTAAATGTTTTTTAAATGCCTCCCCTTCGACATTTACATTCAAGACCAACGCTCCCCCCCCCGTCGAACCCCCTTTATTAAACTCACAAAAAAAACTGTCCGTCGAGCCGGAGTCGAACCAGCGACCTATGGATTTCGGCAAGCATCACACTACAGTCCACCGCTCTGCCAACTGAGCTATCGACGGTTGTTCGAAAGACGATCGCAAATCCTACTTACCTAAGCGTAAGTTAATAAATTAGGTTACCTTTCAGAAAGTCACGTTCTTCTAATGACTAGATATCTCGTCCATCAAGATCTGGTCAGTTTTGCTATTGACGAGATGCCTCCTTGAGATAAACAACAGGAGTGTTATGGGATCTCAAGGTCAAAACTCAGAAACGCGCTCTTTGTCTTATTTTGTGCCTTTCAGACGTTTGTGACAAGATAATTTTGCCATCCTCTCTTTTCAGAAGTCATACGATTGCAATTTGAAAGGAATGATTGACATTTAAGCATTGCATTCTAAACATGTAAAACAGAGCATTTACTTCACACGCATACCACTGGAAAATATCTCGGTTGTCATGGACAATTCTGTGCTTAAAATTATAAAACATTTTCCGAAATTTAAATGTTTTTTAAATGCCTCCCCTTCGACATTTACATTCAAGACCAACGCTCCCCCCCCCCGTCGAACCCCCTTTATTAAACTCACAAAAATAACTGTCCGTCGAGCCGGAGTTGAACAAGCGACCTATGGATTTCGGCAAGCATCACACTACAGTCCACCGCTCTGCCAACTGAGCTATCGACGGTTGTTCGAAAGCCGATCGCAAATCCTACTTACCTAAGCGTAAGTTAATAAATTAGGTTACCTTTCAGAAAGTCACGTTCTTCTAATGACTAGATATCTCGTCCATCAAGATTTGGTCCGTTTTGCTATTGACGAGATACCTCCTTGAGATAAACAACAGGAGTGTTATGGGATCTCAAGGTCAAAACTCAGAAACGCGCTCTTTGTCTTATTTCGTGCCTTCCAGACGTTTGTGACAAGATAATTTTGCCATCCTCTCTTTTCAGAAGTCATACGATTGCAATTTGAAAGGAATGATTGACATTTAAGCATTGCATTCTAAACATGTAATACAGAGCATTTACTTCACACGCATACCACTGGAAAATATCTCGGTTGACATGGACAATTCTGTGCTTAAAATTATAAAACATTTTCCGAAATTTAAATGCCTCCCCTTCGACATTTACATTCAAGACCAACGCTCCCCCCCCGTCGAACCCCCTTTATTAAACTCACAAAAATAACTGTCCGTCGAGCCGGAGTCGAACCAGCGACCTATGGATTTCGGCAAGCATCACACTACAGTCCACCGCTCTGCGAACTGAGCTATCGACGGTTGTTCGAAAGCCGATCGAAAATCCTACTTACCTAAGCGTAAGTTAACAAATTAGGTTACCTTTCAGAAAGTCACGTTCTTCTAATGAATAGATATCTCGTCCATCAAGATCTGGTCAGTTTTGCTATTGACGAGATACCTCCTTGAGATAAACAACAGGAGTGTTATGGGATCTCAAGGTCAAAACTCAGAAACGCGCTCTTTGTCTTATTTTGTGCCTTCCAGACGTTTGTGACAAGATAATTTTGCCATCCTCTCTTTTCAGAAGTCATACGATTGCAATTTGAAAGGAATGATTGACATTTAAGCATTGCATTCTAAACATGTAATACCGAGCATTTACTTCACACGCATACCACTGGAAAATATCTCGGTTGACATGGACAATTCTGTGCTTAAAATTATAAAACATTTTCCGAAATTTAAATGTTTTTGAAATGCCTCCCTTCGACATTTACATTCAAGTCCAACGCTCCCCCCTCCCTGTCGAACCCCTTTTATTAAACTCACAAAAATAACTGTCCGTCGAGAAGGAGTCGAACCAGCGACCTATGGATTTCGGCAAGCACCACACTATAGTCCACCGCTCTGCCAACAGAGCTATCGACGGTTGTTCGAAAGCCGATCGAAAATCCTACTTACCTAAGCGTAAGTTAATAAATTAGGTTACCTTTCAGAAAGTCACGTTCTTCTAATGACTAGATATCTCGTCCATCAAGATCTGGTCAGTTTTGCTATTGACGAGATACCTCCTTGAGATAAACAACAGAAGTGTTATGGGATCTCAAGGTCAAAACTCAGAAACGCGCTCTTTGTCTTATTTTGTGCCTTCCAGACGTTTGTGACAAGATAATTTTGCCATCCTCTCTTTTCAGAAGTCATACGATTGCAATTTGAAAGGAATGATTGACATTTAAGCATTGCATTCTAAACATGTAATACCGAGCATTTACTTCACACTCATACCACTGGAAAATATCTCGGTTAACATGGACAATTCTGTGCTTAAAATTATAAAACATTTTCCGAAATTTAAATGTTTTATAAATGCCTCCCCTTCGACATTTACATTCAAGACCAATGCTTCCTCCCCGTCGAACCCCCTTTATTAAACTCACAAAATAAACTGTCCGTCGAGCCGGAGTCGAACCAGCGACCTAAGGATTTCGGCAAGCATCACACTACAGTCCACCGCTCTGCCAACTGTGCTATCGACGGTTGTTCGAAAGCCGATCGAAAATCCTACTTACCTAAGCGTAAGTTAATAAATTAGGTTACCTTTCAGAAAGTCACGTTCTTCTAATGACTAGATATCTCGTCCATCAAGATTTGGTCCGTTTTGCTATTGACGAGATACCTCCTTGAGATAAACAACAGGAGTGTTATGGGATCTCAAGGTCAAAACTCAGAAACGCGCTCTTTGTCTTATTTTGTGCCTTCCAGACGTTTGTGACAAGATAATTTTGCCATCCTCTCTTTTCAGAAGTCATACGATTGCAATTTGAAAGGAATGATTGACATTTAAGCATTGCATTCTAAACATGTAATACCGAGCATTTACTTCACACGCAAACCACTGGAAAATATCTCGGTTGACATGGACAATTCTGTGCTTAAAATTATAAAACATTTTCCGAAATTTAAATGTTTTTTAAATGCCTCCCCTTCGACATTTACATTCAAGACCAACGCTCCCCCCCCGTCGAACCCCCTTTATTAAACTCACAAAAATAACTGTCCGTCGAGCCGGAGTCGAACCAGCGACCTATGGATTTCGGCAAGCATCACACTACAGTCCACCGCTCTGCCAACTGAGCTATCGACGGTTGTTCGAAAGCCGATCGAAAATCCTACTTACCTAAGCGTAAGTTAACAAATTAGGTTACCTTTCAGAAAGTCACGTTCTTCTAATGAATAGATATCTCGTCCATCAAGATCTGGTCAGTTTTGCTATTGACGAGATACCTCCTTGAGATAAACAACAGGAGTGTTATGGGATCTCAAGGTCAAAACTCAGAAACGCGCTCTTTGTCTTATTTTGTGCCTTCCAGACGTTTGTGACAAGATAATTTTGCCATCCTCTCTTTTCAGAAGTCATACGATTGCAATTTGAAAGGAATGATTGACATTTAAGCATTGCATTCTAAACATGTAATACCGAGCATTTACTTCACACGCATACCACTGGAAAATATCTCGGTTGACATGGACAATTCTGTGCTTAAAATTATAAAACATTTTCCGAAATTTAAATGTTTTATAAATGCCTCCCCTTCGACATTTACATTCAAGACCAATGCTTCCTCCCCGTCGAACCCCCTTTATTAAACTCACAAAAATAACTGTCCGTCGAGCCGGAGTCGAACCAGCGACCTATGGATTTCGGCAAGCATCACACTACAGTCCACCGCTTTGCCAACTGAGCTATCGACGGTTGTTCGAAAGCCGATCGAAAATCCTACTTACCTAAGCGTAAGTTAATAAATTAGGTTACCTTTCAGAAAGTCACGTTCTTCTAATGACTAGATATCTCGTCCATCAAGATCTGGTCAGTTTTGCTATTGACGAGATGCCTCCTTGAGATAAACAACAGGAGTGTTATGGGATCTCAAGGTCAAAACTCAGAAACGCGCTCTTTGTCTTATTTTGTGCCTTCCAGACGTTTGTGACAAGATAATTTTGCCATCCTCTCTTTTCAGAAGTCATACGATTGCAATTTGAAAGGAATGATTGACATTTAAGCATTGCATTCTAAACATGTAATACAGAGCATTTACTTCACACGCCTACCACTGGAAAATATCTCGGTTGACATGGACAATTCTGTGCTTAAAATTATAAAACATTTTCCGAAATTTAAATGTTTTTTAAATGCCTCCCCTTCGACATTTACATTCAAGACCAACGCTCCCCCCCGTCGAACCCCCTTTATTAAACTCACAAAAATAACTGTCCTTCGAGAAGGAGTCGAACCAGCGACCTATGGATTTCGGCAAGCATCACACTATAGTCCACCGCTCTGCCAACTGAGCTATCGACGGTTGTTCGAAAGCCGATCGCAAATCCTACTTACCTAAGCGTAAGTTAATAAATTAGGTTACCTTTCAGAAAGTCACGTTCTTCTAATGACTAGATATCTCGTCCATCAAGATCTGGTCAGTTTTGCTATTGACGAGATGCCTCCTTGAGATAAACAACAGGAGTGTTATGGGATCTCAAGGTCAAAACTCAGAAACGCGCTCTTTGTCTTATTTTGTGCCTTCCAGACGTTTGTGACAAGATAATTTTGCCATCCTCTCTTTTCAGAAGTCATACGATTGCAATTTGAAAGGAATGATTGACATTTAAGCATTACATTCTAAACATGTAAAACAGAGCATTTACTTCACACGCATACCACTGGAAAATATCTCGGTTGTCATGGACAATTTTGTGCTTAAAATTATAAAACATTTTCCGAAATTTAAATGCCTCCCCTTCGACATTTACATTCAAGACCAACGCTCCCCCCCCGTCGAACCCCCTTTATTAAACTCACAAAAATAACTGTCCGTCGAGCCGGAGTCGAACCAGCGACCTATGGATTTCGGCAAGCATCACACTACAGTCCACCGCTCTGCCAACTGAGCTATCGACGGTTGTTCGAAAGCCGATCGCAAATCCTACTTACCTAAGCGTAAGTTAATAAATTAGGTTACCTTTCAGAAAGTCACGTTCTTCTAATGACTAGATATCTCGTCCATCAAGATCTGGTCAGTTTTGCTATTGACGAGATACCTCCTCGAGATAAACAACAGGAGTGTTAAGGGATCTCAAGGTCAAAACTCAGAAACGCGCTCTTTGTCTTATTTCGTGCCTTCCAGACGTTTGTGACAAGATAATTTTGCCATCCTCTCTTTTCAGAAGTGATACGATTGCAATTTGAAAGGAATGATTGACATTTAAGCATTGCATTCTAAACATTTAAAACAGAGCATTTACTTCACACGCATACCACTGGAAAATATCTCGGTTGTCATGGACAATTCTGTGCTTAAAATTATAAAACATTTTCCGAAATTTAAATGTTTTTTAAATGCCTCCCCTTCGATATTTACATTCAAGGCCAACGCTCCCCCCCCCCGTCGAACCCCCTTTATTAATCTCACAAAAAAAACTGTCCGTCGAGCCGGAGTCGAACCAGCGACCTATGGATTTCGGCAAGCATCACACTACAGTCCACCGCTCTGCCAACTGAGCTATCGACGGTTGTTCGAAAGCCGATCGCAAATCCTACTTACCTAAGCGTAAGTTAATAAATTAGGTTACCTTTCAGAAAGTCACGTTCTTCTAATGACTAGATATCTCGTCCATCAAGATCTGGTCAGTTTTGCTATTGACGAGATGCCTCCTTGAGATAAACAACAGGAGTGTTATGGGATCTCAAGGTCAAAACTCAGAAACGCGCTCTTTGTCTTATTTTGTGCCTTCCAGACGTTTGTGACAAGATAATTTTGCCATCCTCTCTTTTCAGAAGTCATACGATTGCAATTTGAAAGGAATGATTGACATTTAAGCATTACATTCTAAACATGTAAAACAGAGCATTTACTTCACACGCATACCACTGGAAAATATCTCGGTTGTCATGGACAATTCTGTGCTTAAAATTATAAAACATTTTCCGAAATTTAAATGCCTCCCCTTCGACATTTACATTCAAGACCAACTCTCCCCCCCCGTCGAACCCCCTTTATTAAACTCACAAAAATAACTGTCCGTCGAGCCGGAGTCGAACCAGCGACCTATGGATTTCGGCAAGCATCACACTACAGTCCACCGCTCTGCCAACTGAGCTATCGACGGTTGTTCGAAAGCCGATCGCAAATCCTACTTACCTAAGCGTAAGTTAATAAATTAGGTTACCTTTCAGAAAGTCACGTTCTTCTAATGACTAGATATCTCGTCCATCAAGATTTGGTCCGTTTTGCTATTGACGAGATACCTCCTTGAGATAAACAACAGGAGTGTTAAGGGATCTCAAGGTCAAAACTCAGAAACGCGCTCTTTGTCTTATTTCGTGCCTTCCAGACGTTTGTGACAAGATAATTTTGCCATCCTCTCTTTTCAGAAGTCATACGATTGCAATTTGAAAGGAATGATTGACATTTAAGCATTGCATTCTAAACATGTAATACAGAGCATTTACTTCACACGCATACCACTGGAAAATATCTCGGTTGACATGGACAATTCTGTGCTTAAAATTATAAAACATTTTCCGAAATTTAAATGCCTCCCCTTCGACATTTACATTCAAGACCAACGCTCCCCCCCCGTCGAACCCCCTTTATTAAACTCACAAAAATAACTGTCCGTCGAGCCGGAGACCTATGGATTTCGGCAAGCATCACACTACAGTCCACCGCTATGCCAACTGAGCTATCGACGGTTGTTCGAAAGCCGATCGAAAATCCTACTTACCTAAGCGTAAGTTAACAAATTAGGTTACCTTTCAGAAAGTCACGTTCTTCTAATGAATAGATATCTCGTCCATCAAGATCTGGTCAGTTTTGCTATTGACGAGATACCTCCTTGAGATAAACAACAGGAGTGTTATGGGATCTCAAGGTCAAAACTCAGAAACGCGCTCTTTGTCTTATTTTGTGCCTTCCAGACGTTTGTGACAAGATAATTTTGCCATCCTCTCTTTTCAGAAGTCATACGATTGCAATTTGAAAGGAATGATTGACATTTAAGCATTGCATTCTAAACATGTAATTCCGAGCATTTACTTCACACGCATACCACTGGAAAATATCTCGGTTGACATGGACAATTCTGTGCTTAAAATTATAAAACATTTTCCGAAATTTAAATGTTTTATAAATGCCTCCCCTTCGACATTTACATTCAAGACCAATGCTTCCTCCCCGTCGAACCCCCTTTATTAAACTCACAAAAATAACTGTCCGTCGAGCCGGAGTCGAACCAGCGACCTATGGATTTCGGCAAGCATCACACTACAGTCCA
The DNA here is from genome assembly GCA_933210815.1 of Meta bourneti. NCBI lineage: Eukaryota > Metazoa > Arthropoda > Arachnida > Araneae > Tetragnathidae > Meta > Meta bourneti. Next base: position 57,159,907 of record OW119931.1, on the reverse strand, counting down.
CCGCTTTGCCAACTGAGCTATCGACGGTTGTTCGAAAGCCGATCGAAAATCCTACTTACCTAAGCGTAAGTTAATAAATTAGGTTACCTTTCAGAAAGTCACGTTCTTCTAATGACTAGATATCTCGTCCATCAAGATCTGGTCAGTTTTGCTATTGACGAGATGCCTCCTTGAGATAAACAACAGGAGTGTTATGGGATCTCAAGGTCAAAACTCAGAAACGCGCTCTTTGTCTTATTTTGTGCCTTCCAGACGTTTGTGACAAGATAATTTTGCCATCCTCTCTTTTCAGAAGTCATACGATTGCAATTTGAAAGGAATGATTGACATTTAAGCATTGCATTCTAAACATGTAATACAGAGCATTTACTTCACACGCCTACCACTGGAAAATATCTCGGTTGACATGGACAATTCTGTGCTTAAAATTATAAAACATTTTCCGAAATTTAAATGTTTTTTAAATGCCTCCCCTTCGACATTTACATTCAAGACCAACGCTCCCCCCCGTCGAACCCCCTTTATTAAACTCACAAAAATAACTGTCCTTCGAGAAGGAGTCGAACCAGCGACCTATGGATTTCGGCAAGCATCACACTATAGTCCACCTCTCTGCCAACTGAGCTATCGACGGTTGTTCGAAAGCCGATCGAAAATCCTACTTACCTAAGCGTAAGTTAACAAATTAGGTTACCTTTCAGAAAGTCACGTTCTTCTAATGAATAGATATCTCGTCCATCAAGATCTGGTCAGTTTTGCTATTGACGAGATACCTCCTCGAGATAAACAACAGGAGTGTTAAGGGATCTCAAGGTCAAAACTCAGAAACGCGCTCTTTGTCTTATTTCGTGCCTTCCAGACGTTTGTGACAAGATAATTTTGCCATCCTCTCTTTTCAGAAGTGATACGATTGCAATTTGAAAGGAATGATTGACATTTAAGCATTGCATTCTAAACATTTAAAACAGAGCATTTACTTCACACGCATACCACTGGAAAATATCTCGGTTGTCATGGACAATTCTGTGCTTAAAATTATAAAACATTTTCCGAAATTTAAATGTTTTTTAAATGCCTCCCCTTCGACATTTACATTCAAGGCCAACGCTCCCCCCCCCGTCGAACCCCCTTTATTAATCTCACAAAAAAAACTGTCCGTCGAGCCGGAGTCGAACCAGCGACCTATGGATTTCGGCAAGCATCACACTACAGTCCACCGCTCTGCCAACTGAGCTATCGACGGTTGTTCGAAAGCCGATCGCAAATCCTACTTACCTAAGCGTAAGTTAATAAATTAGGTTACCTTTCAGAAAGTCACGTTCTTCTAATGACTAGATATCTCGTCCATCAAGATCTGGTCAGTTTTGCTATTGACGAGATGCCTCCTTGAGATAAACAACAGGAGTGTTATGGGATCTCAAGGTCAAAACTCAGAAACGCGCTCTTTGTCTTATTTTGTGCCTTCCAGACGTTTGTGACAAGATAATTTTGCCATCCTCTCTTTTCAGAAGTCATACGATTGCAATTTGAAAGGAATGATTGACATTTAAGCATTACATTCTAAACATGTAAAACAGAGCATTTACTTCACACGCATACCACTGGAAAATATCTCGGTTGTCATGGACAATTCTGTGCTTAAAATTATAAAACATTTTCCGAAATTTAAATGCCTCCCCTTCGACATTTACATTCAAGACCAACGCTCCCCCCCCGTCGAACCCCCTTTATTAAACTCACAAAAATAACTGTCCGTCGAGCCGGAGTCGAACCAGCGACCTATGGATTTCGGCAAGCATCACACTACAGTCCACCGCTCTGCCAACTGAGCTATCGACGGTTGTTCGAAAGCCGATCGCAAATCCTACTTACCTAAGCGTAAGTTAATAAATTAGGTTACCTTTCAGAAAGTCACGTTCTTCTAATGACTAGATATCTCGTCCATCAAGATTTGGTCCGTTTTGCTATTGACGAGATACCTCCTTGAGATAAACAACAGGAGTGTTAAGGGATCTCAAGGTCAAAACTCAGAAACGCGCTCTTTGTCTTATTTCGTGCCTTCCAGACGTTTGTGACAAGATAATTTTGCCATCCTCTCTTTTCAGAAGTCATACGATTGCAATTTGAAAGGAATGATTGACATTTAAGCATTGCATTCTAAACATGTAATACAGAGCATTTACTTCACACGCATACCACTGGAAAATATCTCGGTTGACATGGACAATTCTGTGCTTAAAATTATAAAACATTTTCCGAAATTTAAATGCCTCCCCTTCGACATTTACATTCAAGACCAACGCTCCCCCCCCCCCGTCGAACCCCCTTTATTAAACTCACAAAAATAACTGTCCGTCGAGCCGGAGTCGAACCAGCGACCTATGGATTTCGGCAAGCATCACACTACAGTCCACCGCTATGCCAACTGAGCTATCGACGGTTGTTCGAAAGCCGATCGAAAATCCTACTTACCTAAGCGTAAGTTAACAAATTAGGTTACCTTTCAGAAAGTCACGTTCTTCTAATGAATAGATATCTCGTCCATCAAGATCTGGTCAGTTTTGCTATTGACGAGATACCTCCTTGAGATAAACAACAGGAGTGTTATGGGATCTCAAGGTCAAAACTCAGAAACGCGCTCTTTGTCTTATTTTGTGCCTTCCAGACGTTTGTGACAAGATAATTTTGCCATCCTCTCTTTTCAGAAGTCATACGATTGCAATTTGAAAGGAATGATTGACATTTAAGCATTGCATTCTAAACATGTAATACCGAGCATTTACTTCACACGCATACCACTGGAAAATATCTCGGTTGACATGGACAATTCTGTGCTTAAAATTATAAAACATTTTCCGAAATTTAAATGTTTTTTAAATGCCTCCCCTTCGACATTTACATTCAAGACCAATGCTTCCTCCCCGTCGAACCCCCTTAATTAAACTCACAAAAATAACTGTCCGTCGAGCCGGAGTCGAACCACCGACCTATGGATTTCGGCAAGCATCACACTACAGTCCACCGCTCTGCCAACTGAGCTATCGACGGTTGTTCGAAAGCCGATCGCAAATCCTACTTACCTAAGCGTAAGTTAATAAATTAGGTTACCTTTCAGAAAGTCACGTTCTTCTAATGACTAGATATCTCGTCCATCAAGAGTTGGTCCGTTTTGCTATTGACGAGATACCTCCTTGAGATAAACAACAGGAGTGTTATGGGATCTCAAGGTCAAAACTCAGAAACGCGCTCTTTGTCTTATTTTGTGCCTTCCAGACGTTTGTGACAAGATAATTTTGCCATCCTCTCTTTTCAGAAGTCATACGAATGCAATTTGAAAGGAATGATTGACATTTAAGCATTGCATTCTAAACATGTAATACAGAGCATTTAGTTCACACGCCTACCACTGGAAAATATCTCGGTTGACATGGACAATTCTGTGCTTAAAATTATAAAACATTTTCCGAAATTTAAATGTTTTTGAAATGCCTCCCCTTCGACATTTACATTCAAGACCAACGCTCCCCCCTCCCGGTCGAACCCCCTTTATTAAACTCACAAAAATAACTGTCCGTCGAGAAGGAGTCGAACCAGCGACCTATGGATTTCGGCAAGCACCACACTATAGTCCACCGCTCTGCCAACAGAGCTATCGACGGTTGTTCGAAAGCCGATCGAAAATCCTACTTACCTAAGCGTAAGTTAATAAATTAGGTTACCTTTCAGAAAGTCACGTTCTTCTAATGACTAGATATCTCGTCCATCAAGATCTGGTCAGTTTTGCTATTGACGAGATACCTCCTTGAGATAAACAACAGGAGTGTTATGGGATCTCAAGGTCAAAACTCAGAAACGCGCTCTTTATCTTATTTTGTGCCTTCCAGACGTTTGTGACAAGATAATTTTGCCATCCCCTCTTTTCAGAAGTCATACGATTGCAATTTGAAAGGAATGATTGACATTTAAGCATTGCATTCTAAACATGTAATACAGAGCATTTACTTCACACGCATACCACTGGAAAATATCTCGGTTGACATGGACAATTCTGTGCTTAAAATTATAAAACATTTTCCGAAACTTAAATGTTTTTTAAATGCCTCCCCTTCGACATATACATTCAAGACCAACGCATCCCCCCGTCGAACCCCCTTTATTAAACTCACAAAAATAACTGTCCGTCGAGCCGGAGCCGAATCAGCGACCTATGGATTTCGGCAAGCATCACACTACAGTCCACCGTTCTGCCAACTGAGCTATCGACGGATGTTCGAAAGCCGATCGCAAATCCTACTTACCTAAGCGTAAGTTAATAAATTAGGTTACCTTTCAGAAAGTCACGTTCTTCTAATGACTAGATATCTCGTCCATCAAGATTTGGTCCGTTTTGCTATTGACGAGATACCTCCTTGAGATAAACAACAGGAGTGTTAAGGGATCTCAAGGTCAAAACTCAGAAACGCGCTCTTTGTCTTATTTCGTGCCTTCCAGACGTTTGTGACAAGATAATTTTGCCATCCTCTCTTTTCAGAAGTCATACGATTGCAATTTGAAAGGAATGATTGACATTTAAGCATTGCATTCTAAATATGTAATACAGAGCATTTACTTCACACGCATACCACTGGAAAATATCTCGGTTGACATGGACAATTCTGTGCTTAAAATTATAAAATATTTTCCGAAATTTAAATGTTTTTTAAATGCCTCCCCTTCGACATTTACATTCAAGACCAACGCTCCCCCCCGTCGAACCCCCTTTATTAAACTCACAAAAATAACTGTCCGTCGAGCCGGAGTCGAACCAGCGACCTATGGATTTCGGAAAGCATCACACTACAGTCCACCGCTCTGCCAACTGAGCTATCGACGGTTGTTCGAAAGCCGATCGCAAATCCTACTTACCTAAGCGTAAGTTAATAAATTAGGTTACCTTTCAGAAAGTCACGTTCTTCTAATGACTAGATATCTCGTCCATCAAGATTTGGTCCGTTTTGCTATTGACGAGATACCTCCTTGAGATAAACAACAGGAGTGTTAAGGGATCTCAAGGTCAAAACTCAGAAACGCGCTCTTTGTCTTATTTCGTGCCTTCCAGACGATTGTGACAAGATAATTTTGCCATCCTCTCTTTTCAGAAGTCATACGATTGCAATTTGAAAGGAATGATTGACATTTAAGCATTGCATTCTAAACATGTAATACCGAGCATTTACTTCACACGCATACCACTGGAAAATATCTCGGTTGACATGGACAATTCTGTGCTTAAAATTATAAAACATTTTCCGAAATTTAAATGTTTTTTAAATGCCTCCCCTTCGACATTTACATTCAAGACCAACGCTCCCCCTCCGTCGAACCCCCTTTATTAAACTCACAAAAATAACTGTCCGTCGAGCCGGAGTCGAACCAGCGACCTATGGATTTCGGCAAGCATCACACTACAGTCCACCGCTCTGCCAACTGAGCTATCGACGGTTGTTCGAAAACCGATCGAAAATCCTACTTACCTAAGCGTAAGTTAACAAATTAGGTTACCTTTCAGAAAGTCACGTTCTTCTAATGAATAGATATCTCGTCCATCAAGATCTGGTCAGTTTTGCTATTGACGAGATACCTCCTTGAGATAAACAACAGGAGTGTTATGGGATCTCAAGGTCAAAACTCAGAAACGCGCTCTTTGTCTTATTTTGTGCCTTCCAGACGTTTGTGACAAGATAATTTTGCCATCCTCTCTTTTCAGAAGTCATACGATTGCAATTTGAAAGGAATGATTGACATTTAAGCATTGCATTCTAAACATGTAATACCGAGCATTTACTTCACACGCATACCACTGGAAAATATCTCGGTTGACATGGACAATTCTGTGCTTAAAATTATAAAACATTTTCCGAAATTTAAATGTTTTTTAAATGCCTCCCCTTCGACATTTACATTCAAGACCAACGCTCCCCCCCCCGTCGAACCCCCTTTATTAAACTCACAAAAATAACTGTCCGTCGAGCCGGAGACCTATGGATTTCGGCAAGCATCACACTACAGTCCACCGCTCTGCCAACTGAGCTATCGACGGTTGTTCGAAAACCGATCGAAAATCCTACTTACCTAAGCGTAAGTTAACAAATTAGGTTACCTTTCAGAAAGTCACGTTCTTCTAATGAATAGATATCTCGTCCATCAAGATCTGGTCAGTTTTGCTATTGACGAGATACCTCCTTGAGATAAACAACAGGAGTGTTATGGGATCTCAAGGTCAAAACTCAGAAACGCGCTCTTTGTCTTATTTTGTGCCTTCCAGACGTTTGTGACAAGATAATTTTGCCATCCTCTCTTTTCAGAAGTCATACGATTGCAATTTGAAAGGAATGATTGACATTTAAGCATTGCATTCTAAACATGTAATACCGAGCATTTACTTCACACGCATACCACTGGAAAATATCTCGGTTGACATGGACAATTCTGTGCTTAAAATTATAAAACATTTTCCGAAATTTAAATGCCTCCCCTTCGACATTTACATTCAAGACCAATGCTCCCTCCCCGTCGAACCCCCTTTATTAAACTCACAAAAATAACTGTCCGTCGAGCCGGAGTCGAACCAGCGACCTATGGATTTCGGCAAGCATCACACTACAGTCCACCGCTCTGCCAACTGAGCTATCGACGGTTGTTCGAAAGCCGATCGAAAATCCTACTTACCTAAGCGTAAGTTAACAAATTAGGTTACCTTTCAGAAAGGCACGTTCTTCTAATGAATAGATATCTCGTCCATCAAGATCTGGTCAGTTTTGCTATTGACGAGATACCTCCTTGAGATAAACAACAGGAGTTTTATGGGATCTCAAGGTCAAAACTCAGAAACGCGCTCTTTGTCTTATTTTGTGCCTTCCAGACGTTTGTGACAAGATAATTTTGCCATCCTCTCTTTTCAGAAGTCATACGATTGGAATTTGAAAGGAATGATTGACATTTAAGCATTGCATTCTAAACATGTAATACCGAGCATTTACTTCACACGCATACCACTGGAAAATATCTCGGTTGACATGGACAATTCTGTGCTTAAAATTATAAAACATTTTCCGAAATTTAAATGTTTTTTAAATGCCTCCCCTTCGACATTTACATTCAAGACCAACGCTCCCCCCCCGTCGAACCCCCTTTATTAAACTCACAAAAATAACTGTCCGTCGAGCCGGAGACCTATGGATTTCGGCAAGCATCACACTACAGTCCACCGCTCTGCCAACTGAGCTATCGACGGTTGTTCGAAAACCGATCGAAAATCCTACTTACCTAAGCGTAAGTTAACAAATTAGGTTACCTTTCAGAAAGTCACGTTCTTCTAATGAATAGATATCTCGTCCATCAAGATCTGGTCAGTTTTGCTATTGACGAGATACCTCCTTGAGATAAACAACAGGAGTGTTATGGGATCTCAAGGTCAAAACTCAGAAACGCGCTCTTTGTCTTATTTTGTGCCTTCCAGACGTTTGTGACAAGATAATTTTGCCATCCTCTCTTTTCAGAAGTCATACGATTGCAATTTGAAAGGAATGATTGACATTTAAGCATTGCATTCTAAACATGTAATACCGAGCATTTACTTCACACGCATACCACTGGAAAATATCTCGGTTGACATGGACAATTCTGTGCTTAAAATTATAAAACATTTTCCGAAATTTAAATGCCTCCCCTTCGACATTTACATTCAAGACCAATGCTCCCTCCCCGTCGAACCCCCTTTATTAAACTCACAAAAATAACTGTCCGTCGAGCCGGAGTCGAACCAGCGACCTATGGATTTCGGCAAGCATCACACTACAGTCCACCGCTCTGCCAACTGAGCTATCGACGGTTGTTCGAAAGCCGATCGAAAATCCTACTTACCTAAGCGTAAGTTAACAAATTAGGTTACCTTTCAGAAAGGCACGTTCTTCTAATGAATAGATATCTCGTCCATCAAGATCTGGTCAGTTTTGCTATTGACGAGATACCTCCTTGAGATAAACAACAGGAGTTTTATGGGATCTCAAGGTCAAAACTCAGAAACGCGCTCTTTGTCTTATTTTGTGCCTTCCAGACGTTTGTGACAAGATAATTTTGCCATCCTCTCTTTTCAGAAGTCATACGATTGGAATTTGAAAGGAATGATTGACATTTAAGCATTGCATTCTAAACATGTAATACCGAGCATTTACTTCACACGCATACCACTGGAAAATATCTCGGTTGACATGGACAATTCTGTGCTTAAAATTATAAAACATTTTCCGAAATTTAAATGTTTTTTAAATGCCTCCCCTTCGACATTTACATTCAAGACCAATGCTTCCTCCCCGTCGAACCCCCTTTATTAAACTCACAAAAATAACTGTCCGTCGAGCCGGCGACCTATGGATTTCGGCAAGTATCACACTACAGTCCACCGCTCTGCCAACTGAGCTATCGACGGTTGTTCGAAAGCCGATCGCAAATCCTACTTACCTAAGCGTAAGTTAACAAATTAGGTTACCTTTCAGAAAGTCACGTTCTTCTAATGAATAGATATCTCGTCCATCAAGATCTGGTCAGTTTTGCTATTGACGAGATACCTCCTTGAGATAAACAACAGGAGTGTTATGGGATCTCAAGGTCAAAACTCAGAAACGCGCTCTTTGTCTTATTTTGTGCCTTCCAGACGTTTGTGACAAGATAATTTTGCCATCCTCTCTTTTCAGAAGTCATACGATTGCAATTTGAAAGGAATGATTGACATTTAAGCATTGCATTCTAAACATGTAATACCGAGCATTTACTTCACACGCATACCACTGGAAAATATCTCGGTTGACATGGACAATTCTGTGCTTAAAATTATAAAACATTTTCCGAAATTTAAATGTTTTTTAAATGCCTCCCCTTCGACATTTACATTCAAGACCAACGCTCCCCCCCCCGGCGCACCCCCTTTATTAAACTCACAAAAATAACTGACCGTCGAGCCGGAGTCGAACCAGCGACCTATGGATTTCGGCAAGCATCACACTACAGTCCACCGCTCTGCCAACTGAGCTATCGACGGTTGTTCGAAAGCCGATCGAAAATCCTACTTACCTAAGCGTAAGTTAACAAATTAGGTTACCTTTCAGAAAGTCACGTTCTTCTAATGACTAGATATCTCGTCCATCAAGATCTGGACAGTTTTGCTATTGACGAGATACCTCCTTGAGATAAACAACAGGAGTGTTATGGGATCTCAAGGTCAAAACTCAGAAACGCGCTCTTTGTCTTATTTTGTGCCTTCCAGACGTTTGTGACAAGATAATTTTGCCATCCTCTCTTTTCAGAAGTCATACGATTGCAATTTGAAAGGAATGATTGACATTTAAGCATTGCATTCTAAACATGTAATACCGAGCATTTATTTCACACGCATACCACTGGAAAATATCTCGGTTGACATGGACAATTCTGTGCTTAAAATTATAAAACATTTTCCGAAATTTAAATGTTTTTTAAATGCCTCCCCTTCGACATTTACATTCAAGACCAATGCTTCCTCCCCGTCGAACCCCCTTTATTAAACTCACAAAAATAACTGTCCGTCGAGCCGGAGTCGAACCAGCGACCTATGGATTTCGGCAAGCATCACACTACAGTCCACCGCTCTGCCAACTGAGCTATCGACGGCTGTTCGAAAGCCGATCGCAAATCCTACTTACCTAAGCGTAAGTTAATAAATTAGGTTACCTTTCAGAAAGTCACGTTCTTCTAATGACTAGATATCTCGTCCATCACGATTTGGTCCGTTTTGCTATTGACGAGATACCTCCTTGAGATAAACAACAGGAGTGTTATGGGATCTCAAGGTCAAAACTCAGAAACGCGCTCTTTGTCTTATTTCGTGCCTTCCAGACGTTTGTGACAAGATAATTTTGCCATCCTCTCTTTTCAGAAGTCATACGATTGCAATTTGAAAGGAATGATTGACATTTAAGCATTGCATTCTAAACATGTAATACAGAGCATTTACTTCACACGCATACCACTGGAAAATATCTCGGTTGACATGGACAATTCTGTGCTTAAAATTATAAAACATTTTCCGAAATTTAAATGCCTCCCCTTCGACATTTACATTCAAGACCAACGCTCCCCCCCCGTCGAACCCCCTTTATTAAACTCACAAAAATAACTGTCCGTCGAGCCGGAGTCGAACCAGCGACCTATGGATTTCGGCAAGCATCACACTACAGTCCACCGCTATGCCAACTGAGATATCGACGGTTGTTCGAAAGCCGATCGAAAATCCTACTTACCTAAGCGTAAGTTAACAAATTAGGTTACCTTTCAGAAAGGCACGTTCTTCTAATGAATAGATATCTCGTCCATCAAGATCTGGTCAGTTTTGCTATTGACGAGATACCTCCTTGAGATAAACAACAGGAGTGTTATGGGATCTCAAGGTCAAAACTCAGAAACGCGCTCTTTGTCTTATTTTGTGCCTTCCAGACGTTTGTGACAAGATAATTTTGCCATCCTCTCTTTTCAGAAGTCATACGATTGGAATTTGAAAGGAATGATTGACATTTAAGCATTGCATTCTAAACATGTAATACCGAGCATTTACTTCACACGCATACCACTGGAAAATATCTCGGTTGACATGGACAATTCTGTGCTTAAAATTATAAAACATTTTCCGAAATTTAAATGCCTCCCCTTCGACATTTACATTCAAGACCAATGCTTCCTCCCCGTCGAACCCCCTTTATTAAACTCACAAAAATAACTGTCCGTCGAGCCGGAGTCGAACCAGCGACCTATGGATTTCGGCAAGTATCACACTACAGTCCACCGCTCTGCCAACTGAGCTATCGACGGTTGTTCGAAAGCCGATCGCAAATCCTACTTACCTAAGCGTAAGTTAACAAATTAGGTTACCTTTCAGAAAGTCACGTTCTTCTAATGAATAGATATCTCGTCCATCAAGATCTGGTCAGTTTTGCTATTGACGAGATACCTCCTTGAGATAAACAACAGGAGTGTTATGGGATCTCAAGGTCAAAACTCAGAAACGCGCTCTTTGTCTTATTTTGTGCCTTCCAGACGTTTGTGACAAGATAATTTTGCCATCCTCTCTTTTCAGAAGTCATACGATTGCAATTTGAAAGGAATGATTGACATTTAAGCATTGCATTCTAAACATGTAATACCGAGCATTTACTTCACACGCATACCACTGGAAAATATCTCGGTTGACATGGACAATTCTGTGCTTAAAATTATAAAACATTTTCCGAAATTTAAATGTTTTTTAAATGCCTCCCCTTCGACATTTACATTCAAGACCAACGCTCCCCCCCCCGTCGAACCCCCTTTATTAAACTCACAATAATAACTGTCCGTCGAGCCGGAGTCGAACCAGCGACCTATGGATTTCGGCAAGCATCACACTACAGTCCACCGCTCTGCCAACTGAGCTATCGACGGTTGTTCGAAAACCGATCGAAAATCCTACTTACCTAAGCGTAAGTTAACAAATTAGGTTACCTTTCAGAAAGTCACGTTCTTCTAATGAATAGATATCTCGTCCATCAAGATCTGGTCAGTTTTGCTATTGACGAGATACCTCCTTGAGATAAACAACAGGAGTGTTATGGGATCTCAAGGTCAAAACTCAGAAACGCGCTCTTTGTCTTATTTTGTGCCTTCCAGACGTTTGTGACAAGATAATTTTGCCATCCTCTCTTTTCAGAAGTCATACGATTGCAATTTGAAAGGAATGATTGACATTTAAGCATTGCATTCTAAACATGTAATACCGAGCATTTACTTCACACGCATACCACTGGAAAATATCTCGGTTGACATGGACAATTCTGTGCTTAAAATTATAAAACATTTTCCGAAATTTAAATGTTTTTTAAATGCCTCCCCTTCGACATTTACATTCAAGACCAACGCTCCCCCCCCCGTCGAACCCCCTTTATTAAACTCACAAAAATAACTGTCCGTCGAGCCGGAGACCTATGGATTTCGGCAAGCATCACACTACAGCCCACCGCTCTGCCAACTGAGCTATCGACGGTTGTTCGAAAACCGATCGAAAATCCTACTTACCTAAGCGTAAGTTAACAAATTAGGTTACCTTTCAGAAAGTCACGTTCTTCTAATGAATAGATATCTCGTCCATCAAGATCTGGTCAGTTTTGCTATTGACGAGATACCTCCTTGAGATAAACAACAGGAGTGTTATGGGATCTCAAGGTCAAAACTCAGAAACGCGCTCTTTGTCTTATTTTGTGCCTTCCAGACGTTTGTGACAAGATAATTTTGCCATCCTCTCTTTTCAGAAGTCATACGATTGCAATTTGAAAGGAATGATTGACATTTAAGCATTGCATTCTAAACATGTAATACCGAGCATTTACTTCACACGCATACCACTGGAAAATATCTCGGTTGACATGGACAATTCTGTGCTGAAAATTATAAAACATTTTCCGAAATTTAAATGCCTCCCCTTCGACATTTACATTCAAGACCAATGCTTCCTCCCCGTCGAACCCCCTTTATTAAACTCACAAAAATAACTGTCCGTCGAGCCGGAGTCGAACCAGCGACCTATGGATTTCGGCAAGTATCACACTACAGTCCACCGCTCTGCCAACTGAGCTATCGACGGTTGTTCGAAAGCCGATCGCAAATCCTACTTACCTAAGCGTAAGTTAACAAATTAGGTTACCTTTCAGAAAGTCACGTTCTTCTAATGAATAGATATCTCGTCCATCAAGATCTGGTCAGTTTTGCTATTGACGAGATACCTCCTTGAGATAAACAACAGGAGTGTTATGGGATCTCAAGGTCAAAACTCAGAAACGCGCTCTTTGTCTTATTTTGTGCCTTCCAGACGTTTGTGACAAGATAATTTTGCCATCCTCTCTTTTCAGAAGTCATACGATTGCAATTTGAAAGGAATGATTGACATTTAAGCATTGCATTCTAAACATGTAATACCGAGCATTTACTTCACACGCATACCACTGGAAAATATCTCGGTTGACATGGACAATTCTGTGCTTAAAATTATAAAACATTTTCCGAAATTTAAATGTTTTTTAAATGCCTCCCCTTCGACATTTACATTCAAGACCAACGCTCCCCCCCCCGTCGAACCCCCTTTATTAAACTCACAATAATAACTGTCCGTCGAGCCGGAGTCGAACCAGCGACCTATGGATTTCGGCAAGCATCACACTACAGTCCACCGCTCTGCCAACTGAGCTATCGACGGTTGTTCGAAAACCGATCGAAAATCCTACTTACCTAAGCGTAAGTTAACAAATTAGGTTACCTTTCAGAAAGTCACGTTCTTCTAATGAATAGATATCTCGTCCATCAAGATCTGGTCAGTTTTGCTATTGACGAGATACCTCCTTGAGATAAACAACAGGAGTGTTATGGGATCTCAAGGTCAAAACTCAGAAACGCGCTCTTTGTCTTATTTTGTGCCTTCCAGACGTTTGTGACAAGATAATTTTGCCATCCTCTCTTTTCAGAAGTCATACGATTGCAATTTGAAAGGAATGATTGACATTTAAGCATTGCATTCTAAACATGTAATACCGAGCATTTACTTCACACGCATACCACTGGAAAATATCTCGGTTGACATGGACAATTCTGTGCTTAAAATTATAAAACATTTTCCGAAATTTAAATGTTTTTTAAATGCCTCCCCTTCGACATTTACATTCAAGACCAACGCTCCCCCCCCCGTCGAACCCCCTTTATTAAACTCACAAAAATAACTGTCCGTCGAGCCGGAGACCTATGGATTTCGGCAAGCATCACACTACAGCCCACCGCTCTGCCAACTGAGCTATCGACGGTTGTTCGAAAACCGATCGAAAATCCTACTTACCTAAGCGTAAGTTAACAAATTAGGTTACCTTTCAGAAAGTCACGTTCTTCTAATGAATAGATATCTCGTCCATCAAGATCTGGTCAGTTTTGCTATTGACGAGATACCTCCTTGAGATAAACAACAGGAGTGTTATGGGATCTCAAGGTCAAAACTCAGAAACGCGCTCTTTGTCTTATTTTGTGCCTTCCAGACGTTTGTGACAAGATAATTTTGCCATCCTCTCTTTTCAGAAGTCATACGATTGCAATTTGAAAGGAATGATTGACATTTAAGCATTGCATTCTAAACATGTAATACCGAGCATTTACTTCACACGCATACCACTGGAAAATATCTCGGTTGACATGGACAATTCTGTGCTGAAAATTATAAAACATTTTCCGAAATTTAAATGCCTCCCCTTCGACATTTACATTCAAGACCAATGCTCCCTCCCCGTCGAACCCCCTTTATTAAACTCACAAAAATAACTGTCCGTCGAGCCGGAGTCGAACCAGCGACCTATGGATTTCGGCAAGCATCACACTACAGTCCACCGCTCTGCCAACTGAGCTATCGACGGTTGTTCGAAAGCCGATCGAAAATCCTACTTACCTAAGCGTAAGTTAACAAATTAGGTTACCTTTCAGAAAGGCACGTTCTTCTAATGAATAGATATCTCGTCCATCAAGATCTGGTCAGTTTTGCTATTGACGAGATACCTCCTTGAGATAAACAACAGGAGTGTTATGGGATCTCAAGGTCAAAACTCAGAAACGCGCTCTTTGTCTTATTTTGTGCCTTCCAGACGTTTGTGACAAGATAATTTTGCCATCCTCTCTTTTCAGAAGTCATACGATTGGAATTTGAAAGGAATGATTGACATTTAAGCATTGCATTCTAAACATGTAATACCGAGCATTTACTTCACACGCATACCACTGGAAAATATCTCGGTTGACATGGACAATTCTGTGCTTAAAATTATAAAACATTTTCCGAAATTTAAATGTTTTTTAAATGCCTCCCCTTCGACATTTACATTCAAGACCAATGCTTCCTCCCCGTCGAACCCCCTTTATTAAACTCACAAAAATAACTGTCCGTCGAGCCGGAGTCGAACCAGCGACCTATGGATTTCGGCAAGTATCACACTACAGTCCACCGCTCTGCCAACTGAGCTATCGACGGTTGTTCGAAAGCCGATCGCAAATCCTACTTACCTAAGCGTAAGTTAACAAATTAGGTTACCTTTCAGAAAGTCACGTTCTTCTAATGAATAGATATCTCGTCCATCAAGATCTGGTCAGTTTTGCTATTGACGAGATACCTCCTTGAGATAAACAACAGGAGTGTTATGGGATCTCAAGGTCAAAACTCAGAAACGCGCTCTTTGTCTTATTTTGTGCCTTCCAGACGTTTGTGACAAGATAATTTTGCCATCCTCTCTTTCAGAAGTCATACGATTGCAATTTGAAAGGAATGATTGACATTTAAGCATTGCATTCTAAACATGTAATACCGAGCATTTACTTCACACGCATACCACTGGAAAATATCTCGGTTGACATGGACAATTCTGTGCTTAAAATTATAAAACATTTTCCGAAATTTAAATGTTTTTTAAATGCCTCCCCTTCGACATTTACATTCAAGACCAACGCTCCCCCCCCGTCGAACCCCCTTTATTAAACTCACAAAAATAACTGACCGTCGAGCCGGAGTCGAACCAGCGACCTATGGATTTCGGCAAGCATCACACTACAGTCCACCGCTCTGCCAACTGAGCTATCGACGGTTGTTCGAAAGCCGATCGAAAATCCTACTTACCTAAGCGTAAGTTAACAAATTAGGTTACCTTTCAGAAAGTCACGTTCTTCTAATGACTAGATATCTCGTCCATCAAGATCTGGTCAATTTTGCTATTGACGAGATACCTCCTTGAGATAAACAACAGGAGTGTTATGGGATCTCAAGGTCAAAACTCAGAAACGCGCTCTTTGTCTTATTTTGTGCCTTCCAGACGTTTGTGACAAGATAATTTTGCCATCCTCTCTTTTCAGAAGTCATACGATTGCAATTTGAAAGGAATGATTGACATTTAAGCATTGCATTCTAAACATGTAATACCGAGCATTTATTTCACACGCATACCACTGGAAAATATCTCGGTTGACATGGACAATTCTGTGCTTAAAATTATAAAACATTTACCGAAATTTAAATGTTTTTTAAATGCCTCCCCTTCGACATTTACATTCAAGACCAATGCTTCCTCCTCGTCGAACCCCCTTTATTAAACTCACAAAAATAACTGTCCGTCGAGCCGGAGTCGAACCAGCGACCTATGGATTTCGGCAAGCATCACACTACAGTCCACCGCTCTGCCAACTGAGCTATCGACGGCTGTTCGAAAGCCGATCGCAAATCCTACTTACCTAAGCGTAAGTTAATAAATTAGGTTACCTTTCAGAAAGTCACGTTCTTCTAATGACTAGATATCTCGTCCATCACGATTTGGTCCGTTTTGCTATTGACGAGATACCTCCTTGAGATAAACAACAGGAGTGTTATGGGATCTCAAGGTCAAAACTCAGAAACGCGCTCTTTGTCTTATTTCGTGCCTTCCAGACGTTTGTGACAAGATAATTTTGCCATCCTCTCTTTTCAGAAGTCATACGATTGCAATTTGAAAGGAATGATTGACATTTAAGCATTGCATTCTAAACATGTAATACAGAGCATTTACTTCACACGCATACCACTGGAAAATATCTCGGTTGACATGGACAATTCTGTGCTTAAAATTATAAAACATTTTCCGAAATTTAAATGCCTCCCCTTCGACATTTACATTCAAGACCAACGCTCCCCCCCCGTCGAACCCCCTTTATTAAACTCACAAAAATAACTGTCCGTCGAGCCGGAGTCGAACCAGCGACCTATGGATTTCGGCAAGCATCACACTACAGTCCACCGCTATGCCAACTGAGATATCGACGGTTGTTCGAAAGCCGGTCGAAAATCCTACTTACCTAAGCGTAAGTTAACAAATTAGGTTACCTTTCAGAAAGGCACGTTCTTCTAATGAATAGATATCTCGTCCATCAAGATCTGGTCAGTTTTGCTATTGACGAGATACATCCTTGAGATAAACAACAGGAGTGTTATGGGATCTCAAGGTCAAAACTCAGAAACGCGCTCTTTGTCTTATTTTGTGCCTTCCAGACGTTTTTGACAAGATAATTTTGCCATCCTCTCTTTTCAGAAGTCATACGATTGGAATTTGAAAGGAATGATTGACATTTAAGCATTGCATTCTAAACATGTAATACCGAGCATTTACTTCACACGCATACCACTGGAAAATATCTCGGTTGACATGGACAATTCTGTGCTTAAAATTATAAAACATTTTCCGAAATTTAAATGTTTTTTAAATGCCTCCCCTTCGACATTTACATTCAAGACCAATGCTTCCTCCCCGTCGAACCCCCTTTATTAAACTCACAAAAATAACTGTCCGTCGAGCCGGAGTCGAACCAGCGACCTATGGATTTCGGCAAGTATCACACTACAGTCCACCGCTCTGCCAACTGAGCTATCGACGGTTGTTCGAAAGCCGATCGCAAATCCTACTTACCTAAGCGTAAGTTAACAAATTAGGTTACCTTTCAGAAAGTCACGTTCTTCTAATGAATAGATATCTCGTCCATCAAGATCTGGTCAGTTTTGCTATTGACGAGATACCTCCTTGAGATAAACAACAGGAGTGTTATGGGATCTCAAGGTCAAAACTCAGAAACGCGCTCTTTGTCTTATTTTGTGCCTTCCAGACGTTTGTGACAAGATAATTTTGCCATCCTCTCTTTTCAGAAGTCATACGATTGCAATTTGAAAGGAATGATTGACATTTAAGCATTGCATTCTAAACATGTAATACCGAGCATTTACTTCACACGCATACCACTGGAAAATATCTCGGTTGACATGGACAATTCTGTGCTTAAAATTATAAAACATTTTCCGAAATTTAAATGTTTTTTAAATGCCTCCCCTTCGACATTTACATTCAAGACCAACGCTCCCCCCCCGTCGAACCCCCTTTATTAAACTCACAAAAATAACTGACCGTCGAGCCGGAGTCGAACCAGCGACCTATGGATTTCGGCAAGCATCACACTACAGTCCACCGCTCTGCCAACTGAGCTATCGACGGTTGTTCGAAAGCCGATCGAAAATCCTACTTACCTAAGCGTAAGTTAACAAATTAGGTTACCTTTCAGAAAGTCACGTTCTTCTAATGACTAGATATCTCGTCCATCAAGATCTGGTCAGTTTTGCTATTGACGAGATACCTCCTTGAGATAAACAACAGGAGTGTTATGGGATCTCAAGGTCAAAACTCAGAAACGCGCTCTTTGTCTTATTTTGTGCCTTCCAGACGTTTGTGACAAGATAATTTTGCCATCCTCTCTTTTCAGAAGTCATACGATTGCAATTTGAAAGGAATGATTGACATTTAAGCATTGCATTCTAAACATGTAATACCGAGCATTTATTTCACACGCATACCACTGGAAAATATCTCGGTTGACATGGACAATTCTGTGCTTAAAATTATAAAACATTTTCCGAAATTTAAATGTTTTTTAAATGCCTCCCCTTCGACATTTACATTCAAGACCAATGCTTCCTCCCCGTCGAACCCCCTTTATTAAACTCACAAAAATAACTGTCCGTCGAGCCGGAGTCGAACCAGCGACCTATGGATTTCGGCAAGCATCACACTACAGTCCACCGCTCTGCCAACTGAGCTATCGACGGCTGTTCGAAAGCCGATCGCAAATCCTACTTACCTAAGCGTAAGTTAATAAATTAGGTTACCTTTCAGAAAGTCACGTTCTTCTAATGACTAGATATCTCGTCCATCACGATTTGGTCCGTTTTGCTATTGACGAGATACCTCCTTGAGATAAACAACAGGAGTGTTATGGGATCTCAAGGTCAAAACTCAGAAACGCGCTCTTTGTCTTATTTCGTGCCTTCCAGACGTTTGTGACAAGATAATTTTGCCATCCTCTCTTTTCAGAAGTCATACGATTGCAATTTGAAAGGAATGATTGACATTTAAGCATTGCATTCTAAACATGTAATACAGAGCATTTACTTCACACGCATACCACTGGAAAATATCTCGGTTGACATGGACAATTCTGTGCTTAAAATTATAAAACATTTTCCGAAATTTAAATGCCTCCCCTTCGACATTTACATTCAAGACCAACGCTCCCCCCCCCCGTCGAACCCCCTTTATTAAACTCACAAAAATAACTGTCCGTCGAGCCGGAGTCGAACCAGCGACCTATGGATTTCGGCAAGCATCACACTACAGTCCACCGCTATGCCAACTGAGATATCGACGGTTGTTCGAAAGCCGATCGAAAATCCTACTTACCTAAGCGTAAGTTAACAAATTAGGTTACCTTTCAGAAAGGCACGTTCTTCTAATGAATAGATATCTCGTCCATCAAGATCTGGTCAGTTTTGCTATTGACGAGATACCTCCTTGAGATAAACAACAGGAGTGTTATGGGATCTCAAGGTCAAAACTCAGAAACGCGCTCTTTGTCTTATTTTGTGCCTTCCAGACGTTTGTGACAAGATAATTTTGCCATCCTCTCTTTTCAGAAGTCATACGATTGGAATTTGAAAGGAATGATTGACATTTAAGCATTGCATTCTAAACATGTAATACCGAGCATTTACTTCACACGCATACCACTGGAAAATATCTCGGTTGACATGGACAATTCTGTGCTTAAAATTATAAAACATTTTCCGAAATTTAAATGTTTTTTAAATGCCTCCCCTTCGACATTTACATTCAAGACCAATGCTTCCTCCCCGTCGAACCCCCTTTATTAAACTCACAAAAATAACTGTCCGTCGAGCCGGAGACCTATGGATTTCGGCAAGTATCACACTACAGTCCACCGCTCTGCCAACTGAGCTATCGACGGTTGTTCGAAAGCCGATCGCAAATCCTACTTACCTAAGCGTAAGTTAACAAATTAGGTTACCTTTCAGAAAGTCACGTTCTTCTAATGAATAGATATCTCGTCCATCAAGATCTGGTCAGTTTTGCTATTGACGAGATACCTCCTTGAGATAAACAACAGGAGTGTTATGGGATCTCAAGGTCAAAACTCAGAAACGCGCTCTTTGTCTTATTTTGTGCCTTCCAGACGTTTGTGACAAGATAATTTTGCCATCCTCTCTTTTCAGAAGTCATACGATTGCAATTTGAAAGGAATGATTGACATTTAAGCATTGCATTCTAAACATGTAATACCGAGCATTTACTTCACACGCATACCACTGGAAAATATCTCGGTTGACATGGACAATTCTGTGCTTAAAATTATAAAACATTTTCCGAAATTTAAATGTTTTTTAAATGCCTCCCCTTCGACATTTACATTCAAGACCAACGCTCCCCCCCCGTCGAACCCCCTTTATTAAACTCACAAAAATAACTGACCGTCGAGCCGGAGTCGAACCAGCGACCTATGGATTTCGGCAAGCATCACACTACAGTCCACCGCTCTGCCAACTGAGCTATCGACGGTTGTTCGAAAGCCGATCGAAAATCCTACTTACCTAAGCGTAAGTTAACAAATTAGGTTACCTTTCAGAAAGTCACGTTCTTCTAATGACTAGATATCTCGTCCATCAAGATCTGGTCAGTTTTGCTATTGACGAGATACCTCCTTGAGATAAACAACAGGAGTGTTATGGGATCTCAAGGTCAAAACTCAGAAACGCGCTCTTTGTCTTATTTTGTGCCTTCCAGACGTTTGTGACAAGATAATTTTGCCATCCTCTCTTTTCAGAAGTCATACGATTGCAATTTGAAAGGAATGATTGACATTTAAGCATTGCATTCTAAACATGTAATACCGAGCATTTATTTCACACGCATACCACTGGAAAATATCTCGGTTGACATGGACAATTCTGTGCTTAAAATTATAAAACATTTTCCGAAATTTAAATGCCTCCCCTTCGACATTTACATTCAAGACCAATGCTTCCTCCCCGTCGAACCCCCTTTATTAAACTCACAAAAATAACTGTCCGTCGAGCCGGAGTCGAACCAGCGACCTATGGATTTCGGCAAGCATCACACTACAGTCCACCGCTCTGCCAACTGAGCTATCGACGGCTGTTCGAAAGCCGATCGCAAATCCTACTTACCTAAGCGTAAGTTAATAAATTAGGTTACCTTTCAGAAAGTCACGTTCTTCTAATGACTAGATATCTCGTCCATCACGATTTGGTCCGTTTTGCTATTGACGAGATACCTCCTTGAGATAAACAACAGGAGTGTTATGGGATCTCAAGGTCAAAACTCAGAAACGCGCTCTTTGTCTTATTTCGTGCCTTCCAGACGTTTGTGACAAGATAATTTTGCCATCCTCTCTTTTCAGAAGTCATACGATTGCAATTTGAAAGGAATGATTGACATTTAAGCATTGCATTCTAAACATGTAATACCGAGCATTTATTTCACACGCATACCACTGGAAAATATCTCGGTTGACATGGACAATTCTGTGCTTAAAATTATAAAACATTTTCCGAAATTTAAATGCCTCCCCTTCGACATTTACATTCAAGACCAATGCTTCCTCCCCGTCGAACCCCCTTTATTAAACTCACAAAAATAACTGTCCGTCGAGCCGGAGTCGAACCAGCGACCTATGGATTTCGGCAAGCATCACACTAAAGTCCACCGCTATGCCAACTGAGCTATCGACGGTTGTTCGAAAGCCGATCGAAAATCCTACTTACCTAAGCGTAAGTTAACAAATTAGGTTACCTTTCAGAAAGTCACGTTCTTCTAATGAATAGATATCTCGTCCATCAAGATCTGGTCAGTTTTGCTATTGACGAGATACCTCCTTGAGATAAACAACAGGAGTGTTATGGGATCTCAAGGTTAAAACTCAGAAACGCGCTCTTTGTCTTATTTTGTGCCTTCCAGACGTTTGTGACAAGATAATTTTGCCATCCTCTCTTTTCAGAAGTCATACGATTGCAATTTGAAAGGAATGATTGACATTTAAGCATTGCATTCTAAACATGTAATACCGAGCATTTACTTCACACGCATACCACTGGAAAATATCTCGGTTGACATGGACAATTCTGTGCTTAAAATTATAAAACATTTTCCGAAATTTAAATGTTTTTTAAATGCCTCCCCTTCGACATTTACATTCAAGACCAATGCTTCCTCCCCGTCGAACCCCCTTTATTAAACTCACAAAAATAACTGTCCGTCGAGCCGGAGTCGAACCACCGACCTATGGATTTCGGCAAGCATCACACTACAGTCCACCGCTCTGCCAACTGAGCTATCGACGGTTGTTCGAAAGCCGATCGCAAATCCTACTTACCTAAGCGTAAGTTAATAAATTAGGTTACCTTTCAGAAAGTCACGTTCTTCTAATGACTAGATATCTCGTCCATCAAGAGTTGGTCCGTTTTGCTATTGACGAGATACCTCCTTGAGATAAACAACAGGAGTGTTATGGGATCTCAAGGTCAAAACTCAGAAACGCGCTCTTTGTCTTATTTCGTGCCTTCCAGACGTTTGTGACAAGATAATTTTGCCATCCTCTCTTTTCAGAAGTCATACGATTGCAATTTGAAAGGAATGATTGACATTTAAGCATTGCATTCTAAACATGTAATACAGAGCATTTACTTCACACGCATACCACTGGAAAATATCTCGGTTGACATGGACAATTCTGTGCTTAAAATTATAAAACATTTTCCGAAATTTAAATGCCTCCCCTTCGACATTTACATTCAAGACCAACGCTCCCCCCCCCGGCGAACCCCCTTGATTAAACTCACAAAAATAACTGTCCGTCGAGCCGGAGTCGAACCAGCGACCTATGGATTTCGGCAAGTATCACACTACAGTCCACCGCTCTGCCAACTGAGCTATCGACGGTTGTTCGAAAGCCGATCGCAAATCCTACTTACCTAAGCGTAAGTTAACAAATTAGGTTACCTTTCAGAAAGTCACGTTCTTCAAATGAATAGATATCTCGTCCATCAAGATCTGGTCAGTTTTGCTATTGACGAGATACCTCCTTGAGATAAACAACAGGAGTGTTATGGGATCTCAAGGTCAAAACTCAGAAACGCGCTCTTTGTCTTATTTTGTGCCTTCCAGACGTTTGTGACAAGATAATTTTGCCATCCTCTCTTTTCAGAAGTCATACGATTGCAATTTGAAAGGAATGATTGACATTTAAGCATTGCATTCTAAACATGTAATACCGAGCATTTACTTCACACGCATACCACTGGAAAATATCTCGGTTGACATGGACAATTCTGTGCTTAAAATTATAAAACATTTTCCGAAATTTAAATGCCTCCCCTTCGACATTTACATTCAAGACCAACGCTCCCCCCCCGTCGAACCCCCTTTATTAAACTCACAAAAATAACTGTCCGTCGAGCCGGAGTCGAACCAGCGACCTATGGATTTCGGCAAGCATAACACTAAAGTCCACCGCTATGCCAACTGAGCTATCGACGGTTGTTCGAAAGCCGATCGAAAATCCTACTTACCTAAGCGTAAGTTAACAAATTAGGTTACCTTTCAGAAAGTCACGTTCTTCTAATGAATAGATATCTCGTCCATCAAGATCTGGTCAGTTTTGCTATTGACGAGATACCTCCTTGAGATAAACAACAGGAGTGTTATGGGATCTCAAGGTCAAAACTCAGAAACGCGCTCTTTGTCTTATTTTGTGCCTTCCAGACGTTTGTGACAAGATAATTTTGCCATCCTCTCTTTTCAGAAGTCATACGATTGCAATTTGAAAGGAATGATTGACATTTAAGCATTGCATTCTAAACATGTAATACCGAGCATTTACTTCACACGCATACCACTGGAAAATATCTCGGTTGACATGGACAATTCTGTGCTTAAAATTATAAAACATTTTCCGAAATTTAAATGTTTTTTAAATGCCTCCCCTTCGACATTTACATTCAAGACCAATGCTTCCTCCCCGTCGAACCCCCTTAATTAAACTCACAAAAATAACTGTCCGTCGAGCCGGAGTCGAACCACCGACCTATGGATTTCGGCAAGCATCACACTACAGTCCACCGCTCTGCCAACTGAGCTATCGACGGTTGTTCGAAAGCCGATCGCAAATCCTACTTACCTAAGCGTAAGTTAATAAATTAGGTTACCTTTCAGAAAGTCACGTTCTTCTAATGACTAGATATCTCGTCCATCAAGAGTTGGTCCGTTTTGCTATTGACGAGATACCTCCTTGAGATAAACAACAGGAGTGTTATGGGATCTCAAGGTCAAAACTCAGAAACGCGCTCTTTGTCTTATTTCGTGCCTTCCAGACGTTTGTGACAAGATAATTTTGCCATCCTCTCTTTTCAGAAATCATACGATTGCAATTTGAAAGGAATGATTGACATTTAAGCATTGCATTCTAAACATGTAATACAGAGCATTTACTTCACACGCATACCACTGGAAAATATCTCGGTTGACATGGACAATTCTGTGCTTAAAATTATAAAACATTTTCCGAAATTTAAATGCCTCCCCTTCGACATTTACATTCAAGACCAACGCTCCCCCCCCCCGTCGAACCCCCTTTATTAAACTCACAAAAATAACTGTCCGTCGAGCCGGAGTCGAACCAGCGACCTATGGATTTCGGCAAGCATCACACTACAGTCCACCGCTATGCCAACTGAGATATCGACGGTTGTTCGAAAGCCGATCGAAAATCCTACTTACCTAAGCGTAAGTTAACAAATTAGGTTACCTTTCAGAAAGGCACGTTCTTCTAATGAATAGATATCTCGTCCATCAAGATCTGGTCAGTTTTGCTATTGACGAGATACCTCCTTGAGATAAACAACAGGAGTGTTATGGGATCTCAAGGTCAAAACTCAGAAACGCGCTCTTTGTCTTATTTTGTGCCTTCCAGACGTTTGTGACAAGATAATTTTGCCATCCTCTCTTTTCAGAAGTCATACGATTGCAATTTGAAAGGAATGATTGACATTTAAGCATTGCATTCTAAACATGTAATACCGAGCATTTACTTCACACGCATACCACTGGAAAATATCTCGGTTGACATGGACAATTCTGTGCTTAAAATTATAAAACATTTTCCGAAATTTAAATGTTTTTTAAATGCCTCCCCTTCGACATTTACATTCAAGACCAACGCTCCCCCCCCGTCGAACCCCCTTTATTAAACTCACAAAAATACCTGACCGTCGAGCCGGAGTCGAACCAGCGACCTATGGATTTCGGCAAGCATCACACTACAGTCCACCGCTCTGCCAACTGAGCTATCGACGGTTGTTCGAAAGCCGATCGAAAATCCTACTTACCTAAGCGTAAGTTAACAAATTAGGTTACCTTTCAGAAAGTCACGTTCTTCTAATGACTAGATATCTCGTCCATCAAGATCTGGTCAGTTTTGCTATTGACGAGATACCTCCTTGAGATAAACAACAGGAGTGTTATGGGATCTCAAGGTCAAAACTCAGAAACGCGCTCTTTGTCTTATTTTGTGCCTTCCAGACGTTTGTGACAAGATAATTTTGCCATCCTCTCTTTTCAGAAGTCATACGATTGCAATTTGAAAGGAATGATTGACATTTAAGCATTGCATTCTAAACATGTAATACCGAGCATTTATTTCACACGCATACCACTGGAAAATATCTCGGTTGACATGGACAATTCTGTGCTTAAAATTATAAAACATTTTCCGAAATTTAAATGCCTCCCCTTCGACATTTACATTCAAGACCAATGCTTCCTCCCCGTCGAACCCCCTTTATTAAACTCACAAAAATAACTGTCCGTCGAGCCGGAGTCGAACCAGCGACCTATGGATTTCGGCAAGCATCACACTACAGTCCACCGCTCTGCCAACTGAGCTATCGACGGCTGTTCGAAAGCCGATCGAAAATCCTACTTACCTAAGCGTAAGTTAACAAATTAGGTTACCTTTCAGAAAGTCACGTTCTTCTAATGAATAGATATCTCGTCCATCAAGATCTGGTCAGTTTTGCTATTGACGAGATACCTCCTTGAGATAAACAACAGGAGTGTTATGGGATCTCAAGGTCAAAACTCAGAAACGCGCTCTTTGTCTTATTTTGTGCCTTCCAGACGTTTGTGACAAGATAATTTTGCCATCCTCTCTTTTCAGAAGTCATACGATTGCAATTTGAAAGGAATGATTGACATTTAAGCATTGCATTCTAAACATGTAATACCGAGCATTTACTTCACACGCATACCACTGGAAAATATCTCGGTTGACATGGACAATTCTGTGCTTAAAATTATAAAACATTTTCCGAAATTTAAATGTTTTTTAAATGCCTCCCCTTCGACATTTACATTCAAGACCAATGCTTCCTCCCCGTCGAACCCCCTTTATTAAACTCACAAAAATAACTGTCCGTCGAGCCGGAGTCGAACCACCGACCTATGGATTTCGGCAAGCATCACACTACAGTCCACCGCTCTGCCAACTGAGCTATCGACGGTTGTTCGAAAGCCGATCGCAAATCCTACTTACCTAAGCGTAAGTTAATAAATTAGGTTACCTTTCAGAAAGTCACGTTCTTCTAATGACTAGATATCTCGTCCATCAAGAGTTGGTCCGTTTTGCTATTGACGAGATACCTCCTTGAGATAAACAACAGGAGTGTTATGGGATCTCAAGGTCAAAACTCAGAAACGCGCTCTTTGTCTTATTTCGTGCCTTCCAGACGTTTGTGACAAGATAATTTTGCCATCCTCTCTTTTCAGAAGTCATACGATTGCAATTTGAAAGGAATGATTGACATTTAAGCATTGCATTCTAAACATGTAATACAGAGCATTTACTTCACACGCATACCACTGGAAAATATCTCGGTTGACATGGACAATTCTGTGCTTAAAATTATAAAACATTTTCCGAAATTTAAATGCCTCCCCTTCGACATTTACATTCAAGACCAACGCTCCCCCCCCGGCGAACCCCCAGTATTAAACTCACAAAAATAACTGTCCGTCGAGCCGGAGTCGAACCAGCGACCTATGGATTTCGGCAAGTATCACACTACAGTCCACCGCTCTGCCAACTGAGCTATCGACGGTTGTTCGAAAGCCGATCGCAAATCCTACTTACCTAAGCGTAAGTTAACAAATTAGGTTACCTTTCAGAAAGTCACGTTCTTCTAATGAATAGATATCTCGTCCATCAAGATCTGGTCAGTTTTGCTATTGACGAGATACCTCCTTGAGATAAACAACAGGAGTGTTATGGGATCTCAAGGTCAAAACTCAGAAACGCGCTCTTTGTCTTATTTTGTGCCTTCCAGACGTTTGTGACAAGATAATTTTGCCATCCTCTCTTTTCAGAAGTCATACGATTGCAATTTGAAAGGAATGATTGACATTTAAGCATTGCATTCTAAACATGTAATACCGAGCATTTACTTCACACGCATACCACTGGAAAATATCTCGGTTGACATGGACAATTCTGTGCTTAAAATTATAAAACATTTTCCGAAATTTAAATGCCTCCCCTTCGACATTTACATTCAAGACCAACGCTCCCCCCCCGTCGAACCCCCTTTATTAAACTCACAAAAATAACTGTCCGTCGAGCCGGAGTCGAACCAGCGACCTATGGATTTCGGCAAGCATAACACTAAAGTCCACCGCTATGCCAACTGAGCTATCGACGGTTGTTCGAAAGCCGATCGAAAATCCTACTTACCTAAGCGTAAGTTAACAAATTAGGTTACCTTTCAGAAAGTCACGTTCTTCTAATGAATAGATATCTCGTCCATCAAGATCTGGTCAGTTTTGCTATTGACGAGATACCTCCTTGAGATAAACAACAGGAGTGTTATGGGATCTCAAGGTCAAAACTCAGAAACGCGCTCTTTGTCTTATTTTGTGCCTTCCAGACGTTTGTGACAAGATAATTTTGCCATCCTCTCTTTTCAGAAGTCATACGATTGCAATTTGAAAGGAATGATTGACATTTAAGCATTGCATTCTAAACATGTAATACCGAGCATTTACTTCACACGCATACCACTGGAAAATATCTCGGTTGACATGGACAATTCTGTGCTTAAAATTATAAAACATTTTCCGAAATTTAAATGTTTTTTAAATGCCTCCCCTTCGACATTTACATTCAAGACCAATGCTTCCTCCCCGTCGAACCCCCTTAATTAAACTCACAAAAATAACTGTCCGTCGAGCCGGAGTCGAACCACCGACCTATGGATTTCGGCAAGCATCACACTACAGTCCACCGCTCTGCCAACTGAGCTATCGACGGTTGTTCGAAAGCCGATCGCAAATCCTACTTACCTAAGCGTAAGTTAATAAATTAGGTTACCTTTCAGAAAGTCACGTTCTTCTAATGACTAGATATCTCGTCCATCAAGAGTTGGTCCGTTTTGCTATTGACGAGATACCTCCTTGAGATAAACAACAGGAGTGTTATGGGATCTCAAGGTCAAAACTCAGAAACGCGCTCTTTGTCTTATTTCGTGCCTTCCAGACGTTTGTGACAAGATAATTTTGCCATCCTCTCTTTTCAGAAGTCATACGATTGCAATTTGAAAGGAATGATTGACATTTAAGCATTGCATTCTAAACATGTAATACAGAGCATTTACTTCACACGCATACCACTGGAAAATATCTCGGTTGACATGGACAATTCTGTGCTTAAAATTATAAAACATTTTCCGAAATTTAAATGCCTCCCCTTCGACATTTACATTCAAGACCAACGCTCCCCCCCCCGTCGAACCCCCTTTATTAAACTCACAAAAATAACTGTCCGTCGAGCCGGAGTCGAACCAGCGACCTATGGATTTCGGCAAGCATCACACTACAGTCCACCGCTATGCCAACTGAGATATCGACGGTTGTTCGAAAGCCGATCGAAAATCCTACTTACCTAAGCGTAAGTTAACAAATTAGGTTACCTTTCAGAAAGGCACGTTCTTCTAATGAATAGATATCTCGTCCATCAAGATCTGGTCAGTTTTGCTATTGACGAGATACCTCCTTGAGATAAACAACAGGAGTGTTATGGGAT
This sequence comes from Meta bourneti, assembly GCA_933210815.1. Lineage (NCBI taxonomy): Eukaryota > Metazoa > Arthropoda > Arachnida > Araneae > Tetragnathidae > Meta > Meta bourneti. Next base: position 57,130,783 of record OW119931.1, on the reverse strand, counting down.
CTCAAGGTCAAAACTCAGAAACGCGCTCTTTGTCTTATTTTGTGCCTTCCAGACGTTTGTGACAAGATAATTTTGCCATCCTCTCTTTTCAGAAGTCATACGATTGGAATTTGAAAGGAATGATTGACATTTAAGCATTGCATTCTAAACATGTAATACCGAGCATTTACTTCACACGCATACCACTGGAAAATATCTCGGTTGACATGGACAATTCTGTGCTTAAAATTATAAAACATTTTCCGAAATTTAAATGTTTTTTAAATGCCTCCCCTTCGACATTTACATTCAAGACCAACGCTCCCCCCCCGTCGAACCCCCTTTATTAAACTCACAAAAATACCTGACCGTCGAGCCGGAGTCGAACCAGCGACCTATGGATTTCGGCAAGCATCACACTACAGTCCACCGCTCTGCCAACTGAGCTATCGACGGTTGTTCGAAAGCCGATCGAAAATCCTACTTACCTAAGCGTAAGTTAACAAATTAGGTTACCTTTCAGAAAGTCACGTTCTTCTAATGACTAGATATCTCGTCCATCAAGATCTGGTCAGTTTTGCTATTGACGAGATACCTCCTTGAGATAAACAACAGGAGTGTTATGGGATCTCAAGGTCAAAACTCAGAAACGCGCTCTTTGTCTTATTTTGTGCCTTCCAGACGTTTGTGACAAGATAATTTTGCCATCCTCTCTTTTCAGAAGTCATACGATTGCAATTTGAAAGGAATGATTGACATTTAAGCATTGCATTCTAAACATGTAATACCGAGCATTTATTTCACACGCATACCACTGGAAAATATCTCGGTTGACATGGACAATTCTGTGCTTAAAATTATAAAACATTTTCCGAAATTTAAATGCCTCCCCTTCGACATTTACATTCAAGACCAATGCTTCCTCCCCGTCGAACCCCCTTTATTAAACTCACAAAAATAACTGTCCGTCGAGCCGGAGTCGAACCAGCGACCTATGGATTTCGGCAAGCATCACACTACAGTCCACCGCTCTGCCAACTGAGCTATCGACGGCTGTTCGAAAGCCGATCGAAAATCCTACTTACCTAAGCGTAAGTTAACAAATTAGGTTACCTTTCAGAAAGTCACGTTCTTCTAATGAATAGATATCTCGTCCATCAAGATCTGGTCAGTTTTGCTATTGACGAGATACCTCCTTGAGATAAACAACAGGAGTGTTATGGGATCTCAAGGTCAAAACTCAGAAACGCGCTCTTTGTCTTATTTTGTGCCTTCCAGACGTTTGTGACAAGATAATTTTGCCATCCTCTCTTTTCAGAAGTCATACGATTGCAATTTGAAAGGAATGATTGACATTTAAGCATTGCATTCTAAACATGTAATACCGAGCATTTACTTCACACGCATACCACTGGAAAATATCTCGGTTGACATGGACAATTCTGTGCTTAAAATTATAAAACATTTTCCGAAATTTAAATGTTTTTTAAATGCCTCCCCTTCGACATTTACATTCAAGACCAATGCTTCCTCCCCGTCGAACCCCCTTAATTAAACTCACAAAAATAACTGTCCGTCGAGCCGGAGTCGAACCACCGACCTATGGATTTCGGCAAGCATCACACTACAGTCCACCGCTCTGCCAACTGAGCTATCGACGGTTGTTCGAAAGCCGATCGCAAATCCTACTTACCTAAGCGTAAGTTAATAAATTAGGTTACCTTTCAGAAAGTCACGTTCTTCTAATGACTAGATATCTCGTCCATCAAGAGTTGGTCCGTTTTGCTATTGACGAGATACCTCCTTGAGATAAACAACAGGAGTGTTATGGGATCTCAAGGTCAAAACTCAGAAACGCGCTCTTTGTCTTATTTTGTGCCTTCCAGACGTTTGTGACAAGATAATTTTGCCATCCTCTCTTTTCAGAAGTCATACGATTGCAATTTGAAAGGAATGATTGACATTTAAGCATTGCATTCTAAACATGTAATACAGAGCATTTACTTCACACGCCTACCACTGGAAAATATCTCGGTTGACATGGACAATTCTGTGCTTAAAATTATAAAACATTTTCCGAAATTTAAATGTTTTTGAAATGCCTCCCCTTCGACATTTACATTCAAGACCAACGCTCCCCCCCCCCCTGTCGAACCCCATTTATTAAACTCACAAAAATAAATGTCCGTCGAGAAGGAGTCGAACCAGCGACCTATGGATTTCGGCAAGCATCACACTATAGTCCACCGCTCTGCCAGCAGAGCTATCGACGGTTGTTCGAAAGCCGATCGCAAATCCTACTTACCTAAGCGTAAGTTAATAAATTAGGTTACCTTTCAGAAAGTCACGTTCTTCTAATGACTAGATATCTCGTCCATCAAGATCTGGTCAATTTTGCTATTGACGAGATGCCTCCTTGAGATAAACAACAGGAGTGTTATGGGATCTCAAGGTCAAAACTCAGAAACGCGCTCTTTGTCTTATTTTGTGCCTTCCAGACGTTTGTGAAAAGATAATTTTGCCATCCTCTCTTTTCAGAAGTCATACGAATGCAATTTGAAAGGAATGATTGACATTTAAGCATTGCATTCTAAACATGTAATACAGAGCATTTACTTCACACGCCTACCACTGGAAAATATCTCGGTTGACATGGACAATTCTGTGCTTAAAATTATAAAACATTTTCCGAAATTTAAATGTTTTTGAAATGCCTCCCCTTCGACATTTACATTCAAGACCAACGCTCCCCCCTCCCGGTCGAACCCCCTTTATTAAACTCACAAAAATAACTGTCCGTCGAGAAGGAGTCGAACCAGCGACCTATGGATTTCGGCAAGCACCACACTATAGTCCACCGCTCTGCCAACAGAGCTATCGACGGTTGTTCGAAAGCCGATCGAAAATCCTACTTACCTAAGCGTAAGTTAATAAATTAGGTTACCTTTCAGAAAGTCACGTTCTTCTAATGACTAGATATCTCGTCCATCAAGATCTGGTCAGTTTTGCTATTGACGAGATACCTCCTTGAGATAAACAACAGGAGTGTTATGGGATCTCAAGGTCAAAACTCAGAAACGCGCTCTTTGTCTTATTTTGTGCCTTCCAGACGTTTGTGACAAGATAATTTTGCCATCCCCTCTTTTCAGAAGTCATACGATTGCAATTTGAAAGGAATGATTGACATTTAAGCATTGCATTCTAAACATGTAATACAGAGCATTTACTTCACACGCATACCACTGGAAAATATCTCGGTTGACATGGACAATTCTGTGCTTAAAATTATAAAACATTTTCCGAAACTTAAATGTTTTTTAAATGCCTCCCCTTCGACATATACATTCAAGACCAACGCTTCCCCCCGTCGAACCCCCTTTATTAAACTCACAAAAATAACTGTCCGTCGAGCCGGAGCCGAATCAGCGACCTATGGATTTCGGCAAGCATCACACTACAGTCCACCGTTCTGCCAACTGAGCTATCGACGGATGTTCGAAAGCCGATCGCAAATCCTACTTACCTAAGCGTAAGTTAATAAATTAGGTTACGTTTCAGAAAGTCACGTTCTTCTAATGACTAGATATCTCGTTCATCAAGATTTGGTCCGTTTTGCTATTGACGAGATACCTCCTTGAGATAAACAACAGGAGTGTTAAGGGATCTCAAGGTCAAAACTCAGAAACGCGCTCTTTGTCTTATTTCGTGCCTTCCAGACGTTTGTGACAAGATAATTTTGCCATCCTCTCTTTTCAGAAGTCATACGATTGCAATTTGAAAGGAATGATTGACATTTAAGCATTGCATTCTAAATATGTAATACAGAGCATTTACTTCACACGCATACCACTGGAAAATATCTCGGTTGACATGGACAATTCTGTGCTTAAAATTATAAAATATTTTCCGAAATTTAAATGTTTTTTAAATGCCTCCCCTTCGACATTTACATTCAAGACCAACGCTCCCCCCCGTCGAACCCCCTTTATTAAACTCACAAAAATAACTGTCCGTCGAGCCGGAGACCTATGGATTTCGGCAAGCATCACACTACAGTCCACCGCTCTGCCAACTGAGCTATCGACGGTTGTTCGAAAGCCGATCGCAAATCCTACTTACCTAAGCGTAAGTTAATAAATTAGGTTACCTTTCAGAAAGTCACGTTCTTCTAATGACTAGATATCTCGTCCATCAAGATTTGGTCCGTTTTGCTATTGACGAGATACCTCCTTGAGATAAACAACAGGAGTGTTAAGGGATCTCAAGGTCAAAACTCAGAAACGCGCTCTTTGTCTTATTTCGTGCCTTCCAGACGTTTGTGACAAGATAATTTTGCCATCCTCTCTTTTCAGAAGTCATACGATTGCAATTTGAAAGGAATGATTGACATTTAAGCATTGCATTCTAAACATGTAATACCGAGCATTTACTTCACACGCATACCACTGGAAAATATCTCGGTTGACATGGACAATTCTGTGCTTAAAATTATAAAACATTTTCCGAAATTTAAATGTTTTTTAAATGCCTCCCCTTCGACATTTACATTCAAGACCAACGCTCCCCCCCCCGTCGAACCCCCTTCATTAAACTCACAAAAATAACTGTCCGTCGAGCCGGAGTCGAACCAGCGACCTATGGATTTCGGCAAGCATCACACTACAGTCCACCGCTCTGCCAACTGAGCTATCGACGGTTGTTCGAAAACCGATCGAAAATCCTACTTACCTAAGCGTAAGTTAACAAATTAGGTTACCTTTCAGAAAGTCACGTTCTTCTAATGAATAGATATCTCGTCCATCAAGATCTGGTCAGTTTTGCTATTGACGAGATACCTCCTTGAGATAAACAACAGGAGTGTTATGGGATCTCAAGGTCAAAACTCAGAAACGCGCTCTTTGTCTTATTTTGTGCCTTCCAGACGTTTGTGACAAGATAATTTTGCCATCCTCTCTTTTCAGAAGTCATACGATTGCAATTTGAAAGGAATGATTGACATTTAAGCATTGCATTCTAAACATGTAATACCGAGCATTTACTTCACACGCATACCACTGGAAAATATCTCGGTTGACATGGACAATTCTGTGCTTAAAATTATAAAACATTTTCCGAAATTTAAATGTTTTTTAAATGCCTCCCCTTCGACATTTACATTCAAGACCAACGCTCCCCCCCCCGTCGAACCCCCTTTATTAAACTCACAAAAATAACTGTCCGTCGAGCCGGAGACCTATGGATTTCGGCAAGCATCACACTACAGTCCACCGCTCTGCCAACTGAGCTACCGACGGTTGTTCGAAAACCGATCGAAAATCCTACTTACCTAAGCGTAAGTTAACAAATTAGGTTACCTTTCAGAAAGTCACGTTCTTCTAATGAATAGATATCTCGTCCATCAAGATCTGGTCAGTTTTGCTATTGACGAGATACCTCCTTGAGATAAACAACAGGAGTGTTATGGGATCTCAAGGTCAAAACTCAGAAACGCGCTCTTTGTCTTATTTTGTGCCTTCCAGACGTTTGTGACAAGATAATTTTGCCATCCTCTCTTTTCAGAAGTCATACGATTGCAATTTGAAAGGAATGATTGACATTTAAGCATTGCATTCTAAACATGTAATACCGAGCATTTACTTCACACGCATACCACTGGAAAATATCTCGGTTGACATGGACAATTCTGTGCTTAAAATTATAAAACATTTTCCGAAATTTAAATGCCTCCCCTTCGACATTTACATTCAAGACCAATGCTCCCTCCCCGTCGAACCCCCTTTATTAAACTCACAAAAATAACTGTCCGTCGAGCCGGAGTCGAACCAGCGACCTATGGATTTCGGCAAGCATCACACTACAGTCCACCGCTCTGCCAACTGAGCTATCGACGGTTGTTCGAAAGCCGATCGAAAATCCTACTTACCTAAGCGTAAGTTAACAAATTAGGTTACCTTTCAGAAAGGCACGTTCTTCTAATGAATAGATATCTCGTCCATCAAGATCTGGTCAGTTTTGCTATTGACGAGATACCTCCTTGAGATAAACAACAGGAGTGTTATGGGATCTCAAGGTCAAAACTCAGAAACGCGCTCTTTGTCTTATTTTGTGCCTTCCAGACGTTTGTGACAAGATAATTTTGCCATCCTCTCTTTTCAGAAGTCATACGATTGGAATTTGAAAGGAATGATTGACATTTAAGCATTGCATTCTAAACATGTAATACCGAGCATTTACTTCACACGCATACCACTGGAAAATATCTAGGTTGACATGGACAATTCTGTGCTTAAAATTATAAAACATTTTCCGAAATTTAAATGTTTTTTAAATGCCTCCCCTTCGACATTTACATTCAAGACCAATGCTTCCTCCCCGTCGAACCCCCTTTATTAAACTCACAAAAATAACTGTCCGTCGAGCCGGAGTCGAACCAGCGACCTATGGATTTCGGCAAGTATCACACTACAGTCCACCGCTCTGCCAACTGAGCTATCGACGGTTGTTCGAAAGCCGATCGCAAATCCTACTTACCTAAGCGTAAGTTAACAAATTAGGTTACCTTTCAGAAAGTCACGTTCTTCTAATGAATAGATATCTCGTCCATCAAGATCTGGTCAGTTTTGCTATTGACGAGATACCTCCTTGAGATAAACAACAGGAGTGTTATGGGATCTCAAGGTCAAAACTCAGAAACGCGCTCTTTGTCTTATTTTGTGCCTTCCAGACGTTTGTGACAAGATAATTTTGCCATCCTCTCTTTTCAGAAGTCATACGATTGCAATTTGAAAGGAATGATTGACATTTAAGCATTGCATTCTAAACATGTAATACCGAGCATTTACTTCACACGCATACCACTGGAAAATATCTCGGTTGACATGGACAATTCTGTGCTTAAAATTATAAAACATTTTCCGAAATTTAAATGTTTTTTAAATGCCTCCCCTTCGACATTTACATTCAAGACCAATGCTTCCTCCCCGTCGAACCCCCTTTATTAAACTCACAAAAATAACTGTCCGTCGAGCCGGAGTCGAACCAGCGACCTATGGATTTCGGCAAGCATCACACTACAGTCCACCGCTCTGCCAACTGAGCTATCGACGGTTGTTCGAAAGCCGATCGCAAATCCTACTTACCTAAGCGTAAGTTAATAAATTAGGTTACCTTTCAGAAAGTCACGTTCTTCTAATGACTAGATATCTCGTCCATCAAGATTTGGTCCGTTTTGCTATTGACGAGATACCTCCTTGAGATAAACAACAGGAGTGTTAAGGGATCTCAAGGTCAAAACTCAGAAACGCGCTCTTTGTCTTATTTCGTGCCTTCCAGACGTTTGTGACAAGATAATTTTGCCATCCTCTCTTTTCAGAAGTCATACGATTGCAATTTGAAAGGAATGATTGACATTTAAGCATTGCATTCTAAACATGTAATACCGAGCATTTACTTCACACGCATACCACTGGAAAATATCTCGGTAGACATGGACAATTCTGTGCTTAAAATTATAAAACATTTTCCGAAATTTAAATGTTTTTTAAATGCCTCCCCTTCGACATTTACATTCAAGACCAATGCTTCCTCCCCGTCGAACCCCCTTTATTAAACTCACAAAAATAACTGTCCGTCGAGCCGGAGTCGAACCAGCGACCTATGGATTTCGGCAAGCATCACACTACAGTCCACCGCTCTGCCAACTGAGCTATCGACGGTTGTTCGAAAGCCGATAGCAAATCCTACTTACCTAAGCGTAAGTTAATAAATTAGGTTACCTTTCAGAAAGTCACGTTCTTCTAATGACTAGATATCTCGTCCATCAAGATTTGGTCCGTTTTGCTATTGACGAGATACCTCCTTGAGATAAACAACAGGAGTGTTATGGGATCTCAAGGTCAAAACTCAGAAACGCGCTCTTTGTCTTATTTTGTGCCTTCCAGACGTTTGTGACAAGATAATTTTGCCATCCTCTCTTTTCAGAAGTCATACGATTGCAATTTGAAAGGAATGATTGACATTTAAGCATTGCATTCTAAACATGTAAAACAGAGCATTTACTTCACACGCATACCACTGGAAAATATCTCGGTTGACATGGACAATTCTGTGCTTAAAATTATAAAACATTTTCCGAAATTTAAATGTTTTTTAAATGCCTCCCCTTCGACATTTACATTCAAGACCAATGCTTCCTCCCCGTCGAACCCCCTTTATTAAACTCACAAAAATAACTGTCCGTCGAGCCGGAGTCGAACCAGCGACCTATGGATTTCGGCAAGCATCACACTACAGTCCACCGCTCTGCCAACTGAGCTATCGACGGTTGTTCGAAAGCCGATCGCAAATCCTACTTACCTAAGCGTAAGTTAATAAATTAGGTTACCTTTCAGAAAGTCACGTTCTTCTAATGACTAGATATCTCGTCCATCAAGATTTGGTCCGTTTTGCTATTGACGAGATACCTCCTTGAGATAAACAACAGGAGTGTTATGGGATCTCAAGGTCAAAACTCAGAAACGCGCTCTTTGTCTTATTTTGTGCCTTCCAGACGTTTGTGACAAGATAATTTTGCCATCCTCTCTTTTCAGAAGTCATACGATTGCAATTTGAAAGGAATGATTGACATTTAAGCATTGCATTCTAAACATGTAAAACAGAGCATTTACTTCACACGCATACCACTGGAAAATATCTCGGTTGACATGGACAATTCTGTGCTTAAAATTATAAAACATTTTCCGAAACTTAAATGTTTTTTAAATGCCTCCCCTTCGACATATACATACAAGACCAACGCTTCCCTCCGTCGAACCCCCTTTATTAAACTCACAAAAAATAACTGTCCGTCGAGCCGGAGTCGAACCAGCGACCTATGGATTTCGGCAAGCATCACACTACAGTCCACCGCTCTGCCAACTGAGCTATCGACGGTTGTTCGAAAGCCGATCGAAAATCCTACTTACCTAAGCGTAAGTTAACAAATTAGGTTACCTTTCAGAAAGTCACGTTCTTCTAATGAATAGATATCTCGTCCATCAAGATCTGGTCAGTTTTGCTATTGACGAGATACCTCCTTGAGATAAACAACAGGAGTGTTATGGGATCTCAAGGTCAAAACTCAGAAACGCGCTCTTTGTCTTATTTTGTGCCTTCCAGACGTTTGTGACAAGATAATTTTGCCATCCTCTCTTTTCAGAAGTCATACGATTGCAATTTGAAAGGAATGATTGACATTTAAGCATTGCATTCTAAACATGTAATACCGAGCATTTACTTCACACGCATACCACTGGAAAATATCTCGGTTGACATGGACAATTCTGTGCTTAAAATTATAAAACATTTTCCGAAATTTAAATGTTTTTTAAATGCCTCCCCTTCGACATTTACATTCAAGACCAACGCTCCCCCCCCGTCGAACCCCCTTTATTAAACTCACAAAAATAACTGTCCGTCGAGCCGGAGTCGAACCAGCGACCTATGGATTTCGGCAAGCATCACACTACAGTCCACCGCTCTGCCAACTGAGCTATCGACGGTTGTTCGAAAGCCGATCGAAAATCCTACTTACCTAAGCGTAAGTTAACAAATTAGGTTACCTTTCAGAAAGTCACGTTCTTCTAATGAATAGATATCTCGTCCATCAAGATCTGGTCAGTTTTGCTATTGACGAGATACCTCCTTGAGATAAACAACAGGAGTGTTAAGGGATCTCAAGGTCAAAACTCAGAAACGCGCTCTTTGTCTTATTTCGTGCCTTCCAGACGTTTGTGACAAGATAATTTTGCCATCCTCTCTTTTCAGAAGTCATACGATTGCAATTTGAAAGGAATGATTGACATTTAAGCATTGCATTCTAAACATGTAATACCGAGCATTTACTTCACACGCATACCACTGGAAAATATCTCGGTTGACATGGACAATTCTGTGCTTAAAATTATAAAACATTTTCCGAAATTTAAATGTTTTTTAAATGCCTCCCCTTCGACATTTACATTCAAGACCAATGCTTCCTCCCCGTCGAACCCCCTTTATTAAACTCACAAAAATAACTGTCCGTCGAGCCGGAGTCGAACCAGCGACCTATGGATTTCGGCAAGGATCACACTACAGTCCACCGCTCTGCCAACTGAGCTATCGACGGCTGTTCGAAAGCCGATCGCAAATCCTACTTACCTAAGCGTAAGTTAATAAATTAGGTTACCTTTCAGAAAGTCACGTTCTTCTAATGACTAGATATCTCGTCCATCAAGATTTGGTCCGTTTTGCTATTGACGAGATACCTCCTTGAGATAAACAACAGGAGTGTTATGGGATCTCAAGGTCAAAACTCAGAAACGCGCTCTTTGTCTTATTTTGTGCCTTCCAGACGTCTGTGACAAGATAATTTTGCCATCCTCTCTTTTCAGAAGTCATACGATTGGAATTTGAAAGGAATGATTGACATTTAAGCATTGCATTCTAAACATGTAATACCGAGCATTTACTTCACACGCATACCACTGGAAAATATCTCGGTTGACATGGACAATTCTGTGCTTAAAATTATAAAACATTTTCCGAAATTTAAATGCCTCCCCTTCGACATTTACATTCAAGACCAATGCTTCCTCCCCGTCGAACCCCCCTTTATTAAACTCACAAAAATAACTGTCCGTCGAACCAGCGACCTATGGATTTCGGCAAGCATCACACTACAGTCCACCGCTCTGCCAACTGAGCTATCGACGGTTGTTCGAAAGCCGATCGCAAATCCTACTTACCTAAGCGTAAGTTAACAAATTAGGTTACCTTTCAGAAAGTCACGTTCTTCTAATGAATAGATATCTCGTCCATCAAGATCTGGTCAGTTTTGCTATTGACGAGATACCTCCTTGAGATAAACAACAGGAGTGTTATGGGATCTCAAGGTCAAAACTCAGAAACGCGCTCTTTGTCTTATTTTGTGCCTTCCAGACGTTTGTGACAAGATAATTTTGCCATCCTCTCTTTTCAGAAGTCATACGATTGCAATTTGAAAGGAATGATTGACATTTAAGCATTGCATTCTAAACATGTAATACCGAGCATTTACTTCACACGCATACCACTGGAAAATATCTCGGTTGACATGGACAATTCTGTGCTTAAAATTATAAAACATTTTCCGAAATTTAAATGTTTTTTAAATGCCTCCCCTTCGACATTTACATTCAAGACCAACGCTCCCCCCCCCGTCGAACCCCCTTTATTAAACTCACAAAAATAACTGTCCGTCGAGCCGGAGTCGAACCAGCGACCTATGGATTTCGGCAAGCATCACACTACAGTCCACCGCTCTGCCAACTGAGCTATCGACGGTTGTTCGAAAGCCGATCGAAAATCCTACTTACCTAAGCGTAAGTTAACAAATTAGGTTACCTTTCAGAAAGTCACGTTCTTCTAATGAATAGATATCTCGTCCATCAAGATCTGGTCAGTTTTGCTATTGACGAGATACCTCCTTGAGATAAACAACAGGAGTGTTATGGGATCTCAAGGTCAAAACTCAGAAACGCGCTCTTTGTCTTATTTTGTGCCTTCCAGACGTTTGTGACAAGATAATTTTGCCATCCTCTCTTTTCAGAAGTCATACGATTGCAATTTGAAAGGAATGATTGACATTTAAGCATTGCTTTCTAAACATGTAATACATGTAATACCGAGCATTTACTTCACACGCATACCACTGGAAAATATCTCGGTTGACATGGACAATTCTGTGCTTAAAATTATAAAACATTTTCCGAAATTTAAATGTTTTTTAAATGCCTCCCCTTCGACATTTACATTCAAGACCAATGCTTCCTCCCCGTCGAACCCCCTTTATTAAACTCACAAAAATAACTGTCCGTCGAGCCGGAGTCGAACCAGCGACCTATGGATTTCGGCAAGCATCACACTACAGTCCACCGCTCTGCCAACTGAGCTATCGACGGTTGTTCGAAAGCCGATCGCAAATCCTACTTACCTAAGCGTAAGTTAATAAATTAGGTTACCTTTCAGAAAGTCACGTTCTTCTAATGACTAGATATCTCGTCCATCAAGATTTGGTCCGTTTTGCTATTGACGAGATACCTCCTTGAGATAAACAACAGGAGTGTTAAGGGATCTCAAGGTCAAAACTCAGAAACGCGCTCTTTGTCTTATTTCGTGCCTTCCAGACGTTTGTGACAAGATAATTTTGCCATCCTCTCTTTTCAGAAGTCATACGATTGCAATTTGAAAGGAATGATTGACATTTAAGCATTGCATTCTAAACATGTAATACCGAGCATTTACTTCACACGCATACCACTGGAAAATATCTCGGTTGACATGGACAATTCTGTGCTTAAAATTATAAAACATTTTCCGAAATTTAAATGTTTTTTAAATGCCTCCCCTTCGACATTTACATTCAAGACCAATGCTTCCTCCCCGTCGAACCCCCTTTATTAAACTCACAAAAATAACTGTCCGTCGAGCCGGAGTCGAACCAGCGACCTATGGATTTCGGCAAGCATCACACTACAGTCCACCGCTCTGCCAACTGAGCTATCGACGGTTGTTCGAAAGCCGATCGCAAATCCTACTTACCTAAGCGTAAGTTAATAAATTAGGTTACCTTTCAGAAAGTCACGTTCTTCTAATGACTAGATATCTCGTCCATCAAGATTTGGTCCGTTTTGCTATTGACGAGATACCTCCTTGAGATAAACAACAGGAGTGTTATGGGATCTCAAGGTCAAAACTCAGAAACGCGCTCTTTGTCTTATTTTGTGCCTTCCAGACGTTTGTGACAAGATAATTTTGCCATCCTCTCTTTTCAGAAGTCATACGATTGCAATTTGAAAGGAATGATTGACATTTAAGCATTGCATTCTAAACATGTAATACAGAGCATTTACTTCACTCGCATACCACTGGAAAATATCTCGGTTGACATGGACAATTCTGTGCTTAAAATTATAAAACATTTTCCGAAATTTAAATGTTTTTTAAATGCCTCCCCTTCGACATTTACATTCAAGACCAATGCTTCCTCTCCGTCGAACCCCCTTTATTAAACTCACAAAAATAACTGTCCGTCGAGCCGGAGTCGAACCAGCGACCTATGGATTTCGGCAAGCATCACACTACAGTCCACCGCTCTGCCAACTGAGCTATCGACGGTTGTTCGAAAGCCGATCGCAAATCCTTCTTACCTAAGCGTAAGTTAATAAATTAGGTTACCTTTCAGAAAGTCACGTTCTTCTAATGACTAGATATCTCGTCCATCAAGATTTGGTCCGTTTTGCTATTGACGAGATACCTCCTTGAGATAAACAACAGGAGTGTTAAGGGATCTCAAGGTCAAAACTCAGAAACGCGCTCTTTGTCTTATTTCGTGCCTTCCAGACGTTTGTGACAAGATAATTTTGCCATCCTCTCTTTTCAGAAGTCATACGATTGCAATTTGAAAGGAATGATTGACATTTAAGCATTGCATTCTAAACATGTAAAACAGAGCATTTACTTCACATGCATACCACTGGAAAATATCTCGGTTGACATGGACAATTCTGTGCTTAAAATTATAAAACATTTTCTGAAACTTAAATGTTTTTTAAATGCCTCCCCTTCGACATATACATACAAGACCAACGCTTCCCTCCGTCGAACCCCCTTTATTAAACTCACAAAAAATAACTGTCCGTCGAGCCGGAGTCGAACCAGCGACCTATGGATTTCGGCAAGCATCACACTACAGTCCACCGCTCTGCCAACTGAGCTATCGACGGTTGTTGGAAAGCCGATCGAAAATCCTACTTACCTAAGCGTAAGTTAACAAATTAGGTTACCTTTCAGAAAGTCACGTTCTTCTAATGAATAGATATCTCGTCCATCAAGATCTGGTCAGTTTTGCTATTGACGAGATACCTCCTTGAGATAAACAACAGGAGTGTTATGGGATCTCAAGGTCAAAACTCAGAAACGCGCTCTTTGTCTTATTTTGTGCCTTCCAGACGTTTGTGACAAGATAATTTTGCCATCCTCTCTTTTCAGAAGTCATACGATTGCAATTTGAAAGGAATGATTGACATTTAAGCATTGCATTCTAAACATGTAATACAGAGCATTTACTTCACACGCATACCACTGGAAAATATCTCGGTTGACATGGACAATTCTGTGCTTAAAATTATAAAACATTTTCCGAAATTTAAATGTTTTTTAAATGCCTCCCCTTCGACATTTACATTCAAGACCAATGCTTCCTCCCCGTCGAACCCCCTTTATTAAACTCACAAAAAATAACTGTCCGTCGAGCCGGAGTCGAACCAGCGACCTATGGATTTCGGCAAGCATCACACTACAGTCCACCGCTCTGCCAACTGAGCTATCGACGGTTGTTCGAAAGCCGATCGCAAATCCTACTTACCTAAGCGTAAGTTAATAAATTAGGTTACCTTTCAGAAAGTCACGTTCTTCTAATGACTAGATATCTCGTCCATCAAGATTTGGTCCGTTTTGCTATTGACGAGATACCTCCTTGAGATAAACAACAGGAGTGTTAAGGGATCTCAAGGTCAAAACTCAGAAACGCGCTCTTTGTCTTATTTCGTGCCTTCCAGACGTTTGTGACAAGATAATTTTGCCATCCTCTCTTTTCAGAAGTCATACGATTGCAATTTGAAAGGAATGATTGACATTTAAGCATTGCATTCTAAACATGTAATACCGAGCATTTACTTCACACGCATACCACTGGAAAATATCTCGGTTGACATGGACAATTCTGTGCTTAAAATTATAAAACATTTTCCGAAACTTAAATGTTTTTTAAATGCCTCCCCTTCGACATATACATTCAAGACCAACGCTTCCCCCCGTCGAACCCCCTTTATTAAACTCACAAAAATAACTGTCCGTCGAGCCGGAGAAAAACCAGCGACCTATGGATTTCGGCAAGCATCACACTACAGTCCACCGCTCTGCCAACTGAGCTATCGACGGCTGCTTAAATGCCGCTCGCAAATCCTACTTAACTGAGCGTGTGTGGATAAATTAGGTTATCTTTTAAGAGAAAGTCTCGTTCTGTTCTCGAAATGGTCACTTCACACTTAAGCGTTTGAAGGATGCATCTTATATGTCTATTAACCCGAGACAGTCTGACATGTGAGTAAAATGTCACTTCAAACTAGAGATTTCAATGTGAATAGAACTTCAAAAAGTAGCAAATGTCAGTGATGTGGCCACAAAAAAAAGAGAAAGTCCCTAGCACCCCACGAAAAGTGTTTTTTTATCATTATAATATATCTGCAAATTAAATATGAAAACTCAGAATATTTTTTAAATATTTTTTGATAATATAACAATTATTTAACCCTCCTGGTGGTTATCTCGAAGTATTGCGTCTTTATTAAAACTAACCGGATCTAGATATCTCATCCAAAGAAAGAAAACTGATTAGTTCTCGTCATCATAAAATAATTGGTAATATCCTGATGGCAAGATATCTCGTCATTAGCAATATAGGTCAGATCTTCGTGGACGAGGTATCTCGTCAAATCACCTGTAGGGTTAATAAAATAAGTTTATTAAACCAATTATTCATTACCAAAATGAAAGTTCTATGAAGATTAATTTGTTTTTCTTCACTGCCAAAACCAGCTCTCTCATCGATTCACATATCGGAATAACGTGTCAAAGCTTTTAAAACAGCAGAAGAATAAAAAACGAATTCTGACAAATAAGATCTGAATATTTACATAATGCTACATTCAATAATGGTTTGGCGAAAATTTTATTAAGATTGTTTGGGTTGGTATTCTCTATCATTAAAAAATATATACTGAATCAATCAGGAAAAATTTCCCCCATTGAAACCTTAAATTGCATTTTTAAATCAGTGTCATTCGTTTTTTGTAGTTTCGGACCTACGTTATTTTATGTCCCTATTCAAATAAAGATATTTGATTGGGTCATTTGAATATTTTTATATTTAAGGGATTATTGTTTGACTAATCGGAAACTATAATAATAACAATTCCACTTACTTTCCGCGTACCTTTATTGTTCTCGTTAGCAGTAGATTACAATTCGGCAACAATATTTGTATAAGATTTGTTACGATTGAATCTTCCAATTGGCTGCTTGGATGGATGTCTGACAAATTTGTTATTTGAAGAAAAGAATTATAAAAATCATTCATTCATTCTCTTTTTATTGACAGCAAATAACAAACAGCATACAAACCCTCTTTAGGCCAAAGTCAAGCCCTGAGAGATGGCTCGTTCCTCCTCTCTTAAGGCGGCGCAGTTTCGATTCCTGGCAGGTGCATTCCTTCCTAGGTGTATCTGTCTCTTCTGTGTCAGTAAAACTTTCATTGTGTGTGTCTATTACTTGATATGGTATGTCTTGTATCTGGCGCAGCATAGCCAAATATGGCCCTTGCGTCATAAAACTCCCAAACCAACCAACCAACCAACCAACCAACCAACCTCTCTTCAAGGAAAAAGTGCCTTTTTGCATGCAAGCAGTTAATCCTGTTTGGTGAAATTATATTTAAAAACCTGCCAATATTATGAGTTAAAATAACGAGGTGTCCCCGAATCTTTCCTTTCCTGATTTATTCCGGAACGTCGCCAATAGTCCGTTGAGTGCTCCACTGCGACATAAACTCATCTATTACCTACCCTTGATACTGCTCTCGTTTGCCTTCATCAGGAGGTTAATTTTCTCGTTAACCTTCGTGTTATTCATTATCGATGACATACGCAAATTACCTTTAGTGTATTTCCCATAAAAGAATAATCTTGTATCACATACATTATTTTATTCGTGTTCTTTTCGTAACAGCTTAAAATTGCAATGTGTTGTCCTCGGATCTTTCCCTTAGAGACTGATCCCTGACAGTTACCAATAGACAGTTGTGTTGTTCCAGTGCGACGTTAATTTACTACCTACCTACCAACAGGTATATTTTATATTATCTATATATAAATTTGAACTACATTGAAAAATACCTCATTCCCGAAACGTACAAAAATCTAAAAAACTTTTCATATTTTTTCAATGGCTGCCCTTTAAGTATTTGAGGTCGAGACCACCACCCCTATCGACCCCTAGATACGCCTTTGTTTTGCCAAACGCACTAAAAACAAATGTCCGTCGAGCCGGAGTCGAACCAGCGACCTATGGATTTCGGCAAGCATCACACTACAGTCCACCGCTCTGCCAACTGAGCTATCGACGGCTGTTTGAGAGGCGATCACAAATCCTACTTAACTAAGCGTAAGTGAATGAATTAGGTTACCTTTCAGAAAGTCACGTTCTGTTCTCGAAATGGTCATTTCACATTCGAGCTTTTGAAGGATGCATCTAATTTGTCTATCAAACAGAGACGGTCTGACATATGATGGAAATTCTACACTCCAAATGTGCCTCGTCGATCACTTAAACTAGAAATTTTAATGTGAATAGAACTTCGAAAAGTTATAGAGCAAATGTTAGTGACGTGGCTACAAAAAAGAGAAAGTTATCCCTAGCACCCACGAAAGTGTTGTTTTTTATCATTATAATATATCTGCAAATTAAATATTATGAAAACTCAGAATAATTTTTAAATATTTTTTAATAAAATAACAATTATTTAACCCTCCTGTGGTTATCTCGAAGTATTGTGTCTTTATTAAAACTAATCAAGTCTAGATATCTCGTGCAAAGAAAGAAAACTGATTAGATCTCGTCATCATAAAAGAATTGGTAATACCCTGATGGCGAGATGATGGCGTCATTTGCAAAATTGGTCATGGACACATTGGCATCATGGACGAGGTATCTCGTCAAAACAACTTGTAAAGTTAATAAAATAAGTTTATTAAACCAATTATTCATTCATTACCAAACAGAAAGTTCTATGAAGATTAATTTGTTTTTCTTCACTGATTAATTAACTACCTACCTACCAACAAGTATATTTTTATATTCTATAAATTTGATCTACATTGAAAAATACCTCATTCGTTTTCCCGAAACGTACAAAAAAACTTTTAATATATTTGCAATGTCTCCCCTTTTGTTTTGTTTGGTTTGCCAAACGCACATTTGAGGTCGAGACCACCACCTCTGTCGACCCACTAGTTTTGCCAAACGCACAAAAAACGAATGTCCGTCGAGCCGGAGTCGAACCAGCGACCTATGGATTTCGGCAAGCATCATACTACAGTCCACCGCTCTGCCAACTGAGCTATCGACGGGTGTTTGAGAGCCGATCGCGAATCCTACTTAACTAAGCGTAAGTGAATAAATTAGGTTATCTTTCAGAAAGTCGCTCTGTTCTCGAAATGGTCACTTCACGCTCTAGCGTTTGAAGGGTGAATTTGAATCATATTCACACATTTTTCTTCACTCATGTTTATTTTTTAACAACTTTGAAAAGGGTGTTTGCGATGGAAAGCGAATAGGGCAGGCGGCAAAACTCGACTTTTCTACCCTGACTGGGGCAACCCTCTGCCAAAAACAAAACGTAAGTATTTAAAATGAAGACAAATAAATAATTCTGATCTTTTCCGTACAAAATTAATTTTGTTAATATATTAAAGAGGTAAATGAATTAACATCACACTGTAGCAACACATCGGGCTATTGCCGACGATCCGGATCAATCCCAAAGGAAAAGATTCAAGGACAGCACTTCGTAATTTTGAACCACAGTCAGGTGACGAGTCAAATGTTTGCTAGTCGATTTACCGATTCTAATCGGTGCGTATTCAGAAGACATCACACTGTAGCAACACATCGGGCTATTGCTGACGATCCGGATCAATCCCAAAGGAAAAGATTCAAGGACAGCACTTCGTAATTTTGAACCACAGTCAGGTGACGAGTCAAATGTTTGCTAGTCGATTTACCGATTCTAATCGGTGCGTATTCAGAAGACACCACACTGTAGCAACACATCGGGCTATTGCTGACGATCCGGATCAATCCCAAAGGAAAAGATTCAAGGACAGCACTTCGTAATTTTGAACCACAGTCAGGTGACGAGTCAAATGTTTGCTAGTCGATTTACCGATTCTAATCGGTGCGTATTCAGAAGACATCACACTGTAGCAACACATCGGGCTATTGCTGACGATCCGGATCAATCCCAAAGGAAAAGATTCAAGGACAGCTATTCGTAATTTTGAACCATAGTCAGGTGACGAGTCAAATGTTTGCTTGTCCATTTACCGACACTAATCGGTGCGTATTCAGAAGACATCACACTGTAGCAACACAACGGGTTATTGGCGAAGGTCCCGGATGAATCCCGAAGGAAAAGATCCGAGGAACACACCTCGTAATTTTGAACAACGGTCAGATGACGAGGTCACACCTGAGCTGACCCTCTACTCTCCAAAGTACCACACCACGCCAACGTGAAGACATTTGAGGTCACGACAAATTTAACTTGCACCAGCCCTCACGTACATAACGGTCGTTTGGTTGGATCGAGTCTCAAACTCGCAATCCTGTTGCTGATGCCGTACTCTACAAACCGGGCTACCGCGGCTGTTAATAATAGAGGCTCCCAAAATCAATTTTTATTGGAATGAATGGTTGATTATGCATAAAAACTAGCTAAAGGAAGGCAGTGTTTTGTTAACAGCTCCTGTTAGTGAGTCTCTATAGTGAAATAAGAAAAAGAGTCTCTGTCATGTTTTGTTCTCTCCAAACTTAAGTGAGAATAAATTGTAATTTTTCTATCTTTCTGAAGAATAAGATTGATGAGGGAACATGGTAAGAACTGACTGTTAACCCTCCTGATGGTAAACAGTCAGTGGTAAACTTGAAGAGGTTTACCATCATTGGCAAAACTGCACAGATCTTGATTTCTTCATCATCAAAAATCGGCCATATCTTAAATACGAGGTATATCGTAGAAACCAGGGTTCAGCGATGTATTCTGAATATGAAGTGCATGACCAGAATACATTCACTTCTCATTCATAGCACTGGGAAATGCTTCTGTGACAAGGACAAAGTTGTGCTAAAAATTATAAAAAAATTTCCTGGAAAAACCACTTTCTAATGAAGAGTTCTGAAATGAAATTCCTTCCGATACTTTTCACTTGGAGCCACTAAACCAGTCGCCTCGCACCCTTAACAAAGGCACTGTAAATATGAATATGCGGGTATTCAAACAATCAAATAATTCTTTACCTGCGTTCACTCGCAAAATATGAGTGCCAGGTTTTTGTAACTGTTTCCGAAATTAATAAAAAAAAGCTTTGGGTGCTACTCAAATATTAAATCAAAATTTGAGTTCGTTAGAACACATCTGTTTTTATATTCCGTAGTTTTAGAAATCCCTCGTTCCTTTTTTTTTTTATAAACGTACAAAAAATGCTTCCGTCGAGCCGGAGTCGAACCAGCGACCTATGGATCTCGGCAATCATCAAACTACAGTCCACCGCTCTGCCAACTGAGCTATCGACGGCTGCTTGAGAGTCGATCACGAATCCTACTTAACTAAGCGTAAGTGAATAAATTAGGTTACCTTTCAGAAAGTCACGCTCTGTTCTCGAAATGGTCACTTCACGCTCGAGCGTTTGAAGGGTGAATTTGGTTTGGTCAACCTAATTTAAAAACGCGGGTCAGATGCGCTTATAGTTTGAAAAAGAATTTAAAAATCCAATTTGTCCTTTTTTGGTAGCCAAATTCCGATATTTTCTTCTCAAGAAAAGAACAATATTTTCATTTCTATCTCAGTGTCGTAGCTAAGGGAGGATAACACGGGCGGAGGACCCTAGCGCTGATGTCTGATGAGGCTGCATTTCAAAAATATTCATTTAAACGTTTTGTAGGAAAATATTTTATATATTTCATTCCAATTTTGTCCTTGGTCACAGAAGTATTTTCCATTGATGTGCAGGTGAAGTGAATGTTTTCGTACACTCCATCTTCGGATAGGCCGCGATAGCCCGGCTGGAAGAGTAACGGATTAGCAACCGGAGGGTTGTGAGTTCGAATCCAATCAAAGACCGTCGTATACGAAGGGGGATGGTGCACGTTAAATCTGTCGTGGCTGCGAATGTTCTCACGTTGGCGTGGTGTGGAAGTTTGGAGAAAGAGGTGCCAGCTCAGGTGTTCCACCGTCATCTGACCGTGGTTCAAAACTACGTGGTTTTGTCCTCGGATCTTTCCCTTGGGGGATTGATCTCGGACCGTCGCCAATAGCCCATTATGTTGCCCCAGTGTGACGTTAATTAAAATGTCTACCTACATAACAAATCAAATATCCGTAAATGTGAAGAAAAAACATTTTACAACAGCTAATCGTTTTAGCATATTTGTGATTGAAAGAATATTCACATCAGATCACCCCTCACCCCTTTTGTATTAAAAAAACGATTAATAGACTGGAGTGAAACAGCAAATATCAGCATGCTCTCCCTTGATAGATATCAGGGTTAACTTAAAATGTAGTTCATCGTCGTTTTGGCGACATTCTGCGTTTAATCTAACTGGAGTTTCCGCCGCTTCGCGGCAACTTCAAATCAGTATAACTCAGGATCTTTCTCTTGGGGATTGATACCGGACCGTCGCCAATAGCCCATTATATTTTTCCAGTGCGACGTTAGTTAAAATACCTACCTACCTATCAACTTCGGATACAATATTTAAAAGTCAATCCTTCATTTCTTGCAGCTCCCTGTATACGTATTACTTTTCATATAGCCCACTGCATTCGTATTACTATTAACCCTCCTCGTGGTTTGTCTTCGCGTCAAAAACTGCCCTATAGTTGTCAGCCTCTGGTGCAAAAGCCTGTTCCAAACTGTCACCAGTTCTGGGCACGGGTCAATTTGTTTTTTCTACTTGGATCTTCATTCCCCTTGAAGTAACAGGGCAGTTTTGTCCCTCAACGAGATACCTCGTCCTTAACAAAACTGACCAGATCTTGAATGAGATATCTCGTCGAAACACTTGGAGGTTTAAAAGATTGAAGATACAAATCACTAAAATTCTGTTCTCACAGGGAACTGGGGAGCACAAAACGAAGAAACGGATATTTTCTTTCTTCCATCCTTGAAACCCATTAACAGGAGCCATCATCAAGGCTTGGCCTTTTGCTAGTTTTCATGCATATCCAACAGAAACTGCAACCAAAAAATTGATGTTCGGAAGAGTAATTTAAAGAAGTATACTAATTAGTATTGTTTACGCTTTAATTGTTTTAATAATATGTTTTACAACTATTTTAAGTAGCAAATTTGTTTTGGGCAGAGGGCGGCATCAGCCTCATTTTCCCCAGGTTACAAAGTCTAGCTTCACCTCTGTCTGCTCCTAACGAGCTTTGTAAGCAGGGGTTGTTCCTGAGGTATGCGCTGCCCACGTGCAAGCTTCAGAAAACCGCCCCTCTCCTCAAAAGAGAGCACACACATTCGCGCGACCTCTCTCTTTCTAAAATAGCTCTCCTTCATCAAGTACGTATTCAGAAAATAATTTTGGATGGCCTAGTCTTCTTTCTCCAGGTTCCCTAACCCTCCAAGTGGTTTAGAAGAGATATCTCGTTCATGAAGATCTGAACGATTTTGCTCTATCTTTTTGAGATGTCTCGTCATCAAGATATTGCCGGTTTTATGATGTGGATGTGGTCAGTTTTCTTCTAACGACGAGATATCTCATCTAGATCTGATCAGTTTTATTAATGTAAAGATACCTCGTCAACACAACCACCAGAAAGGTTAAATACCATCGTGTCAAATGAGCAAAGCGTATTTTTGACTGTTTTCAGCTTATTGGCCCCACATTCAGATGTATTTTTCATCTATGTGCTTTTGAAAACTTCGATTTTCTCTGGTATGTCAAGATGCGGCATGTATCTATTGAATTCCAAAATCATTTCGGAGAGAATTCGAGACACGTGGGCACTCCCCCACTGAATACATCCCTTCCCCTGATGAGTGCTTTTCGAATGTTCTAATCTAAATTAACCCTCCACGTGGTTTCGACGAGATATCTCGTCCATCAAGATCTGATCAGTTGTGCTAATGACGGGTAGGTAGGTATTTCAATTAACGTCGCACTGGGCTTTTGGCGACGGTCCGGAATCAAACCCGAAGGGAAAGTTCCGAGGAGAACATCACGTAATTTTGAACCACGATCAGATGACGAGGTCACACTTAAGCTGGCACCCTCTCCAAACTTCCACACCACGCCGACGTGAGGACACTCTAGGCCACGACAGATTTAACATGCACCAGCCCCCTTTGTACACGCCGGTCTTTGGTTGGATTCGGACTCGCAACCCTCCGGTTGGTAATCCGTTACTCTTCCAATCGGGCTACCGCAGCCTTGCTAATGACGGGATACCTCATCGCGACAAACACAGGGAGGGTTAAGAACCAAATATGCCTTTAATTACAATCGCAAAAAGAATCTACAAAGCTTATTGTCTGAAGGCATGTTTATTTAAAGTTGCGCCTGTCTTTCGGCTGCTGCCTCTATTTTTATGTGACAACGTGCAAGAACACACCCAATACACCACCCAGGAACGGCCCTGTTTGCATAGCACTGTTCTTCTTCTTCAAAAAATTAATTTGTTCACACCTTCGCGCCAGAGTTAGTTATTCGCTCTCAATGAATAGTGAAGATAACCTTTAGTGTATTTGTTTTTTGAGAATAATTTGGAATCATATTCACATATTTTTCTTCACATGTTTATTTATTAACAACTTAGAAAAGGGTGTTTGCGATGGAAAGCGAATACGGCATGTGGCAAAGCTCGACCTTTCTATCCTGTAAGGGGCAACACTCTTCCAAAAACAAAATGTAAGTATTTAAAATGGAGACAAATAAATAAATCTTGTATTTTTTCGCACAAAATTAATTTTGTAGATATGTTAAAGGGGTAATTGAATTAACGTCGCACTGGAGCAACACATCGGGCTATTGCCGACGATCCGGATCGATCCCAAAGGAAAAGATTCAAGGACAGCACTTCGTAATTTTGAACTAGTCAGGTGACGAGTCAGATGATTAAATTAATAAAAAAAGCTTTCGGTGCTACACATATATTAAATTCAAATTTGACTTCGTTAGTATACATCTGTTTTTATATTCCCTAGTTTTAGAAATTCCTCGTTCTTTTTCTAAACATACAAAAATGCTTCCGTCGAGCCGGAGTCGAACCAGCGACCTATGGATTTCGGCAAGCATCACACTACAGTCCACCGCTCTGCCAACTGAGCTATCGACGGATGTTTGAAAGGCGATCACCAATCCTACTTAACTGAGCGCGTGGCACTAAATTAGGTTGCAGTTCACCAGAACCTTGTCTTCAATGATTACAACACACTCGAGCCTTTGAACGGTGAATCTGGTTTGATCAGCCAGTCTAAAAGCGCGGACGTGGAAGATTCACCCACATTCAGCTTTAATGTGCAGCGTACTTTACCTTGTCATTCTCGAGGAAATGGTAAGTTTCCTTAAATGAAAAACCGTCTCTTGTCCGTGACATTCACATTTCACGATATTGGTGTCATGAAAAGTTTCAAGACCTTTAAAAGCAAAAGTCATTCTCCGGAAGAACAATTCAAATGTTTGTAATTGGATTTACCAACTCTAAACGGGGCGTATTCAGATGACATCGCACTGGAGCAACATAATGGGCTATTGACGAAGATTCGGAATGAATCCCGAAGGGAAAGATCTGAGGAAAACACCTCATAATTTTGAACCACTGTCAGATGACGTGGTCAGACTTGAGCTGGCACCCTACACTCCAAATTTCCACACCACAACTGAGGTCCTTTGCGGCAACGCTAGATTTAACGTGCATCAACCCCCTTGTTTGCTGGATCGAGTTTCGAACTCCTCCAATCATCCGGCTGCTAATCCGCTACTTTACCAACTGGGCTACCACGGCCGTTAATAAAAAAAGCTACCACTATAAATTTTTATTGGATTTAATGGTTGATTATGCACAAAAACTAGCATAAAAGGGCAGAGTTTTGTTAATAGTTCTCTGTTAGTGGATCTTTGTAGGAAAATAAGAAAAAGAACCCTTCTGCCAGGTTTGTTCTGTCCAAACTTAAGTGAGAATATATTGTAATCCTTTCTCTCTTTTCTGAAGAACAATACGATTGCTGCGGGAACATGGTAAGAACTGACTGTTAACCCTCCAGGTGGTTATCTCGAAGATGTGTCTCGTCATTGGCAAAACTGATCATATCTTGATTTCGCCATCGTCATAAAAATCGACAATACATTGATGATGAGATATCTCGTAGAAACCAGGGTTCAGCGATGTATTTTGAACCAGAAGTGCATTTACTTCTCATTAATACCACTGAAATTACTTCTGTCACAAAAACAAAGCTACGCTTAAAATTATAAAAGTTTTCCAAGAAAAACCACTTTTTAATGAATAAATAATTCTGAAATGCCATCCCTTTAGAAACTTTCGTTAGGATCCACTACACCAGTCTCCTCGGACCCTTAACTAAGGCACTGTAAAAATGAATATGCGCATAATCAAACTATCAAACAATTCTTTAGCAGCGTTCACTCTCAAAATATCAGTGCCAATTTTTTGCAACTATTTTAGAAAGTAATTAAAAAGGCCTTGATACTACACAAATATAATCAAATTTGACTTCGTTAAGCCAGATCTGTTTTTATATTCCCTTAATTTAATTCACGTTGAATAAATCCCTCGTTCTTTTTGTAAACGAACCAAAAAAATTATTCCGTCGAGCCGGAGTCGAACCAGCGACCTACGGATTTCGGCAAGCTTCATCTACAGTCCACCGCTCTTCCAACTGAGTTATCGACGGCTGTAAGAAAGGCGATCACAAATCCTACTTAACTGAGCGTGTGTGAATAAATTAGGTTACCGTTCACAAGAAAGTTGTTTTCTTCTTTAATGATTACAACACACTCGAGGGCATTTGAATGGTGAATATGGTCTGATCAGCCAGTCTAAAGGCGCGAAATTGTGGAAGATTCACCCTACAAAAAGCTTTAATGTGTAGCGTCCTTTACTTTGTAATACTCGTGGTTTCGTTAAATAAAAAAATGTCTCTTGTCTGTGACATTACCGATTGCCGATATTGGTGTTATGAAAAGTTCCAAGAACTTTAAAGCAAAAGCCATCTTACGGGAGAACACAAGTCAAATGTTTGATAGTGAATTTCTGACTCTAATCGGGGGTATACAGATGTTGTAGCACTGGAGCAACACAACAAGCTATTGGCGACTGTGCTGGACCAAACCCAAAGGAAAAGATCCGAGGATAACACCACGTAACTTTGAACCACTACGATATAACGAGATAACACTGAGCTGGCACCCCGCTCTCCAAACTTCCACACCACGCCAACATGAAAATATTTCAGGACACGACAGATTTAACATGCACCAGCCCCCTTTGTACACGACGGTCATTGGTTGGATTCGAACTCGCAACCCTTAGTTTGCTAACCGGTTACTCTTCCAACCGGACAAACGCGGCCCACAAAGTAAAGGACGCTACACATTAAAGCATTTATGGAGGTGAATCTTCCACCAGTGAGTCTTTAGACTGGCTGATCAAACATAATCACCATTCAAATGTCCTCGAGTGTGTTGTTATCAATGAAGAAGAAAACAACTTTTTTGTGAACGGTAATTTATTCACACGCTCAGTTAAGTAGGATTTGTGATCGCCTTTCCAACAGCCGTCGATAGCTCAGTTGGCAGAGCGGTGGACTGTAGAACGATACTTGCCGAAATCCATAGGTCGCTGGTTCGACTCCGGCCCGACGGAAGAATTTTTTGTACGTTTACAAAAGGAACTAGGTCTTCAGTGTGAATTGAATTGAGGGAATATGAAAAGAGATCTGTTCTAACGATGTCAAATTTGATTATAGTATTTATTAAAGCCTTTTTTTATTAGTTTCTGAAACAGTTGCAAAAAATTGGCACTGATATTTTGAGAGTGAACGCTGCTAAAGAATTGTTTGATAGTTTTATTATCCGCATATTCATTTTTACAGTGCCTTAGTTAAGGGGGCGAGGAGACTGGTGTAGTGGATCCTAACGAAAGTTTCTAAAGGGATGGCATTTCAGAATTATTCATTAAAAGTGGTTTTTCTTGGAAAACTTTTATAATTTTAAGCGTAGCTTTGTTTTTGTGACAGAAGTAATTTCAGTGGTATTAATAAGAAGTAAATGCACTTCTGGTTCAGAATACATCGCTGGACCCTGGTTTATACGAGATATCTCATCATCAAGGTATTGCCGATTTTTTGGCGATGACGAAATCAAGATCTGATAAGTTTTGCTAATGACGAGACACCTCGTCGAGAACCACGGTAACCATGGTAAGAACTGACTGTTAACCACCAGAAGGGTTATCAGTCAGTTCTTACTATGTTCCCTCAGCAACCGTTCTTCCGGAAGATGACTTTTGCTTTTAAAGGTCTTGAAACTTTTCCTAACACTAATATCGTGAAATGTCAATGTCAGGGACAAGAGACGATTTTTCATTTAACGAAACTTATCATTTCCTCGAGAATTACAAGGTAAAGTACGCTACACATTAAAGCTGAATGTGGGGTGAATCTTCAACGTCCGCGCTTTTAGACTGGCTGATCAAACCAGATTCACCATTCAAAGGCCTTGCATCTGTTGTTATCATTGAAGAAGGAAACAACTTTCTTGTGAACGGTAACCTAATTTATTCACACACGCTCAGTTAAGTAGGATTTGTGATCGCCTCTCAAGCAGCCGTCGATAGCTCAGTTGGCAGAGTAGTGGACTGTAGTATGATGCTTGGTGAAATCCATAGGTCTCCGGCTCGACGGAAGGATTTTTGGTACGTTTACAAAAAACGAGGCATTTCCTCAACGTTAATTAAATTGAGAGTATATAGCATCAGATGTACTCTAAGGAAGTCAAATTTGTATTATAATATTTGTGTAGCCCCAAAGCCATTTTTATTAATATCTGAGAGTTGCAAAAAATTGGCACCGATATTTTGAGTGTAAACGCTAGTAAAGAATTATTTGATAGTCTGAATACCCGCGTATTCATATTTACAGTGCCTTAGTTAAGGGGGCGAGGAGACTGGTGTAGTGTTTCTAAGTGAAACTGTCTAAAGGGATGGCATTTCAAAATTATAAAAATTGGTTTTTCTTGGAAAACTTTTATAATTTTAAGATCAGCTTTGTTTTTGTGACAGAAGTATTTTTCAGTGCTATTAATGAGAATTGAATGTATTGTCATGCACTTCATGTTCAGAATACATCGCTGGATACTTGTTTCTACGAGATATCTCGTCATTACGATATTGCCGATATTTGACGATGGCGAAATCAAGATCTGCTCAGTTTTCTTCTCATCTAGTCCATAAAGATCTGGTCAGTTTTGCTAATGACGAGATACATCTGCGAAATAACCACCAGGAGGGTTAACAGTCACTTCTTACCATGTTCCCGCAGTAATCGTATTGTTCTTCAGAAAAGAGAGAAAGCATTACAATATATTCTCACTTAGTTTGGTGAGAACAAACATGACAGGAGATTCTTTTTCTTTATTCTTTTTCTTATTCCTCTACAAAGATCCACTAACAGAGAACTATTAACAAAAGTCTGCCCTTTTTTGCAAGTTTTCATGAATAATCAACCCCATTAATTCCAATAAAAATTGATAGTGATAGCTTTATTTTTATTAACGGCCATGGTAGCCAGGTTGGTAAAGTAGCGGATTAGTAACCGGAGGTTTGGGAGTTCGAAACTTGATCCAACCAAACGACCGTAGTGTACGTGGGGGCTGGAGCTAGTAAAATCTGTCGTGATCTCAAATGTTCTCACGCTGGCGTGGTGTGGTACTTTGGAGAGTAGAATGCCAGCTCAGATGTAACCTCATCATTTAACCGTAGTTCGAAACTACGAGGTGTTGTACTCTGATATTTCCCTTCTGGATTCATTCCGGACCTTCGTCAATAACCCATTGTGTTCTTCCAGTACGATGTCATCTAAATACACCCCGTTTAGAGTCCGTAAATCCAATTGCAAATATTTGAATTGTATTCTTCCGGAAGATGACTTTTGCTTTTAAAGGTCTTGAAACTTTTCATATCACCAGTATCGTGAAATGTCAATGTCACGGACAAGAGACGATTTTTCATTTAACGAAACGTACCATTTCCTCGAGAATGACAAGGTAAAGTACGCTACAAATTAAAACTGAATGTGGGGTGAATCTTCAAAGTCCGCGCTTTTAGACTGGCTGATCAAACCGGATTCACCATTCAAAGGCCTTGCATCTGTTGTTATCATTGAAGAAGAAAACAACTTTCTTGTGAACGGTAACCTAATTTATTCACACACGCTCAGTTAAGTAGGATTTGTGATCGCCTTTCAAACATCCGTCGATAGCTCAGTTGGCAGAGCGGTGGACTGTAGTATGATGCTTGTTGAAATCCATAGGTCTCGGGCTCGACGGAAGAATTTTTGGTATGTTTACAAAAAACGAGGGATTTCCTCAAAGTGAATTAAATTGAGGGAATATAAAAAGAGATGGTGCTCTAACGAAATCAAACTTGACTTTAATATTTGGGTAGAACCTAGGCCATTTTTATTAATTTCTGAAACAGTTGCAAAAAATTGGCACTGATATTTTGAGAGTGAACACTGGTAAAGAATTATTTAATAGTCTGAATTCCCTATATTCATATTTACAGTGCCTTAGTTAAGGGGGCGAGGTGGTTCCAAGCGAAACTGTCTAAAGCGATGGCATTTCAAAATTATAAAAATTGGTTTTTCTTGGAAAAATTTTATAATTTTAAGATCAGCTTTGTGACAGAAGTATTTTCTAGTGCTATTAATGAGAATTGAATGTATTGTTATGCAGTTCATGTTCAGAATACATCGCTGGATCCTGTTTTCTATGAGATATCTCGTCATCAATATGTTTCCGATTTTTGTGGTTGACGAAATCAAGATCTGGTCAGTTTTCTTCTCATGACGAGATATATAGTCCATACAGATCTGGTCAGTTTTGCTAATATCGAGATACCTCTTCGAGATAACTAGCAGGAGGGTTAACAGTCAGTTTTAACATGTTCCCGCAGCAATCGTATTGTTCTTCAGAAAAGAGAGAAAGCATTACAATATATTCTCACTTAGTTCGGAGAGAACAAACACGACAGGAGATTCTTTTTCTTATTTCCCTACAAAGATTCACTAACAGAGAACTATTAACAAAACTCTGCCCTTTTTTTGCTAGTTTTTATGCATAAACAAGCATTAATTCCAATAAAAATTGATAGTGGTAGCTTAATTTTTATTGACGGTCGTGGTAAGCCGGTTGGCAAAGTAGCGGATTAGCAACCAGAGGATTGGGAATCCAATCAAACGACCGTAGTGTACGTGGGTGCAAGTGCAAGTTAAATCAGACGTGGCCTCAAATGTTCTCACGTTGGCGTGGTGTGGAACTTTGGTGAGTAGAGTGCCAACTCAGGTGCGAACTCGTCATCTGACCGTGGTTCAAAACTACGAGGTGTACTCGGATCGCTTCTTCCGGAATTCATTCCGGACCTTCATCAATTGCTCATTGTGTTTCTCCAGTATGATGTCATCTGAATACACCCCGTTTAGGGTAGGTAAACCCAATTGCAAACATTTGAAGTGCTCTTCCGAAAGATGACTTTTGCTTTTAAAGGTCTTGAAACTTTTCATGACACCAATATCGGGAAATGTCAATGTCACGGACAAGAGACGATTTTTCATTTAAGGAAACTTACCATTTCCTCGAGAATGACAAGGTAAAGTACGCTACACATTAAAGCTGATTGTGGGGTGAATCTTCCACGTCCGCACTTTTAGACTGGCTGATCAAACCAGATTCACCATTCAAAGGCCTTGCATCTGTTGTTATCATTGAAGAAGAAAACAACTTTCTTCTGAACGGTAACCTAATTTATTCACACACGCTCAGTTAAGTAGGATTAGTGATCGCCTCTCAAACATCCGTCGATAGCTCAGTTGGCAGAGCGGTGGACTGTAGTATATGCTTGCCGAAATCCATAGGTCGCTGGTTCGACTCCGGCTCGACGGAAGAATTTTTGGTATGTTTACAAAAAACGAGGGATTTCCTCAAAGGTGAATTAAATTGAGGGAATATAAAACAGATGTGCTCTAACGAAGCGAAATTTGATTTTAATATTTGGGTAGCACGAAAGCCTTTTTATTAATTTCTTAAACAGTTACTAGAACCCACCAATGATATTTTGCGAATGAACTTAGGTAAAGAATTATTTTATTATGTTTTGAATACTCATATATTCATATTTACAGTGTCTTATGTATGCCCTCGAGTGGGTTTTTATCATTGAAGAAGAAAACAACTTTCTTGTGAACAGTAACCTAATTTATTCACACACGCTCAGTTAAGTAGGATTTGTGATCGCCTTTCAAACATCCGTCGATAGCTCAGTTGGCAGAGCGGTGGACTGTAGTATGATGCTTGTTGAAATCCATCGGTCTCCGGCTCGACGGATGAATTTTTGGTACGTTTACAAAAAACCAGGCATTTCCTCAACGTTAATTAAATTGAGCGAATATAGAATCAGATGTGCTCTAACGGAGTCAAATTTTTTTTATAATATTTGTGTAGCCCGAGCCATTTTTATTAATTTCTGAAACAGTAGCAAAAAATTTGCACTGGTATTTTGAGTGAACGCAGGGAAAGAATCATTTGATTGCCCGCATATTCATATTTAGTGGCCTTAGTTAAGGAGGCGAGGCGGTTGGTGTAGTGGCTCCAAGTGAAAGTGTCGAAAAGGATGGAATTTCAGAAATATCCATTAAAAAATGGAAAATTCATTAAAATAATCCATTCGAAAAAACAATTAAAATACCTACCTAACCAATTGTTACCTAACTGATTGCAAAAATAAATGCTGAAATCATTTTTTTATGTAACGTGTTAAGATTATAAGTAGGAATATAAATTTACCTTTTCTACCTATGAGCTTAACAAAACTTTACATAAAAAAACTGATTTTGGTATTTATTTTTGCAACATCAGCTATAATCAGGAGATTGTCTGATTCTACTCCCTTCTGAATATACCCCGATTAGAGCCTATAAAGCACTAGCAGGTCGAGGGCTGTTGCATGTTAAATCTGTCGTGCTCTCAAATGTCCTCACGTTGGTGTTGTGTGGAAATTTGGAGAGTGGGATGTCAATTAAGGTTTGGTTTATAGATGTGGTTAGATAGGTTTGAAGATAGTCAAACATAATATTTTGCCAATGAAATACGGGGCCGTCGTGGCTCAGCGGCTATGCCACTGCTCTAGCAGCCTTCGAGTTGTAGACGGCGCAGTTTCGATTCCTGGAGATGTATTCCTCCTGGGTGTATTTCTCTCTTCAATGTCAGTAAACTTTCATTGTATGTCTGTCTATTACTTAATGTCGTATATCTTGTGTCTGGCGCAGCTTGGCCAAATAATGGCCCTTGTGCCATAAAACTCCAACACCAACCAATGAAATATTGTTACAGCAATTTGATAGGTTGCTAAAGCAAATGAAAAATATACTTATAACCTAAGTGACTGTCTGAATGGGAAAGAGTTGGATAAGACTAGAAAAATATATTGTGTATTGACTTCGATAAGAATGACCAAGAGCTTATGTTCCATGTCATACGCCTTTACATTCTACTACAGGGATGGTAGTTTGTTTGGGGGGTTTTATGGCGTAAGAGCCAAGTTTTGTCGAACGTAGACATACACATAAGGTAATCCCACACTAGTCCGCATCGTACGAAAGGTACGCATCGTATTTTAGAATTACTTACATTGTTTTAAATGAGACTGCGCATACCTATCCGCATCGGACCGGTAATTCCGACGACGATTCCGGAGTTGACCACACCGGATGTTGACGTTATACATTAAATTGTGTTTTTTTATTCCCCTAATCCAAGTTTCTATCTTTGCGATGGTTCAGGATAGAATGAAAATTTCAACGGATTTCAAATCTGAGTAAAAGTTTACGTCAGATCGATACCAAAAACATGATTTTCTTTAAAAATTGTTATTTTTTCAATAGTTGTAACTAATTATTTGCAGATATTCCTTTTATACTAAACAAACACAGAAGTATTGCCTCCAAGGAATATCGTTGTGGCATTTTCCCTTCATTTTATAAGTGAAATGCCGATGCTCCGAATACAGTGTTCGCAGTACACTAAATGAATCCGATCCGTGCGATTCGTGCCGTACGTCCGATATGGAATAGTGTGATCTTACCTATACAAGAAAAGTTTTACTGACACAGAAGGAGAGAAATACACCCAGGGAGAATCGTACCTCCGCCGAATACAACTCGCAGGTAGCTAGCGCAGTAGACAAACCAATTAGCCACGACGGACAAAATCTGAATGTATTTCTTGAATAGCTTTGTGCACGAAAAATGTGTTCGCCGATAACGTCAGTTTGCGGAATTGTATGCGTCAGGACAAGATGTTTTTATTTGAGAATTATTTCTGATTTGTAACAATGTTTATTTTACCCATTCCCCAATTGGAAGTTTTTATTTAACATCCCTACAATTGGTTTTTCGAACTTTCCCGGAAATGTCGGGTTGGTTTTTGGTTTTATGGCGGAAGGTCATACTTGGCCAAGCTGCGCCAAACACAAGACAACGTCAAGTAAATAATGTCGAGAAAGGGAACAAAAAGCGGGATTTGGAAAGAGAGTAGTAAGATGAAAGCAGAAAAGGATCGCTTGGGTATCTTGGAAGAGCGACCCCCGTTCTACTACAGGGAACAATAATGAACGATATCAAAGGTTTTTATCGTACTTTTTACGAATTATAATGTCAATATATTTTATGACTAATAAGATTATATTTTGTATAGAGCCCGAACTTTATAAAAACATACATAATAAGTGAAGTATAAATCACCAGTAAAGGCAGCATTCATAAAAAAATTCAGAACGAAAAGATTCCCAAAAAACAGTCGGAAATACTTTAGGAAGTAAAAATAACTTTTCGGGTTCATTACACTAATAATTTGGGCAATTTTTCCCCACTCCAGACTTAATTACATAATGTTTCTAATTAAAAAGAGTACCAGGGAATCCCAAATCCCTAGTGAAAGCATACTTCTCAGTGCAAAAAGA
Organism: Meta bourneti; assembly: GCA_933210815.1. Classification (NCBI taxonomy): domain Eukaryota; kingdom Metazoa; phylum Arthropoda; class Arachnida; order Araneae; family Tetragnathidae; genus Meta; species Meta bourneti. Next base: position 57,096,651 of record OW119931.1, on the reverse strand, counting down.
ATTTTAGCCTATGTTTCTATATTGTTCTTTGGTTTTTAAAAAGAGTAGAGCAACATTTTTTTGTCTATAGAAATTTTAGAACAGGACATTTTAGCTATTAATAAGTGGTTTTCTTTCTATGCGTTTTAATTAACTTTTTATGCAGAACCTTAAATTTATTTTTGATGCAGAACCTTACATTTTTAATGAACAATGTTGTTGGCGGTATCAGTACTGGCGACACAGCTATATGTACTGGTTTTTAGCAAGCAATAGTTCTTTTAAGTTTCAAAGTTAATCTTCCCATAGAATTTGTAACATAAAGTTGCACGGTAAGTGCAAAGGAAAGATAAAAAATTATGCATTTTTGAATTTTGAACGTACTTGGAAAGAATGCATAGGGGGTCCGTCATCTAATCTAGTACCGGAGCCCGTCACATAACCTGGTATTGGTAGGTAGGTAGCTGAATTAACGTCGCACTGGAGTAATACAATGGGCTATTGACGATGATACGGGATCAATCCCGAAGGGAAAGATCGTGAACAACACCTCGCAATTTCGAACCATAGTCAGATGACGAGATCGCCACTTCAGCTGACACCCCATTCCCCGAAATTCCATACCACGCAAACGTTAGGACATTTATGACTACGACAGTTTTAACAAGCACCAGCTCTCACTTGCACGTTTCGGTTGGATCGAGTTTCGAACTCGTAACCTCCGGTTGCTAACCCGCTACTCTTCCAACCGGGCTACCACGGCCCCCTGTTATTGGGTCCTGGAGTGAACATGTGAGGGGCTGCCTTGATATAAATGCATTTTAAATAGTGCTATCAACAATAGTGTGTAGTGAATAGGGTAAAGGCAAGTTATATTTTTACATGCTTGACCACTGATCTCTTCGGCACTACATGAGGAGGTTGCGAACTGGCGTCTATTTGTAAGACAGCTCTCTCAGGAGGCAGACGGCTCTGCGGCACGGCATATGAAACACATGGTTTTAAAAGATTGCAAAAGTAGGGAATGTATTTTTCGATGAACCAAAAGTCAAATCACGACAAAACTGAGATTCATGTGTGAGCATAAAATTTATTAAACTTACACAAATTTTGAGCTACACCAAAAATCTATTTCGTCAATTTGAAAAAATTGACGTAAATATGGAACAGCAAAGAATTTGTCACAACTGTAGAAATCTTTTTATTAAACATGTATGTTTAATTATATCTAAAGTGCATAGAAAAATGTATGTTGTCTCAATTATATTACTTATTTTTCAGATTACAGAAGGTTCCGACTATTTTGATATGCCATTGTCACGATAAATCTTTTCTTCTGCCAATAAAAACCTCTTATCATATTAATGCTATATTCAAAAAGCTTTGTCTCGAAACTCGTAGGCAATGCAGGGTTTCTAATGAAGTATTTTTCAGTGTAGATTGTTCAATTTCGCATCCGACACCTAGATAAAATCGCATGAATGATTTGGGTCTCATGATTTTCTTTTCGCAAGAGCTACTTGAGCTTACAATGTGTAACAATAACAGCACTGTAATACTAAACTATAATTCATTATAATTCAATAAAATACAGTTTAATCCATATTATATATGCTAAAACGAAATATGTGTGCGTCTGGAAAGAAAAGTACTGAGCGAAGTCATGAAATTTTCCATGCATTTCGCATTTCAGTCAAACTCAATTCTCTAAGTTTGGACGCAAAATTGACTAGCTAATTTTCATTTCATTAAAAACTGTAATTTTCCATAGTGAATGTATTCTATAAAATGAAAATTCTATTTTTATAATATATTTAAAAACATGAAACATGCACGCATTATAGAACATGTTCCACATTGAGTGCACATCAGGTGTTCCATATTGCGGGAACTTCAGATGTTCCATACCATAAAACAAATCCATTTGGAATGAATGTTATAGTACAAATCACACTTCAAGTACATAGTTGTTTTCTAACTTTTCAAGAAATTCGATTTCTAGAAGTCACCCAAGTATTGTTTTCCGAATTTTTTCAAGTGCTGAAAATGAACTCGATCTTCCAATCCTCACATACTTATGTAAACAAGCTTTTCTCGTACGATTCCTGCAACATACCTTGGGTGCTTTTCTCTTTTATGTGTCAGTAAAACTCTTCTTGCGTGCATGGTTGTGTTGCTCCAGGGGGCCACGGTAGCCCGGTTGGAAGAGTAACGAACTAGCAACCGGATGGTTGCGAGTTCGAATCCAACCAAAGACCGTCGTATACGTTAAATCTGGCTGGTGCGCGTTAAATATGTCGTGGCCTCAAATGTCCTCACGTTGGCGTGGTGAGGAAGTTTGGACAGTCATGTGCCAGCTCAGATATGACCTCGTCATCTGACCGAGGTTCAAAATTACGTGGTGTTGTCCTCGGATTTTTCCTTTCGGGTTTGATCCCTGACAGTCGTTAATAGCCCGCTGCGTTGCTCCAGTGCGACGTTAATTAAACGTCTACCTACCTACCTGTGTTGCTACAGTGCGACGTTAATTAAACTACATCTGTACCTTTCCTGTATGTAAGTTTATTACTTGACGTTGTCTGACATGTTTGGCCAAATTTGACCATTTCGCCATAAAACCCAACCAACTAAGCTTAGTTGGTTGGGTTTGGAGAACCTGAAATTAAATTGTACAGTTAGAACAGTTTAACATCGCCATGGAAATCAAATATTAATTTCACTGATAATAGGTCCACATTTCCGTACGCTTTCAAAGATCGAACAATCGCTTTTCAGAGAGAGCTCGTTAGAATTACGAAACAATAAGCAAGGTGTATTCTCCCATCACGAAACCCCAACACCTTAATTTTAGAAATTATCTGGTCGGTAACTTTTCCTAGAATATCTTCCTCTGCGTTGCCAATTAGCTGTACAGTTTGAACTCGGCTGATAAGTTTAGAGAAGACAATGGGAGTCAGATGGGAAGGCGGATAATGTTTTAAGGGTAATCTAGCATTTCGGCTAGGAATAGTTTCAGGGAGAACCTTTTAAAATCTGTGTAGGAGCAGAACGAATCCTTTTTAAATTGAAGTATCCAAAGCATCTCATGTTTCACAGAAAGGGTGATCAACTTTTTCAATTTAAATGAGATTGAGTCGGGACAAATTTTCTTCATATTTAGTCGCGCGGCATAGCTACAACACATATCGACATTATTTTTATATTGAAGAATGGTAACAAACATATATAAACAAAATAAGATAAGCCACTGCTAATTTTACCGATTCGGTTAAATTTGTTTAATTTGAGTTATGGAGGGTACACACAATTGTATTATACGCCTTGTTTGGTGGCAACGCTCTTGGCGCGTTTTTTGGCGCACCTTTAGTAGCGAGTTATGGCAGGTGAAAGCCATATACTTTCTTTTTATTTTTTAAACTGTTTTAAACTTAAAGATGGGTTATTTTTAAGTTTAAAACAGTTTAAAAAATAAACAGATATTTTATCCGCTATTTTCCAACTATTTCTGCTAATTATTTCCGATAAAAAAACATGTTTTCTCAAAGTTTTGTGTTATTTTCCGTTAATTACTTTCCGCTAAAGCTTATTATTTTCCGTTTAAAAAACGATTTTTTTCTAAGAATTCTTTCCTTGGCGATATAAAAAGTGCGCCAAAAACGCGCAAAGAGCGTTGCCTCCAAACGAGGCGTATAATACAGTTGTACCAATAAAAATTTACAAATTTGTATGTTTCTTAGTTCTAACTTATATGAATTTGTCCACTGATGCTACAGAACTAAGCTGTTTTTCATCTTGTGAAAATTACAAAAACTCTTTACAACTAGTCTTCCCATCATTAACTGACTTAATAAGTCAATACTAAGCAGGCTTTGATTTCTCTGATCAGTTCATTCATTGCTCATTAGTGATAAAACTTTTTCAGTATGGGAATTCGACGAGGCCTGCTGAAAGCAAAGACAAAGATCTAATTAAAGTTTGCTCATCAATTTGTTTCTTAAATCACAGAAAATATTAAACCAACTTTGTTCTATACTTTATGCTTACAATCCTGAAATGGATATACTAAACTTTCCATCGATATAGGTATTTTTTTTATATTTATGGATAAGTACATCTGAATCTAAACTGTCGATGACAATGGCTGTTTTTATCGGAATATATTTGGCAGGAATAATACAAAAATTTAAATTTCTAATTAATTCTTAATTAAGTATAAGACATAATAGTAATTTTTTGTTAAGTATACGAGAAAAATACAGTGGTCAATAAGGAAGTCGGTGAATCCAAAAAAATTAGCTCTTGTAAGGGAATTTCCGGGAAAAAACGGGAGAGTCGGTCGCTTTATTCACAGTGTAAACAGTGAGGCTTGCCAACAGAAATACAAATCACAGTGGATACAACATTAACATGGCGGAAATAATGTATTAATTCTGAAAAGAAAATGTACAACTGTACAAGATATATTACGATAATATAATATGAAGATAAAAAAAAATTAAAACTACTACAGCAAAGAAAAGGAATGTATACTACGCTAATACACTGCTGGCCACCGTAAATGCAACACCCTGAAGGAAGCATGCAAATAATATGAAATTTACAACATGCATTAGCGGAGGTGAGATATGCAAATGATTAGAATTTCAGCGCAGACGCACATCACGCGCGCCTGTGGCGCCACTTCAAAGCGCTATTTAAGGCTTGGAGATTTCGACGATTTCAAGTACGGCAATTGTGTTTTTCTTGTGGTTTTTTCAAAAAAAAACGATCAATTATGCCTCGTAGAAAACAGCGATCATCTTTTGATCAAGTATCCGAGTTCGACAGAGGAAGGATAGTGGCCTACCGAGATTGTGGATTATCTTTCAGGGAAATCGGTAGTCGTGTTGGACGAAACCAAACAACTGTAATGCGGATATGTGATCGTTGGATGCAGGAGGGTACGACGGACCGACGTGTTCGATCGCATCCACCTCAGTGCATCACTTCACGTGATGACAGGCATATTGTGCGTATGGCAGTGACGGATCGCTCAGCCACATCACGAACCATAGCACAGCACATTCAGTCTGTACCGCATCATCCAGTGTCTGCACGTACCATTCGACGCCGTTTACAGTAGAGTGGTCTGTCCAGAAGACGTCCATTGCTTCGTCTACCCTTGACGCAGAACCACAGACGTTTCCGCCGCCAATGGTGCGATGAAAGAAGGATGTGGACGGCAGAATGGAATGAAATTGTCTTTACTGACGAGTCACGCTTCTGTCTGCAACACCACGATGGTCGGATTCGAGTCTGGAGACACCGTGGAGAGAGGATGCTGAACAGCTGCGTTATGCACCGCCACACTGGTCCTGCACCGGGTATTATGGTATGGGGCGGTATTGGATATCACTCTCGCACTCCTCTAGTACGTATTGCCGGTACTTTAAACAGCCAGCGCTACATCTCCGAGGTGTTGGAGCCAGTTGTCTTTCCTTACCTTCAGGGCTTGCCCACAGCCATATTTCAACAGGATAATGCGCGACCACACGTGGCACGCATTGTCCAAGGGTTCTTCGTCAATCGCCAGATTGAATTGCTTCCCTGGCCAGCTCGCTCTCCGGATCTTTCGCCGATAGAAAACATGTGGTCCATGGTTGCTCAACGATTGACCCAGAATACATCCCCAGCTGCCACACCAGATCAACTTTGGCAACGTGTGGAAGCTGCTTGGTCTGCTGTACCCCAAGAACACATCCAAAGTCTCTTTGAATCAATGCCGAGGCGTGTGGCAGCGGTGATCTCCAACAATGGCGGCTACTCTGGCTACTGATTTTGGCAGGAACCACACTTCACAGAAGTCTATAAATTTAATCATTTGATACTTGGTCAACATGTTATCTACAAAATAAATTTTGTTGTGATATCTCTTGTCTTTCTTGGTGTTGCAATTTGGGTGGCCAGCAGTGTATAATACAGAACAAATTTAAACCGTCATAAAACGGTTAAATAAAGCATTTATGGAATGCTGGAGAGAAATTTCCAAGAACAAATGTTTCCATGAATCGAATAAATCCCGTTTTTAAGGGGATATACAATTGAAAGCTATCCCAACTTAGAAAGTCATTGCCTTGCGGACCATATATTCATATAATATGATTTAATTTTGTGTTCCCCTCCCCTTAACCTTCTTGATGGTTGTCTAGACGAGGTATCATTACCAAAACTGACCAGATCTTGATAGACGGGATACCTCGTCATTAAAAGAAACCTGACCAGATCTTCATCTCGTCATCATAAAAAATAGGAAAGATCTTTATGACGAGATATCTCGTCATGAAGAAAATTGGTCAGATCTTGATGGACGAGATATCTCTTCATTAAAAGAAAACTGACCAGATCTTATCTAGTCATCACAAAAAATCGGCAATATCTTGATGACGAGCAAAATTGACCAGATCTTGATGGACGAGATAACTCATCAAAACCACTTGGAGGGTTAAGAAATGGCCAAGAAACATTTCCAAGAATAAATAAAAGTTTCTATAGATCTTATAAATTCCGAAAATCTAAGGTATTATATAATTGAAAGTTGTCCCAACTTAGAAAGTCGTTGCCTTCGAGTGTCGCTTGCGGACATAATCCCTGTTAATACGGTTTAAGTTTGTGTTCTCTACCTCCCCTTAACCCTCCTGGTGGTTGTCTCGACGAGGTATCTCAGCATGAGAAGAAAACTGACCAGATCTTAATGGACGAGATATCTCGTCATTAAAAGAAAACTGACCAGATCTTCATCTCATCATAAAAAATCGGGAATATCCTGATGGCGAGATATCTCGTCATTAGTAAAATTGGTCAGATCTTGATGGACGAGATATCTCGTCGAAACCACTTGAAGGATTAATGGTTGTACAGAAAGTTTCGAAATATCCTGAATGCTATTGTTTATCCTCTTCTCAAACGCGTGCGCGCTATCTATATTTTTAATTATTCTTACAGCAGATGCAATGGAATACCTGCACAAAATGTTCAAAAAGTATCATTCCTTACAATGTAAATGCATTAAGATGTGGGAACGATGTTTCATATTCAGTAAGAATGTTTGTTGGGTTTTATGGCTCAAACGGCCATATTTGGCCATGCTGCGCCAAACAGAAGTCAGAGAACGTCAGTCAGTTCAGTTCTGTTCAAATGTATTCAAGGCTATTAACTAACCGTTAGGCCATCTGTCCGGAAACATTTGGAACATGAAGATACGATTTAATTGGTGGCATTTACCTGGTTCAGGGATTCCTAGTTGATTGAATTCTCTGTTTAAAGCAATGTCTGATACTGGGTAATTATAATGCAACGTATGTTCTGCGCTCACTAAATGTTTTAATTGTTTCGCGCATCGAGTTTTATCAAACTATTAAATAATGCTATGAAATTCTTAATAAGTAGTGAATATGTTTCTGTTGACTGCTAAAATGAAATTGAAATCAAAATAATTATGTTTGCCGCCGTCTATTCGCGAAATAAAGAACTTTTCTTGATGCATGCAAGTGCAAATTATTTATTCCAAAACATTTATTCAAAGCAATTACTTATAGTTAAATTATAACAAATTTTAGCTTATTTTAAGAAAACCTGGAAATGGAATGTTTAGTGGTAAAATGAAAATAACTATTATTCCGAAAACGTAATTCGATTTTTAAGCTTTTTCATCTTAAAGTTGATCAAAATATGAAATTTGTTTCAATTCAAGTTTATTTATTCAATTTCAAAATTGTTAATGAAATGGTTGTGGGCAGTTGTAAAATAAAATTAATTATTATTTCATAGACGTAATTCCGATTTAAGCTATTTCATTACAGAATATGATTAAAATATGAATTTATTTCAATTTGATTTATAAATTGCTAATTAATTCAACCCCTATAAGCTGTTTATCTTTAATTTTTTAGTAATTGAAAAGTCCCTTTCGCAATAACATTATTCCATTCATTGGAGACCTGGATATCCAGACTAAATGAAGACACATGCAATCCAGAACGTTCGGATAATGTGCAATCCTTTTTTTCATTGCCTGACACGTGTTTACTGCTATTGAAATAAGAAAATTTCTTCTGTTACAGGGTTGTTCATACCTTCAAATGTAGTTCATCGTCATTTTGTCAACATTCGGCGTTTAATGTAATTGGTGTTGACCCAATCAACTATTATATGTCCATTCGGAATTTATTCTTTTGAATTTTTATTGACATCATGCCGAAATCCTGTTCGAAAAATATGCCGTGACGTGAATACGTACAGGAAACACTTTCTGCAATAGAAACACTACTGCCACCTACATTTAGCTTGTCGGAAAAAGCCTTTTATAGGAATGTTAACTGCCAATCTAAAGTGTATTTTATCAAAAGTTACAGTTTAACCCTCCTAGCTGTACTCAATGTTCTTTTCCATAGCATATTTATATCAACACACATGTTCAACAAGATATGAAGTGTGTAGGGGGACTGATGTAAATTCATATAATTGTCTTTAAGGTGTATGTAAGCACTAGAAATCACTAAAATTGACCAGAATATCAATAATTTATTAATTCCAAATATTTCCCAATTACTTAGCTTTTAATCGACTCCAAGATCTTGTAAATATTCGGAATACTTATGAATACTTCGGAATACTTATACTTACTAAGTTATAAGGATTTTTCGTTAGGTACTGTCACCAGTACAAGCATGTTTACAAAACTTTAAACCCAATTTCTGAAGAACTGTTTTTGCAATACGATGTTTTCAGTGATAACTCAACAATGAATTGATCTATTATAATTATTTTGTATCATTATAATCTTACAATATATAATGCAGTGGATGTTCTGAACCTCAATCAGTTATTAGTTAAGAAATTAATTTTTAGTTGATTTTTAAATGTTAAAACTCCTGAAAAAATCTTGACTTTTTAGACTTCCTTGGTGAAAAGAATTGTAAAAATAACCTATTCCCTCTAGCAACTTGATTGAAGCTCAAAACATGAAGAATAATATGAGGAATAATTTCCAACAGGAATTGTCTTTCTGAACAAATTAGAATTTGAGATATACCTGTTAATAAACATGCTAATTAGCTGGTTATATATAAATTAGATAATTAATAATTAGCTTCATCTGATTTTTTCTCAATGAAATTATTTTAAGCATAAGCCAATGACTAGTTGCAAAAAACTTGATTTTTAGAGTCAAAAATTTTTTAAATCTTTTAGTATATGCATACACCTTAAAATAAAGTTAAAAGATGAATAAATAATATCCCAGACTTCCTTTTCTTACGAGGAGTCAATTTCTTCAAACTTAAGTGAGTTTCCGTCGGGCAAATTAGGTTATAGCCAGTCCTCTCAAGTCCGTCCTCTATTTCATTACCTGGTATCCCCACGTGAAATACGAATCGCGAAATGTCTTAAAAACTCCAAGATGTGCTGTTACAGGATCCTTTAAAAGTAGGATCCGTTACTGCATAGTTAAGTTTCCAAGTGTTCTCACTCACTGAAGCTGTGATTAACCAGATTTCCACTTTGGAGCTTCCAATACTTTCAAGTGAAGTGTTTAAATTTCTAGAATGCACATTTGTATGTTTCTTACCTGTGGAAATTTCTCTCTTTCTGAACGAGACAGGCTGTTTTTTAAAACATGATAAAAACGTTATGTCAGAATAGGTGAAACATTCCATTCTCTTTCGACTCGGCGTCCTTGGAAAAGAATCGGTCAACAAATGTTCCATTCCAGAATTTCTGTAAATTTTTATAAAGCTAAATGTTTATTGCAAGGTAATAGTGATTTGTTTTTGTGTGTGATTCATTCTTACTATCCCAAAAAGAGTGTCGCTATTTCTTTTGGTATTTTTTATTATGCATTACCAAGGAGTCTGTAAATAGAATATCTTCGGAAGGTCTTTCCTGCTAGAAGAAAGAAATGAAACAAAGAAAAAAAAGGAAAATGGCAGGGAAAAAACTGCTGAATGATGATTAGTAGGAGAAACAGTTTTCAGACCCAAGTTCAATGCTCGGATCAATTGTAAGTTCGTTGCCAAGTCGAATTTAACTTCTTTGCAGTGTTTGGACACGACAAAAAAATAGCACACGCGGACGAAAACTTGTCATTTCAAACGATTACTCATGGAAGAATGAAAAATGGCTGAAAAAGAACGAGGTCACTAGAATTTTTTCAAGTTTCCAATCCTACAATGTTAACTCTGAATTGCTTTTCTTTATTTTTTTCTTGTCTTAACTTTTTCTTCATAAGCTTTGAAGTAGAAATCTCTTCTATCATGCGTGCATTTGTTGTCATGCTTCTTTTTTTTTAAATTGCGCTCAGTCATGCTGTGACCATCGAACGTTAGTTAAACGTTCGAATTTGTCCTGTGCAGATGAGAATGGTTTGCAACACGTGTGAGACCCGAGATAACGAGAATAAAACTTAAAAAGAAAAAATGAGAAAACGGGACTTGTGAAAATTTAGCGAGTGACCTTTATCTCTAAAATAAATAAGCCTTTCCACAAGATGGATGAACAGTTTCTTGAGGCTTGACAGACATCGCTTCTTTAGATTTTCCAGATAGCAAGCATTTTTCACGCGATAGTAGGCCTTCAAAACACGAGACTTCTAATATTGCCAATAGTATTTTTAAGGTTGTATCTAAAGATAGAGGGTCCCCGAAAATGTGGAGTGAGAGATAGCTAAAATTAAAATTCTTTCCTGACGGAAACAATGTTTAAGCTAACCATTACACGCGTCTTTGAAGTAAATAATATCATCCCAAACATATCAATTCGTTTATTTTTACAAATTAGCATGAAAGTCCCTAAAATTATCGGGTTAATTGTTATTAGTACGGCTAGCTCCTGAATGTAATACACGCTCATCTCCAATTGGTTTCGATGAGATATCTTGTCCATCGAGCTCTGACTACTTTTGCAAATGACGAGATATCTCGTCATCAAGATGTAGCGATTATTTTTATGATGACGGAATCAAAATTTGGTCAGTTTCCTTTTCTTTGACGAGATAACTCGTTCATCAAGATCTGGTCAGTTTTGCAAATGACGAGATACCTCGTCGAGACAACCACCAGGAGGTTTAAGTGTTCACCACATTTTAAATTCCTGTCCTGTTTTTGATCACCACCGTTTAATATTATTTTAGAAGTACAATTTTAAATTTAGTTAGATTCGTTAGGGGAAAACCCCATTCAAATATCTTTTCATTTTTGAATGCATTGGATGCTTAGATGTCATATTATTTTTCTTTCGTGATTTTTACTATTCCACATTTTCTGGTTCTTTTAATGCTGTACATTGTGTTGTAGACCAGTATGTTTAAAACCATATCTTTTTATCATATTTCATGTCATTGATCTTTTACTTTACACTCATTCAATGCTTATACGTATTATTCTCATACCTTTTTATACCATACATAATGTTGCTTACCAACGTGTCTTAAATCATCAACATATTGAATTCATATTTTCAACTTATTTTTTTCATGTCGATTAGCATGTTTTATTCATTTCAACTTCATAATATAATTATAACTATACTGTTGTATAATTATACCCCACAAAAATAGGGTGAATATCCTAAAATGGGACAGATGGAAAATATATTCAGTTTGGCGCTGAGAGAATTTAAAATTTTATGTTCGCAATTTATTAATTTTAGAGCATTTCAAGATTTATTTATTGAATTTATTGTGAAAAATCATACAAACGGTAAATTGGAAAGAAAAATTGTGGTTTGGTACTATAAAGGTACTCGCATTGTAGTTCGTAATAAAAGTTAGAAATACTCTTCCGAAAAATAGGAGTTCATGTTAAGTGCATATCATGTAGTATTTGGAACGAAAATCGATAGCAAGACCGATGGTGCCTAGGGCCTTCTGGAGCAATTCGGATGCACAGGAAAATTTTGCATACACTCAAATCGCATTCAAAACAAGCAATAAAGCCATTGTGGAGTAGCAGGTTCGCCCATTGCTTTAACAACCTGACTTCTGGCGGCGCAGGTTCGATTCCTTCTTGGTGTATTTTTCTCTTCTGTGGCAGTAAAACTTTCCTTGTATGTGTATGTCCAGTACTTGACGTTGTCTGTCTTGTGTTTGGCGCAGCTTGACCAGATATGGTCCTTGCGCCATAGAAAAAGCAAAAAAATATCAACAATGACATTTTCTTGTATTATGGGAAGCAGTGAACAGATGCGTCTACACGAAAGTGGACTCGGTGTTCTCCTTCTGACCAGTACAAAAGGGCCAACAGCTCGGGAACCCGGAACGCGCCTTTCAAACCGGAACACTCCCGATCAACGAACCCTATAATGGTAACCCATCACATAGATAATCTATACCTCAAAAAACTGCTTCCATCAACATCATCAGTATTTGATAGAAGGATGAGTCATTTGATATTCGATATGCATGGTTAGTGATGTTGTTTCTAACTTCAAAGTGTGTTAATTCTGACCATGACGGTGACACATTTCAAATTTAATCTTTCTTCAAGATAAATAGTAAGAGAAACTAGAAAAAATGTATTGAAAAAGAATGTAGTCTGTTTATTTTTGTTGTATAGTTTTGGTTTTGATGGCACAAAGGTCAATTTGGTCAAGCTCGGTCACTAAATAATTGATTTCCGTTCATCATGTATGTATTGATAGTAGTATCAAGAAATGTAGGGTACCATAAGAATAAGAATTGAACATTTAAAATTCCAGAATCATAGGTAGGTAATTCAATTAATGTCGCACAACCTAGAATCATAGGAAAAGAATTTTGGAGAAAGTGAGCTGCTGTAATATAAGCTTTATATATTTTTAAATATCAAATTCGGGTAAATATGTTTTATAGCCTCTTGATAAGTTTGTCGTTTTTATTGTCACTCCACTATGCTTTCCTGTGAAAAGGGGATCCATCAGTGAATGCATTTAACCAAATCCAAGCACACTAGTATTTATACCAAGCCTTGTGATTGGTTGTCTGTGATTTCATCAGAAAGAAAAGAATCGAGAACATTCTCTTCAAACTAATTTGAACACAATCTCGAGAAGATTGGTAAGGGAAATTCCAATCATCAAATGGTATCAAATATTTACATTTTAGTGATAACAAAAACAGTTAAAAAGTCATGAAACATGGAGTTTAGAATCAATCTTAGGACTTGGAAATGAAAGAGACTGAAAAATTACAAACAAATACAAGGGTTACTATTCGAAAGTACAAATACATATGTAATGAAAACCATCAATCAGGAATGGAGCGAGTTTTTGAAATATGTTTATGCCTGTCTGTGTTCTTGTCTGATTGTGTCACGAACTCTTTAAGTTCAACCTTGTGCCAATATGCTTTTGCGTTAAGGAAAGCAAATATATTTTCAAAGACAAATTATTTTCACCAAATGAAAAATTGCCGATTGCTCCACGTTTCAGAAGAGCTTAATACCAAGATAATTCCAACACTAGTGATGGAACTTCATTTTTGGATTTGAAAAAAAGTACAGTATGAAAAAATCTATTGATTCTGATAAAAGCGTAACAAGATGCGAATATTGACTTCCGCGTATACATTGTGTGTTCAAAGAACATTAGGATAGAAGAAAATAATGTTATTTTCTCACAATAATGCGTTCTTTCATTTCTTTTTCTCGCGGAAGAACTATAATCATGCAAACGATTTCAACATTTTTCACAGTTTGGCAGCACCC